>WOXC01005536.1:0-450628 GCA_011680675.1 Gymnobelideus leadbeateri
CTGTTCTCTAGTAAACATGATGAACATGATCACTTCTGTGCCATATTCCCCTAGCAATGCAACTCTGAAACTTTATCCCTTTTCCACTCTAGCTTCTTTTAAAAAAGTGTCTTATATTTGATTTTTTTCCCATGTCCTCACCATTTATTCATTCTTCAACCCCATGCGACCTTGTCTATTTATTCTTCTAACTCCCAGAATCACAAAAGCACAGAATCTCAGAATTGGAAGGGCCCTCAGAGGCCATTTGTCCAACCCACATCTAAACAGGAATCCCCTCTACGTGGGAAGGTTACCACAAAACTACATGGTCTTTTATCTGTCAAATCGCTTGAAAAACATTATTAAGTGTCTGCTAGGCGGCATAGCAATGTGAAGAAATGTGAAGAAAAACAAAATGACTCAGTCCCTACCCTCAAATAAATTTCATTCTATTGTAAATGGAGACAGAATATACACATACAAACAGTGTGTGTACTGGATGTAGTTCATACGCTCACGAGACCAAAGTATTCAATTTTCTGTGGGAGCATGTACATCTAAGAAATTAGCAAATGCTATAAATAAAGGCTTAATTTATTGTTGTGTTGATTGTCTAGACTTAAAGAAGTGATGGGAGAAATATTAAGAATGCAGATTAAACTTAAAGTGTGCTATACTTCCATTGCTACTCCCTCCCCCGCCCCTGCCGAGAATTAGTTGTTAAACATATAACAGCACACCGGTTCATATAAGAGTATACAAAATAAGTAGAAGGTAATTTTGGTTGGGAGAGGCATTAGTACCTGGGAATATAAGGAAAGGTCTCACATAGGAAAAAGTGTTTGAGCTGAGCTTAGAAGGATGCAAGAGAATGAAAAGGAGAATACAACAGGGATGGGCACAGCCTTTGCAAAAGAATTGAAATGGGAGATAGAATGCAATGTTTGAATAAGAGTAAGCAGGTCATTTTGGCAAGAACACCAGAGATCATGAAAAGGAATGACAGATAATGAACCTGGAAAGGTAGCTTGGAATCAGGTTGTGAATGCCAAACCAATTAGCTCATAGTTGTCCCTACAGGTAATAAACACCTATGGGACATTACTGAATAGGGGGCATGCTATGGTCAGGCCTCAGCTTTAGAAGCATCACTTTGGAGCTCTGTGGAAGCTGGATTGGAGAGAAGAGAGACATAAGGCTGGGACAATAACCAGGAAGTGATTGCATTGACCAGAGGAGAAATGCTGTGAGCCTGAACTTGAGTAATCATGTGGATATTGTCGAGGCAGAACCAATGATATTTTTCCCAGCCTTAATCTTCTTTGACTACTTAGTTTGCTCTGACTAAACTATTCTCCAAAACAATTCTTTGCTATGCTCCAATGACACTGTATCATCTTTATTCTTCTTTAATTGTTAGTTCTATGGTTTCTTTATTGGGCTTTCTTACTCCATATCTGACTATGGCTTCTGTGTTGTTGATTCATGTCTTTATCTCGTGCCCAAATTTCTCTTGCATGCACCAATTCTACATGTTTAATGGGACATTTTAATGTGGTTTTTCTTCCTCCAACTAAAACTCAAAATGTCTAAAACTCAACTTATTATATCTGAAAGTCATTAATATGCTTGATTTCCCTATGTCTGTTACTACCATCACTATTTTCCGAGTTATTCAGACTTAAATCATTATTATTGACTCTTTCCTCTTCTTTGCTTGCTCCATTTAGTAATTCACTAAGGTTGCTTGCTGTTTGTCCTTTATTCTCGAAGAGGACCATTACATCAGGGAGGTGAGGCCATGATATACAAGTGAATTAGAATTAAGTGAGGGAGGGCTGTGCAAAGTCACCAGCCTTAGTTTATCCTCTAGAACCATCTGGGTCCAGTGGCCAGATATGGATCAGGATAATTGGAGATGTCCTAGGATGCAGTGGGGGACCTTGGCCTTTTCAAGCAAAGGTCTTTGACAAATCTCAGTTTGACTGAGGCAGAGCCCATTGGGTGATTAAGTCTTAATAAAAAATGTGGCAAAGAATTAAAAAAAAATAGGTCTTGGAGAGGAAAACCCTCAGTGTTTCTGGCCAAACCAGAAATAATTATTTACATTCAATCTGAGCCAACCTGGGCCAAAACAGTAATCAAATGGGCCTTGATATGGGACCAGAGTCATCTGGGGTTAAGACTAGTCTTTAAAAGAAAAACCAGAACAAAAAGAGAAGTTTCAGAGATTAGAATTTATAGTCCATATGGGCAGAGTGCAGGTAAGGATGTGATGCCTTATGTGGCAAGAGAAGAAAGAAAAAAGAAAGAGAGAAAAAGGAAAGAAAGGAAGGAAAGAAGGAAGGAAGGAAGGAAGGAAGGAAGGAAGGAAGGAAGGAAGGAAGGAAGGAAGGAAGGAAGGAATTCTTCCTCATTGGCACAACATTTTAGGAAGGACATTGATAAAATAGAAAGCGTCCAGAGGAGTTCAACAAAGTTAATGAAGAGCCCCAGTGTCATTCTATAAGAGGATTATTTGATATAATTGGAAATATTTAATGGAAAAAAAGAAAACTCAGGAGAAGGCAATTTAGACTTGTTCTAAATTTCCTTAAAGGGCAAAATTAAGATCAATAGGAGGAAGGTATAAAGAGGCAGCTTTAGCTTAAGGTACAGTGAAGAAACAAAACAAAACCAAACAAACAAACAAACAAACAAAAAAAACAAACAAACCTCCTAATAGTTAAATCTGTCCCAAAGTGGTCAAGGTGTTTTAGTAGGTATTGGATTGCTAAGTACTCGGGGTGTTTAAGCATTACATACCATGTATATAATAGAGGGGATTTAGACTTCTACCAAGATATCCTTCAACTCTGAAAAATCTGATTCTATGATTTTTCTCTGAAAATTCAGGACAAACAAATGTCATCTCTCCCATAGAGCCTTGCAGACCCCCTTTCTGAGACCCAAATGACCTTGCCTTCTTGTGAATTCTTGTAACAGTTTGTATCTCTAATTGACACTAAAGACATAATATCTTTCTTGTTTTGTAGTTTTTAATGCACATGTCTTATATTGTAAAGCAGTGGAATGGGACATATCATTAGGGGATCTGATTTTGAATCCTGCCTTTGCAAGTGATAGCTGGGTGACCTTAGAAATGATCCTTTTTTTCCCCTCTGGACCTCATTTTTTCTCATCTATAAAATGAGGGGGATTCTATAAGATCAGTGATGTCATGCTCAAACAGCACTGTTTCCTTTCAGACTGTATATTCACTTAGAAAACAAAAATTTAACTTTATGAGTGCAATATTTTCAGTGCAACTAGGTGGCACAGCAGATAGAAGGCCAGGCCTGGAGCTAGAAAGACTTATCTTCCTGAGTTCAAATCTGGCTTCAGAGACTTACAAGCTGTGTGACGCTGGGCAAATCAGGTAACCATGTTTGCCTCAGTTTCCTCAATTGTAAAATGAGCTGGAAAAAGAAATCGCAAACCACTCCCTTATCTCTGCCAAGAAAACACTAAATGGGGACACAAAGTGTCAGACACTACTGAAAATGACTGACCAACAAATGTAGCATTTTTATTATTTTGTTAAGCATTTCCCAGTTATCTTTTAATCTGGTTCAGGTGGCATCTGGGAATTTTACACACTATGTGCACTGAGTATGACACCTTTGCATTAGATAATTTCTAAGACTCCTTCCAGCTCTAGGCTCATGATCCCATGATTCTCTGATATCTATAGTCTTTTTCCAGCTCTAAATTGGATCCTGGAGGGCATAATCTCGCTGATGACAGGGACCCCTTAGTCATCTTTCTGTATCAGTTAGCATAATGTTAGATAAATAATGGGAGTGCAATAAGCAGTCAACAAGGAATTATTAAGTGTGCTTAATAATAACTGTGCTTAACACTGGGGATTCAAAGACAGGCAGAAACATGGTCCTTGCCTTCAAAGAACTCACTTTCTAATGGGTGAGAAAACAATGAGTAAAAAATACATACAAGATATATGAAGAGTAGCTGGACAGTAATAGCAGAGGGAAGGCAGTGTACATGCATATTTACATTATGAATTGCTGAATGAATGGTTGAATGGATTGATGCACAGGTGATTACCACAAATGATAACGTATTAATACAAGGTAGCATTATAATATCTAGATTTATCTTCTCTGTGGTGGCCATATTTTTATCCTAGGAAATCTATTATTTACGGTTTTTCCCATATCTAGAGAACATCCTTGCACTATGGAGAGAGGGCACACAGATGCCAACCTATTTTTAATGTGCCTCACCAGAAAATATTAGAAAACATAGAATTCATGTGATAAAAGAAAATTCAAATGCTTTGTCTTTCCCATTGTTACTACTAAGTGCAAATGTGGTTAATAATATGTGCTTTACTCTGACTTTATTTTCCCCAGGAATAGAATCCAACAAAGGATAATTTAGTTCTGGGATGAAAATTTACTTGTGCCCAGCACATTGTTTATAATGTGTAGAGCATTTCATTTTCTCTTTTCATTGCTCTCATGGAGACATCAGCATAGATCAGTGACTGGCTCCAGATTTGAGGGTGTGGGTTCAAAACTTGCCTCAAAAACTTGCTATTTGCATGACAAGGAGTAATTCCCTTAACATTTCTGGGCTTTAATTTTCTAATCTGTAAAATGAGGGGGTTGGACCAGGTGGCCTCTGAAATATCTTCTGCCCTGCACCCATTAAACTCTGATGCTAGAGTAGGTGAGATAAGGGCAATGCAAGTTGCCTTAAGTAGGCTTTAGGCTTCCCAGAAACCTCCATTGCTTGGAAGAATCTGCTTGCAAGGAAGAAAGACTGCCAGCAGATTTTTGAGGTAAGTTTGTTCAAAAGATTGTGCTGATCAGATATTGGCAATAAAGCAGAACACCTTGATGTTTAGAAGCAAATGAGTCCCTTAGTCATTTTATTTATGGGGGGAGGGGTGAAACTGGTGAGGAATGAAGGTAGCTGAAGAGGAAATAACTATTTCAAGTGAATTATGTGTTTACATTACTCCTTTTTTAAATGAAATAAAGCAAGGTCTTCATAGGATAGAGGTTTGATTCAGGTTTTCATTTAAAGATAAATGCCTACAAATGCTAGCCCATTGCTTATTTCTGGTAATAGGGTGGAGTTGGGATGTAGGTAGAAAGAAGAAAAATCAATCAGAAACACTATTTATTCAGCATCTATTGTGTATAGGTTCTGCAAGTAAATAAACAGTTTGAGTAAAACTGTCATCTCTGGACTTATGGAGCTTGGGAGCCTACTGGAGTCATTTGAAAGAGAGAGGAGAGAATGGAGAGCAAAGAAAGAAGGTGGGGAAAGAGAGAAAAAGAGAGAAAGAAAAGGAGATAGCGACGGGGGGGGGAGAGAGAGAGAGAAGGGAGAGGGAGATACAGAATTTATGTTACAAGCACTGTGCTAAGTACTAGGGATAAAAATGCACAAAATCATGATGGCTTCTATTCTAAAAGAACTGGCATTCTACTTTGAGAAAACAAAAAATCAAGGGCATCTGGAAAGAAGATGCTGGGGAAGGTACCCACAGTGAGGCGAGATAGTCTGGGGAGTCTGTTGAGCCGAGAGTGAAGAGAACAAGAGAACATAATGGCTAAGGCTTCCCAAGCAATGACAGTCAGGTCCAGAGGCTCACCAATCAGGACAGCAGGCCTTAGGCAGAGTCATGGGAGCTGGGAAGGGAGCAAGGTTGTGGCAAGGAAGTGGAGAAATTGGCAGAGCTGAACAGGAGTGAAGGGAGCAGCACGGATAAGATCAGCGACTTTGGAGCTGAAAGTAACTTTAAAGATAGTATAGATCAATGCCCTCATTTTATGGAGGAGGAAATTGAGTCCCAGATAGGTTAAGTGACTTTCGCCCACGGTCATGCAGCTAGCAAAAGACACAGCCTATCTTCAGACACAGGTTGTCTATTTCCAGATATAATGTTCTTTCCAAGATACTGAGCCTGTACTATAGAAGAAGAGATGATATGTGCTTTAGGATTATTTTTTTAAGTGCTGTATGAAGTTGGGGGTAGTGGGCAGGAAAACAAGGAAGGCTTCCTAGAGGAGGCAGAATTTAAGCTGGACTTTATAGAGGCAAAGACACTTAATAGCAAAAAGAGGGGAATTTCCCCAGGGTAGCAACAGTAAAGAGGAAGAGAGAATAAGACACTGAACAGGAAAGTGCTCTCTCCTACTTGGTTCTGTCCCCTGAGCTGGGAGGATGCTGGGCGGCATCTGTTGCCATGGAGACAAACTTAGGTGATGGCTTCCAGGGGAGTGAATGCTTTATCAGTCAAGCTATAAATTCAGACACTAAATCTTATTTTCAGTAACGCCCCACTCTCACAGTCCTCCCTTCTCTTTTCAATTCTTCTTCGCTGGATCCCACTCTTTTTTTTTCCTTTCCTTCCTCCAATTATTCTTTTATGCCTTAAGTTAGAAGTGAGATCCAGGGAGGTCAGGGGATCTATCCAGACTTAGCAGTCCCACACTTTCATTTTGTAGATAAGGAAGGACCTTATGGTTTAAAAGCACTTTGCCTGAATTATGCCATTTGATTCCCACAGCAACCCTCTTCCTTAAACACTACAGTTATTATTTTCCTTATTTTACTCAGACTCAAAGAGATTTAGCTATTTGTCTGTGGTTGCACAGTAGGTGTTAGACCCAAGATTTGGATCTAAATTTCTCTGATACAGAGAAAAGATACTTCTCTGCTCTGATGCAGCAGCCTTTCCCTTCCATCCCACAATCTCAAACTCACATAAGAAATAAATAACAAATAGGATTTGCTTTCATATCTTTTGACACCAAATCTAGGGCTCTTTCCATGTATTACTGTTTGTCTAGGTAGGGATTTGTGAGGTTAATTTGCCAGGAAATTGAGCTGATAATCAATCAGCATGGTCACCAGAGCTTCATCTCTCCCCTTCTTTCTTTCCTTCCTTCCTTCCTTCCTTCCTTCCTTCCTTCCTTCCTTCCTTCCTTCCTTCCTTCCATCCTCCCTTCTTCCCTTTCTTCCCCTTGATTGGCCAACACTTAGCTGAATCACCTAACAGCTACATGAACAAACTGGGTTGTCATTGAAAAATCATGTCAATTCTTTGTATTATTCTATCTCTAGCCTCAGATCTACTACCTGAGAAAGGGAAGTCATTTGGCTTGACAAATAATAAACAGAAGTCGGGCAGGTTTACATACTTTTCCTAGGGCAATATGACATGGACCTAGTGAAAGTGGACTAGGACCCAGACATTTCCCATTACTCTCTAGCTTACTAGTTTGATAAAGGACCCCTGATTTACCGCTTCATTTGCAAATCTTGATCAAACATTAACTATGTGGCTAGCACCAGGTGATGCAAAAATTCATCTGGCACAGTTCTTTCCTCTGGGGAGTTTAAACTCTGGCTTTTCCTGTGCATTTACCAAGTACTCACCATAAACTGAAAATAGAGAAAAAAGGTATCAAAGCCTCTGATTCCTCCCTTACCCTCACATTTTACCACCTACATTGCAGTCATCCCTTCAACAGATAGAGGTACCAAAATAAAATTCAAAACAAATAGGCCATAACATAATATAGCGTTAAGAGCAGTCCTGTATCATCCCCAGAGAATCCCCAGGCCATTGGGTGTACTGTATAGTCCAAGTATTATTTATCTAATTAGTAATATTTATTTGCCATAGGCATCTTTTTTTAAACTGTATTCATGATGACATGGGTATAAGAAACTTTCTCTATCAATATAACTCAGCACCTTCTCTTTGTCTTAGATGTCTTAGAGTTGGTGGGAGCATTGAGAAGTTAAATGACTTACCCAGGGTCATGTAACCAATGTGTGACTTGAACTTGGATCTTCTTGATTTGGGGAGTAGCCCCCCATCCACTATATCACACTGCTTTTTCTGCAGAAGTCTTTAGTGGCAAAATGTTAGCCAAGTCAGATTAATACCACAGGGTTATTTGCAAACCTTACTAATGAGACATATTAGCATTAATGTAGGCAGTTAGGTACCATAATGGATAGAGTGTTGGACTGACAGTCGGTGAGACATGAGTTCAAATCTGCCCCAAGTCATTTGCTAGCTGTGTGATTCTGAGCAAGTCACTCAACTGCTCTGTGCCTTCTCAGTTTTCTTATCTGCAAAATGGGGATAATAATGGCACCTACCTCATAGGGTTGCTGTGAGGATAAATTTATCCTTTGTACAGCACTTTGTAAACATTAAAGGATTACATAAATGTTAGCTATATCATGCCAAACAATAAAGACTCAAAGGCTCAAGATTCCAAAAGACAAGGAGGAGGAGTGCCTTTGAAGCATTAGCAGCCTTAGTAAGTATGGGCAGAGTTGTGTTATGGAGTGGTGGAAGGCAGACTCAACATCATAATTCAGAGATCTTTTGAGGTATGGATGTAAAAAGTGGCATTATTATACCTCCAACCTCATGGAAGGCTCTTGGGAGGAAATTCTTCTGGAGACTTTAAGGCATCATAAAAATATAAATGATTTGTTTAATTGCTATAATAGAAAGGCATTATGGATAGGATACTAGGCCTGGAGTCTTAGGCATACTGACTCAAATATTGCCTCAAATACTCACTAGCTGTGTGACCCTTGACAAGCAACTTAATCTCTTTTTGCTTCTGTTTATTCATCTGGAAAATGAGGATGCTGGGGATGATTACTTCTAAGGGACTTTCCAGCTCTAAAATCTAGAATCCATCATCTTATTTAATAGTAATAGTTCATGTAATCATTGATATTGTTAACAATAATAGAGATAATAAACAAGATAAAGAAATTGAGGGAATAAAAAGCACTACACCACCCATGACAGAAGCTTTTCCAAACTTTTTCATCAGATTTCCCATGTCTCCCCCTTTCCCCATCTCCTCAGCTGAGAACTTTGTGTTATATTTCACTGAAAATACACAGGTTAATTGCTGAGGGCTCCCGCTTGTCCCCAGTTCCTCATCTTATACCACTCAGATGCCTTTTAACATCATCTTCAATTTTTTTCTCACATA
This sequence comes from Gymnobelideus leadbeateri, assembly GCA_011680675.1. Taxonomy (NCBI): domain Eukaryota; kingdom Metazoa; phylum Chordata; class Mammalia; order Diprotodontia; family Petauridae; genus Gymnobelideus; species Gymnobelideus leadbeateri. The sequence continues at coordinate 9,036 of WOXC01005536.1, forward strand.
AAGATGTGACCTTTCTTGTGAAGGGAAAGCCCTCTACTTGCACACATGATTCCACTTCATCCCATCTTGACAAGAACAACCCCTCTATCATCCCTCTGTTCTCGCTAATTTTCAATCACTCCCTATCTACTGGCTGTTTTCCTCCTATTTACAATTTTGACCATTCACGCCCCGCCCCCCATCCTCAAAAGATCTCCACTTGATTCATCTGTCCTTGCTAGGTATCTATTACTCTTTATGTCTCCTCCCTTTCCCTAAACCAAGAAGGACATCTAATTCTTCCACTCCCTTGCCTCTCATTCCCCTTTTAACTCTCTATAGCCTGGCTTCTACTTCATCATTCTACTAAAACCAGAATCTCCAAAATTATAAAGAATCTCTTAATAGTAAAATTTAATGGACTTTTATAAACTCTCATCCTTCTAGACCTCCCTATAGTCTTTGATGCTGTCGATCACCCTCTTCTTTTTGATACACTCATCTCTTTAGTTTTTTGTGATACTACTACTCTTTCTTGGTTTTCCTCCTACCTCTCTGGCCACTCACTCCTTTTCCATCTCCTTTGCTCAGTTTTCATCTAGTCCACTAAACTGAGGGTCCTCCAAGGCTCTGTTCTGGACCCTCTTCTCTTTTCTCTCTATACTATTTCACATGATGACTTCATCAGCTGCTATGGATTCTGTTCTCTTTTGGGGAGGAGGGGGGAAGGTAAGGCAATTGGGGTTAAGTGACTTGCCCAAGATCACACAGCTATTAAGTGTTTCAAGTGTCTGAGGCCAAATTTGAACTCAGGTCCTCCTGACTCCAAGGCTGGTGCTTTATTCACTGTGCCACCTAGCTGCCCCAACATGAATTCTATTCTATCATTTCCATGAAGCTGATTCTCAGATTTATTTATCCAGTTCTAACTTCTCTCCTGACTTCCATTCTTTTATCTCCACACTGCTATTAAACATCTGAAACTAGATATTCTGTACACCTCTTGTTTAATTATTATAATGGAAAGGCATTATGGTACAGTGGCTTATAGGACACTAGGCTTGGAATGTTAGGTAATGTCCAAGATAGAACCCATTATCTTTTCCCTCAAACTTTTACTTTTCCTTAACTTCTCTATCACTATTATGGGTACAACATTCTCCCAGCCACTCAGGTTCACAACGCAGTTATTATTCTCAGCTTTTTTATTCTAACATACCCTTTGCCCACCAATCAAATATGTTTCTAATTTTTATTGATTCTAAATTCAAGGCATCTCTTGCACACGGACATCCTTCTCCCTTCTGACACGTCTATAACCCTGGTAATAACTCTCTGCTGGTTCTTTCTACCTCAAGTCTCTCCCCACTCTAGTCCATCCTCTTTTTGACAGTCCAACTATCAAAATGATCTTCCTAAAACATAGATCTGTCTATGTCACATGACCTTCCTCCCAATTCAATAATTTCCAGTGCCTCCCTATTACTTCCAGGATCAAATATAAAAACCTTTGTTTGGCTTTAAAAATCCTTCATAATCTGGTTCCTTCCTACCTTTCCAGTCATCTTATATCTCACTCCTATGTACTTTAAGATCCAGTGACAGTGTCCCCCTCACTTTTCCTCATGCAGAACACTCTATCTCAAAACATGGTGTACTTTTACTGCTGGCACTCAGCCCCTGAATGGGGATTCTCACCCTTCTCTTCTCTCTCCTCATTTTCCTGGCTTTTTTCATGTCCCAGCTAAAACCTACCTGTGGCCAGCCTTTTGACTGAGTCCAAGTTTTTTTTAGAACAAATCAATTTATTAGGGAGAGTTGTTCTGTGAAGTTTGGATTCAGGTAAAGGGCCGCACTTGAGGACTTAGAGGGTCACATGTGGCCTTGAGGCTGCAGTTCCTCACCCCTGTTCCCTCTGAGTTTATCCTCAGTATATTTGGTATCTATCTTGTTAGTGCACAATTGTTTGCACGTTGGCCCCATCATATCAACATTTAGCCTGAGAGGTCTTTGAGGACAAGGGCTATGGTTTTGTTTTTCATTTGCTTTGCTTTCCCTTGAATTCTCAGGGCTTATCATTGTGCCCAGCACATGGCAGCCAATTAATGCATACTTCTTCTTTACTTGACTTGGTTCTAGAAATCAGACAAAAATAGCAGGAGGGTGCTGAGACAGGTTCCAGTTTCATACTTGGAATTTCAGTGAGAACTATCCTAATATGACTATAAGGAGAAGGTTTCAACTGGAGGTTTGATAGCTTCTTTTCAGCAATATTATTACACTTAGCACAGTACATAGTAGGCACTTACTAAACATTTATTGGTTGACTGATTACACACTGGATTCCAATTGATGTCTGAGCCAAATTACATGACCTTTGAAGTCCTTTACTGACCTTAGATTCTTGAAATTTGCAAGTCAGCCAGAATGAGTACACAGCCACATGGGTGACTAATTCCTGTCTTGAGTTGATTTGGATATTCACTGACCAAATTTATTTTGACCAAACCTCTTGTAATTAAGGGCTCCATGTAGACAGTCTGTCTCTCCTAAAGTGTATTAGCATTGTCCTTTCAATCCCGGAATTTTCTCTCCCTATATCTTCCCTATTTCTTACTTCCCAGCTAAAGTCAGGTCCTCTTTTTTTCTCTTCTCTTTTTAAATTTATTTTTTCGCTCCCCCCCCCCCATTTTGCCATACAGCATGTTGAAATGTTGTGCTAGTCCTAGGGAAAAATAAATACACATAATTACAAGGGGACTGCAGTGGATTTACTATCGGCTACAGCAGAGTTAAGAGTGCTCATCCTCCTGAGATTTCAGAGCAGGCTGCATTCCTGCTGGAACAGGTGGCCATATGGGTTATTGGCATGACATTAGCTAGAGATAACGGTGCCATTAATGCATGTCAGCCCCATGCCAGACAGGTCTAATCTGAGGGGGCTCAGCGGCCCCGGGCAAACTGGAATACATTCAATGTTCACAGCCCCCAGTTACTTTCCTGCAGAAACAGGCCATATTAGCCAAGGTTTGGTTTTAAATCACACATCAGGCAGCCACTATGATGCTGGATTTCCCTGAGCTAAAGTCTTTTCAGTGTTCCACCTTACGGTGTTAGCATTGCAAGGTGATTTTTAAAAAAGTAAAATCTATAGGGCACTGTTGAAGGTCTGGCTTTAATGACTTGGGGGAGTTAATAATGACAGGATGGTAAGAACAATCTCACACTTGATTTTCAATAGCTTCTGGGGATTTATTTTAACATCACTGAAGAGAAAAGACAGGATAGGTAGAGAAGACGTTTGGGTTAATATGGACAAGAAAACAGTCCAAGTAACTTAGGCAGCAATTTCAGTATGTAAATGGTACTTCTCATACAAAGCTGTTCCTTGCAAAACCCAAAATTTATTCAGTTTTCCCAATGTCTTTTGAAGAATCAAATCAAGGCTGGTGTCAGAAGAGTGTGGTAGAGCAGGGATGCCAGGCAGAGAGTGTTGTAGGTGCTACCTCACAACATGGAGTAAAGGAGGAGAGGCCACTGTGGGAGTATTTGCTAAGAGGGACAGTTGATTGTACTGGCATTTCCATTGGCCTTTTGTAAGGGTAACAAGGGCAAGGAAAGCTATTGGCTTATGGTTGGTTTGATAGATGTATGAGACTGGCTGTGATTTAGTAATATGGTTTTGATAAACAGAGAGTGTATGCATAATAGTGAGAAGGTTATTAAGAGAGGGCTGAATGTAAAACAAGACCAGGAAAGAACAGGGAACATAAGGGTAATGGCACCAATTAGTCTTGGGTTTTCTTCCTTAATATTGTGCAAAGAATACTGGCTTTGGTATCAGAAGTCTTGCTAGAAAATTCTCTCACTGCTACTGTGTGACCTTGAGTAAGTCACTTCCCTCTCTGGGTCTCAGTTTCCTCATCTATAAAACAAGGGGGTCAGATTAGATCACGGGATTAGCTAAATGAGACCATAGATGTTATTAGGTTCAAGTCTACTCATTTTACAGATGAGAAAACTGAGACCCAGAGAGGGATCTAAACATAAACACCCTATGATCTCTTGTGTATTCATTGAAGTATCTGTGAGGTATTCAAGGGTGTCAGTGCCTGGGTACTTTTTTTGTGCTGCTCTAATTACCTTCAAGCTATAAAGCCATAAAATGAAGTCATAAAATCAGAGCCAGCCAATTGTTGCTTATCCAAAATGGAACAGCTAATCTAGAGTTCCCATCTCCAGATCAAGGCCTAGCTTGCTTCCATAGCACTGACAAACTGTAAGTTGGGTAACAACATTTGCCACGGAAAGTTGTACTGTCACCAAGGGTACTACAGGAGGAAGCTATTTGTGAACTAGGATCATGAATATTGGGATACATGGATTCCTGGAATACATGTTGAAGACTGCCAAAAAATCTCACCAAACCTAGGGGACTAACCAGAAAGGCCACAATCAAAATGGAATACAGAATTCTAAAATGAGGTGAGAAGTCTAGAATTAGAGAACATATCTAGTATATAACATGAAGGATGGGGTAGCATACCAAAATCAATATTTTGTCATTTATGAGCTGCTAACTTCCAGAGCCTCAGTTTCTTCATCTGTAAAATAGGTATAATAATATCCATACTACTACCTTATAGGGCTGTTAGAAGGGAGCATTTTACAAAGCTTAAAGTGCTATCAGTCACACATTTATTGAACACCTCCTGTGTGTCCAGCTTCCTCTGCACCCAGGGCCATCTCCCATCATCCTGATATATATCTTGTGCCTGAATCCAGTGCTCTGGAGGAGAAAGTTAGGCTGGTGACTTTGCATAGCCCTCCCTCACTTAAATCCAGTTTACTTGCATGTCATGGCGTCACTTCCATGATGGCATGATCCTCTACAAGAACAAAGGACAAAGACCAACACCAATAACAGCAACAACGAACAATTGTGTGTCCAACACACTAAATACTTGCTGTGTTCCCATGTGCCAGAATTTCTGGAAGACATTAATAATCTATATCACAGCCAGGCCTTCAGGATTTTAAAATCTAGTCAAAGAGAAAACTAACATATATGAAACAATTATATAGAAAAAATTCAAGAGAATATATTTCTCAATTTATATGGTAAAGTACAATAGGAGGTCAGCCAAACAACAGCCGATGAGCATTGGGGTAGCTAGAAAATCTTTGTTGGAAAATATGTAGTATTATTCTCTTGGTCTTGTGAGTATACTGAGCAGATCAGTCTGACAGGAATTAAATGAATTGGTCCTGAATTTGCTCCAGGAACAAAAACAAGCTTATGTCAAGGTGCATAAGGAAGTTTCTGAAGCTATTTGGGTGTGGAGGAGAGAAAAATCTCACCTGCAGACACAGGGTAGAAGAGCCACATGTCAGGTAGACTCCCGGCTAACAGAGCACCAGCAACTCTGCAGCTGTGGCCATCGCTGTCACAAGGGGAAAGACACATTTCCTTCAAGGTGAACATAGATTTTCCCATGTCTCAGTAGCTCTACAGTCTGGAAGCAGGTGGCATCTGCCTGCCAGGCCATTCATTAACTTAGCTAGTTCTTTGCTGAGTGCAAAACTGGAGGAAAAGGTTGTAAGGCATGACACAAGGTAGTCATTTATTATCTTCCTGCCAGACCTTTAAGGAAAATGCATGCATTCCCTGGGACCCTAGGTTCTCCTTTTGGTTTCTATTCAACGTGCATTTTTAGGACCTATTTTGATATAAACAATCACTTGAAACTGAATTGAATAGATCTAGAGAAAAATAACAGCTCCAAAGAATTTGACCACTTCGTATTAAATTTCTTCATGGAGGCCTCTGGCCTTTTAAAAAGCTGAATTCTCTAAGTAAACCTCCCTAATGCAATTTCAGGAGCCCCAGGAAAGAATGCCCACCTTGTTTGGTCACTAAAATTGCCTCCAGCTACTCCTGATGCCATAAATCTTTCTAATCAGGGGATTGGGAAAGGGAAAGAAAACCTTTTCCTCAATGTTACAGATAAGGTTTAAAATGCCATTGGGACTAGGAAAAAGAAGTTGAAGTTATTCATGCTAAGGTGTAAAATTATATTAGAGATAAATTAGGGGTAGATCGAAGAGACCATCTAGTCCTGTGGCCTCAGAAGGCCACATGTGGCCCCGAGGCCACAAGTTCCCTACTCCTGATCTAGTCCAACCCCTTTATTTTATAGCTGAAGAGCTGAAGGCCAGAGGAGTTGTAATTTGCCAGAGGTCACACAGGGAAGAAGTCACAGAGCTGAAATTCATCTCCCATTCTCTGACTGCATCCAGCACAAATCCCACTGTAACAACCCTGCCTCTGAATGAGGTCCCTTCTTGCTCTAGGACTATAATCCTTTAATCTAATGAAATACACACAAAATGGAGGCTTGAAGACAAAGCAACCTTTCTGTACTTGATAATTTGGCTGAGGGCCTGCTGGCAATTTAGATTCACTTAAATAAACCTTCATTCATTCATTCCTTCTTTCATTACTCCAATCATCCATTATGTTAAGATTCTAAATAATGTTCAGTCCTTTGGCTAGCACTCTCAGACCTTCTAGGGACCCAATGTCATTCCTTAGGATAGCACAGGGTGAAGAGGCCTTTGTGGCCAAGGGTTGCCAAAGAAGTGTTATAACAGCCAAGGCAAGTTTTGGACATCTTCAGATAAGTTTGGTGCCTAAACCTATGTTTCTAGTCTTGTTACTTACTGCTAAAGTTCAGGATTCCCAGTATGGCATGGAGTGGGGTAGGTGACTCATGAAATGAGTAAAGCTTATGGTGTAGGACCTTTCTCTGATTCACTGGCTGCCCTTGCTATTGTTCATAGCTGGTGAACTCTCACCTTTTCATTGGCTTTGAGGAAAGCAGGGCAGCAATGGATCTGGGTAGGATGTAACTGCTATTTCTCATAGCCTCTTCTTTGTTCCAGTAATTGAAGGAGGCAGGTACCAGCTATGCTTCACTCTACTTCATATTCCCCCGCCTTCTTCTTAGGCTCACCACCAGCTTTGCCACATGGACTAGAAAGCATGTCCTGGAGGTTTTAACCCTTTCATCTCTAGCGTTTTGGTGCTTAAGTATCCTGAACTAGTTTGTTTTGAGTTTTAGCTAAAGTCTCACTTTCTGTCAGAAGTCTTTCCCAGTCCTCCTTAATCTTAATCCCTCTGAGTCTAACCCCGATTTATATTCTATGTAACTTGTTTGGATACAGGTATTTGCATGTAGCCTCTCCTATTAAATTATGATCCCCTTGAAAGAAGAAACTTTCTTTGTATCCTAAGCAGATAGAAGTGTCTAAGACATAGTAGGTGCTAAATAAGTGCTAGTTGACTGTTTGAATGACCATGGCAAGCCTTGCCAAAGGAAAATATAAAATGGTCCTTATTCTTGTTCCATTCTGCTTCTTCAATGACAATAACAGCATAGTGTAAAGGAATAATATGGCAACATACTACTTTCTGGAGTTTCAACTGAATCCTATCAATGTTGATGATCTTGCTGTAAATGAAATCAGAAGACAAAGGAAAACTACAGCTAAGGGAAAGGATTGCTCACGGTTGTCCATGGAGAAGTAAACAAAAGAATTGGTAAAGTGGGTTTTTGTATGAATCCAAAGGCAAAAAAGGAATATCATTCCATAGGATACTTAGTTATCTCTTAATTCAGTATTGCACACTTTTGCAGTGACAGTGAGGTGCATGTATGTGTGTGTGTGTGTGTGTGTGTGTGTGTATGTGTATAGTTGGACCAATGGAATTACACATGATGTCTTGACTTGTGAGTGAATTAGATTTAAGTGAGGCAGAGTTGACCAAAGTCATCAGCCTTAATGTTTCTTCCAGAGTCATTGAAGTCCAGTTGCAGGATGAAAATCAAGATGACTGGTAATGAACTGGGATGCACTGGGTGACTTTGGTATCTTCAATGTCTGACCAATCTCTAAGCATTCCACAGTGCCTGCTTCACCCTCCTTCATGGCTCTTGAAAGAAATTGTTCTCATTCACTCATTCTGCCAGGGGAAGTCTTCATTTGCTTGAGGTAGCTATACTATTCTATACTACACTATACTATACTACACTACATTATACTATACTCTACTACACTATATTATACTATACTATGCTATGCTATGCTATACTATACTCATATGTATGTACATGTATATATGTACACCACACTAATACTATGGATATGTGCTTCTAATCAAGTTGTAATTTACTTTCATTGTAGGCAGGTAGGTGGGGCAGCACATGGAACACTTAGTCTGGAGTCAGGAAGTTTTGTTCAGTTGTTTTCACTCATGTCTGACTCCATTTGGGGTTTTCTTGGCAAAGATACTGGAGCAGTTTGTCATTTCCTTCTCCAGTTCATTTGACAGATAAGACAAATAGGGCTAAGTGACTTGCCCAAAGCCACAGTTAGTAAATATCTGAGGCTGGATTTGAACTCAGGAAGATAAATTCTCTTGACTCCAAGTCCAGGACTCTGTCCACTGAATCACCTACATACCCCAAACCAGGAAGACCTGAGTTCAAATCCAGCTTTCAATGCTTACTAGTTGTAGAACCTTCAGCAAGTCACTTAACTTCTATTTGCCTCAATTTCTCCATTCACAAAATGTGGATAATAATAGCATCTACCTTCTAAGGTTGCTTTGAGGACCAAACAATAATATTTATAAAGCAGTTAGCATAATGCCAAGTTCATTATAGACACTATATAAATGCTAATTATTGTTATTATTGTTCTTGTTATAGCAGTGAACTGCTACACACTATTGGGATCCTCTGACTGCATTTTTTTCTACCATGCTTCACCTCCTGATTTCTGTGCCAAGTTCCTCCCTACTGGGCCTTAGCTGCTTCCATATGCTGATTCCTCACTGAATTATAACTTCTATGAAGCCTTTTGCATTTATTTCATGGCTTCATGATCTTCATATCTCCCCAGACCAGAAGTTAGAAAAACCTCTAAACAGTTCTGCCTTTTTACAGAATCACAGAATTTGAGGAAAGGAAGAGACCTCAGAAGCTACCAAATTCAACCCATGAAACAAATTCCAACTATAACGTGCTTGACGAGTGGTTGTCTAGTCTTTACTGGAAATCCTCCAAAAAGAAGGATCCCCACCTCTTGAAGTAGCCCATTTCATTTCTGGATACTGGAATTGTTAGGAAATTGTTCATTGCATCAAACCTAATTTGCCTCTTTGTAGCTTCCAATCATTCTGCCTAGCTTTGTCTTCTGGAGCCAAACAGAACAAATTCAGTTCCTCTTTCACAAACGAGACCCTTACACACTTAAAGATGGCTCTCATCCCCTTTCCCCTCTTAAACCCCCAACTCTTCTTTTCTGCAAACTAAACATACTTCTTCATATAACTGATCCTCACATATCATGTATTCCTGGCCCTTTACCATCATAATTCCCTTGATTTGGACACTCTCCAGTTTTTAAATGTCTTTTGAATGCAATGCTCTGGATAAGGTCTGATAAAAGCAGATTACAGTTGGGACTCTCACTTGCCTATTCCTGGAATGCTCCTCTTAATGCAGACCAATATTACATTAGCTTTTTTGGCTGCCACATCATATTGCTGACTCATATTGAGCTTTCAGTACACTAAAATCTCCAGATCTCTTTCAAAACAAATGTTGTCTAACCATAACTCTACTTTATGTTTGTAGGAATGATTTCTTTATATCGAAGTTCATGAATACACATTGATTTCTCTTGAATTTCATCTTAGATTCAGTCTAATAGCTGATCAAGATCCTTTTGGATCCTGACTCTGTCCTCCAATTTGTTAACTGTTCTTCCCAGATTTGTGTCATCTGCAGATTTGATAAGCATGCCATCTCTGCCTTATCCATGAATAAAAATGTTAAATAGTAAAAGGCCAAGCACAAATCCCTGGGATATCCCACTGGAGACCTACTGCCAAGTTGACATTGAACCATTACCAGCTACTCTTTGAGCCCAGTTGTCTAAGCACTTCTGAATCTACTTGACTGTATTATCATCTAACCCTTATTCCTCTATATTCTCAGGGTTCTTCTGGATATGTGAATACTTTATCAAAGTCTTTGCTAAGATCTAGGTAAATTATATTAATAGAATTTCTTCCTTCTACTATTTTATTCATCCTATCAAAAAAAGAAATTAGGTTAGCCTGGAATGACTCATTCTGGATAAAGCCATTATTACTATTTGTAATTACTGCTTCCCTGTCTGGATATTTTAAAAAAAATCTTTTGAATGATCCATTTTAAAAATCTAGGATTTGTTGTTCTTTTCCCCCCTTTATCCTTGAAAATCAGGCCTTTTCCAATCATATGGTACACTGCCCATTTCCCATGATTTTTCAAATATCACTGAGAATAACTCAGAGATCATATATTATAATTCTTTTGGGTTCCAAATGTACCACCTCTGGATCATGTGACCTGAATTCCTGAAGGATTTGCTTAAGGTGCTCTCTTACTACCTTCTTACTTTTCTTGAAGTATCAACACACAATTAGTAAATTTTTTGTTCTGTCATTTCTGGTCCAAAGGATAGTCTCTTTAGTAGCTGGCATTTGATGATTATAGATATCCCATGCTATTGCTAAGTAATCTTCTTTAGGTGGCACAGTGATTGATGGTGCTGGGTCTGGAATCAGGAAGGCATGAGTTCAAATCTGGCTTCAGGCACTAAATAGCTATATGTCCTTGGGTGAGTCATTTAACATCTGTTTGTTCAGCTGTAAAAGGGAATAATAATTTACACCCCAGGGTTCTTGTAAGGGCCAAATAACTTAATTTTTGTAAAGCATTTAGCATAGTGCCTGCCACACAGGTACTATAAAAATATTTATTTTTGTTATAATTATTCCTGAACCTGAAACTCCAGGCCAGCCTGAATCAGGGATCTCCTAGAATGGTTGCCATGTAAAAGAAACATTAAATTTGTTCTGTTTGTCCCACAGTGAAAATATAGGAGTAATAAATAAATGGGATATATATATATGTGTATACGTGCATGCATATGCATGTATGTATGAATACATATATATGGGTATGTACATATTGTATGTATGTGTGCATACATATATACATACATATATATTTACCATGTGTCAAGGACTGTGTTAAGCACTAGAGATGAAAATTTTAAAAGTACAGCAACAACAACAAAACAGTGCCTTTGTTTTGATAGGGGATGATAACACCTATGAGGGAGTGGTAGTTACAGAGGGATGTTAGACTGGAATCTCACAGGGATGGAAAGTGGAGCCATAGACCAACTGATTAATATGTTAATTCCATGAATAGCAGAGTTGATTGATTATAGCTCTGGGAACTAGAGGTGAAAAAGGATGGGAGCAGTGGGGGGAGGTGGGACGTGAGGAGTGAGGATGGTCAAATAACAGCTGCAAAGAAACACATTTAAGTTTGATGTGGAGAAACAAAAACAACTTCTTGGTAACAATCAGGGCTTTCCAAAAATACATTGGAGTATTTTGAGAGGTAGGGCAACTAGGTGGCACAGTGGAAAGAGCACTTGTCTTGGAATCAGGAAGACTCGTTTTCATGAGTTCAAATTCAGCCTCAGACACTGACTAGTTATGTGACCCTGGGTAAATAATTTAACCTTGTTTTCCTCAATTTCCTCATCTATAAAATGAGCTAGAGAATGAAATGGCAAACCACTCCAGTATTTTTGCCAAGAAAACTCCGAATGGGGTCACAAAGGGTCAAGCATGACTGAAATGACTGAACAACACAATTGTGAGAGGCAGTAGATTTTTCCTTATTGGAGGTAAGAATGCAAAGGCTAGATGGCCACTTGCCCATTATAGAGGGGACTATTGCAATTATGGTTTGAATTAGGCCCCTTTCAGTTTGAAATTCTATGCCTCCGTAAGCCACTATTGCTTGATGATCTGGGACACCTTACTATCCAACTCGTTCCTTGACAAGGTATCTGAAATTTCAAGAGGAACAATGGAAATAGATAATATTAAATGACAATTTGGCTGACAAGCAAATGGGGTCAGGAGAACTAGCACCAGACACTCCATGGGAGGGTGCAGGCAATCATCAAAGATGATGTGAGAGGCATGATGAGAAGTAATGGGGCAAAATGAAGGGAGAAAAAAAAAGTTGGTTGCATAATCAGGACGAGCAGGTGGCAAACACTATTGCTCAGTGGAAAAACCTCCCCAGAGAAGTGATGGAGTTTCCTGAGACATCGAAAACTAGACAAGGCAAAGACATAATATACACAGGGGATCAATTCTGCCCTGGCAAAGAATCATCTAGATGATCTAATGGTCTTTTCTGTCTCTGATTTAATGACAGAGAACGCGGGAATAGATCAGGAGAAGATTTCGCCTCGAATGTGAAGATATAAAATGTGAGAAGACTGGATAATGCATCATATTTCTGGCATATGCCTCTACCCTTGATGTTTCTGTCTACATAGTAATAATAATGCTAATTATTAATGATAATGGCAACAACAGTATTAAATTTTGAGGTGTTCAAATAGCTTTGCATATAATATCTCTTTTGATCCTCAAAAAAGCACTATTTACATATGAGGAAACTGAGTCTAAGGGCCCTTCCAAGGTTGCACAGCTATTAAGTATCTGGAATAGGATTTGAATTCATGTATTCCTGACTTGATCTATCCAATATGGTACCCATAGATAGTAATTAAATGAAATTTCTCTGAAGATGTTTGTCCATCTAAAGGATGTTTTGCTTCAAAAGTAACATCCACCAATTAGTAAAGGGACATAGGAGGAAATGTGAACTGACCCCTTTATTTTGTCTAAGTATCTTTGCTGCTTAAAATAAAATAGCAAAAAGATTAGGAAACAATATAAAAATAACCATTTACCAGAAATGTGTTGCTTGTAGTTATTTGTGACATTAAGAAAATTATCGTATTAGTTTTGCAAAACTTTTCCTATTTCATATAATCAAAATGTTCCATTTTATCTTTTGTGATCCTCAAAAATAAATTCATAGTAGTTGAAACAATAATGTAGCTGATTCAAAAAAAGAATATAGCTAGCTAACTTTGGACAGTTGTAGCTGTGCACCTGATTTCACCAAATCTTCAGGCCGAAAATATTTATTAAATGCCTAATATATGTAAGATACAAAATCCAGATGAGTTTGATTAGACAATAGTTTATATCAGAAAGGATCTGGTTGTTTTAGTGGGCTCGAAGATCAATTGAGAAGTTGGAACAAGGGTTTTGTGACTCTTTTGGGGGGAAATTGTAGAGGCAACAACCTGAAGGGAAGAGTTCTCTTCCAACTATGACCTTTGAGTATTCTAAGATTCTGTTCTCAGCCCTGGGGATAAAACAACAAAAGCATACTAGCCCCTTCCACATGAACTTGACTTTTTATTCTTTCTTGGTTATTGGGTTGGTAAAGAAGATGGGGGAGGATGTAGTCCTGCAATAAAGTGCAGAATTGAGGCTATCATTTGGATCATATATAGGAAGTATATTTTATTACAATCACCTAGACATTTCAGACAAAATTGGGAGACTTTCTAGCTTGGAATTATATGGATAGATTCTTAGAATTCTATTTTATTTAAATATCTCACTTACCAAATGATTACCACCTTAGTATAGAGTGACAGCATGATGTAGTGAAATGAACTCTAGACCATCATCGGAAACTTGAGCTTGAAACCTATCTGTCACACTTAATAGTGGCATAAGTTTTAGCCTGTTACTTTACCACAATGATCTTCAGTTTTCTCATTTATGATAAAGCTAAGGATGATGATACCTGTAATATCTACCTCCAGTGGTGTGCTGGCAAATGTTTAACAATTAACTCTCTAAAAATAAAAAAAATGTGCAATATCCTTATAAGTTTCATCTTCATCATTGATATTTTCTCCATTACTATCTTAAGCCTGGACAATCAAAAAATATAATAAATGAATCTCTGATTTTTAGCATTTGGTGATTTCAAATGTGTAAACTATCACACAGGAAACTTAACAACTACCTCTCATGAGCCAATACAAGTTGGTTCCCACTCATTAATACTACCTTATAGAGTTATTGTGGCAATCAAATGAAGTAATGTATGTAATGTGCTTTGTAAACCTTAAGTTGAAATATAGATGTCAGAAAGTATCCTTAATTCACTATTAAATGTATAGGCTTTTTTTAAATATTAGGATTTATTGTTTTTTAAATTATAACAGAAATCCCTTGTAGCATCCATTTAAGAGAATCATCTTGTTGAGCTCCAAGAAGAATAAGTTTTGTAGTTACATGGGTTTGAGTAACTATTTTTTTCATGTCTCATTTAACTTTCTCAGAGCTAGTCTTCAAACCTTGCCAAGTTAATAATACTGATTTCACATGAGCCAGATGTAGTTCAAGGCACCTAACCTTGGCCAGAATGTGCTGCTGTTTATCACCTTCCCTAATTGTTCTTGACTTTATTTCATCTAATTCCTTCTAGATGACCTTGAATTTTTCTGACAATCTTCCAAAATGATCTTCCAACTTATTCATGCTCTTTCTGAGAAGTGATAAAATTAGTTTCGAGTCTGACATTCCATCAGGTTTCATTTCTTTTAAATTATTCTCTGCCACCCTTTTAAAAATATCAGTGACAATACTCCAATTTTATTACCTGTCTGGACAGTAGAACAAAATACCATCTTATATTCTCTCCTCCAACAAAGTTTCTACCTTGTACTTTTAAAATCTTATAATATTCCTTGATAACAGACACGACTTTGATTACCCTCACAGCAAGAAATAAAGCAAAAAAGTGTATGCTTAACAATGATGGTTGCTAGCATTAGGGAGGATGTTTAGCACAAGTTTTATAACTTAAAATGCTATGCTAGCTATTACTGGTAGTGGTGGTGATAGCAGTGATGGTGGTGGTGGTGATGATAAGAGGATTTCTCTAGAAATAATTAGACCTTCTATGTAATTGTGTTTGTAAATGATATTGTGTGTCAGAATTATATAAGCCCTGGTACCTTGCAGAGACTTTTAAGTGAGATATGTAGTCACTTAAACGGCTTGAGACTAACCATACAGGAAAAATCAAGTGGATGAAAAATGCTTGTCTCCCAAAGTAGATCTAGTCCATCAATAAATGTGTGGGGCACACTTGGGATGGATAACGAAGGAGTCTAAGAATTGGAGGGGAGAGAAGTCTGGATTTTATTTAACAAATTATTGATGCTTTTGATGACTCCAGGATTTTTCTAAAACAAAAGCATTGCTATTGAAGTGATTTATCAATGCAAGTCAGTAAGTCAAAAGGCATTTTATTAAGTGCTTGCTACATTCTAGCCACTGTGCTAAGCACTGAGTAGACAAAAAAAGTGATAAACAGTCCCTGCCTTCACATTCTAATGGAATTCAATAGGTCTAGATGAGAAGGGAATGTGTTCAAAGTGTGAGGAATGGCCTAAGATGATCCATAAAAGGGTAAGTTTAATGGAAGAGATGAAGGAGCAAAATGTACTAAGGATGGCCATATTCACTGAGGGTTTACTATGGGACAGGCACTGTGGGAGGTATTCAGAATATCTACCTCAGGGGATCTTACAGTCTAATTGGAAAATGATACACATACCAAAAATATTTTCTAAAAGTTTTCTTTAAAAAAAGCTTTCTAAAAGAAAGCATGTGTTGTGTCAAAAGAATAATATAAATAAATACAAAAGTAATTCATAGAAGGACTGACCCTGTGATTTTATTGGTATAGGGAACTTCCAGGTGAAAAAAACTTCCTCAGCTAACATAAGTAAGCACCTTTTCTCCAAAAAGGGAGGAAATGTGGCCTGCAACACTTCCAACTGCAGCCCAACCAGATTAAAATATAATTGACAAAAATTTAACAAAATAAATAAAAAATATACATGAAAAATGCTAACATTTATGGAGTCAACACGTAACCTTGAAGGATCCATTTCTATATGAATTTGAGATCTCTAATATAGAATAATGAGAGGTTACATGATTTTCCTAGTATCACACAATAAGCTTGTGCCGGAGGTAAGATTAGAACATGTGCTTTCATAGCTCTGAGTCTTATTCACTTTCTCCTATGCGATTATGTCTCTTTATGTATATATATATATATATATATATATATATATATTTTTTTTTTTTCTTAAATTTTATTTTATTTTTACTGAAGGAGCACTTCCCTCACAGTTATCCATGTTTTTTTTAAAACAAGTGCTTTATTAACTTCTCTTTTACATCATTCATTTCTGCCAGATTTTGAGTTACAATCATTTTCCCCCAGTTATTCCCCTACCCAACCTCCCAGAATAGTACACAAGATATCGCTTCCTCCAATCTGCTCTCTCCCATACCTCCTCCCATACCCCCTTCGACTTTTCCATTAGAGGAAGGTAAATCTTTGTGTCCCAATGCCTGCACATCTTATCTCCCTACCTTATTATTACCCTACCCTGTCTCTCCCCATCTCCTCTTGCCACTTTCCTCTCTCACCTCATAATTTCATCCCTTGAGTATTCTCCCTTCCCAACAAATTCAACCTATGCCCTCTATCCATATATAACTGTAACCATATACACACATTTACATATGTATTCATATGACCACACACCTTTCTTCCATTATTTTCATAGTGAGAAATATATCATCAGTCACAGTTATTGTTTTTCCATATAGGAATGTAAATAGTTCAACTTTGATAAGTTCCTTTTGATTTCTTTTCCCTGATTACCTTCTCAGGCATCTCTTGTGTCTGGATGTCAAATTTTCTATTCAACTCTGGTTTTTTCCTCAAGAATGCTTGAAAGTCCTCTATTCCACTGAATGACCATATTTTCCCCTGAAACAAAATACTCAGTTTTGCTGGGTAGGTGACCCTTGGGTTCAGTCCCAGATCTTTTGCCCTCTGGAATATCATATTCCATGCCCTTTGATCCTCAGTGTAGAAGCTGCCAGGTCCTGTGCTATTCTGATTGTGTTTCCACAATATTGAAATTGTTTCTTCCTGGCTGCTTGGAGTATTTTCTCCTTGAGCTGGGGATTCTGGAACCTGGCTATAATATTCCTGGGAGTTTTCTTTTGGGGATCTTTTTCAGGAGGTGATCTGTGGATTCTTTCAACTTCTATTTTGCCCTCTGGGTCTAAAACATCAGGGCAATTTTCCTTGAGAATTTCTTGAAGGGTGATTTCTAGGTTCTTTCTTTGATCATGGCTTTCAGGTAGTCCAATAATTTTTAAATTGTCTCTCCTGGATCTATTTTCAGGTCAGTGGTTTTTCCCATGAGATATTTCACATTGCCTTCTAATCTTTCATTTGTTTGGATCTGCTTAACAGCATCTTGATTTCTCATAAAGTCATTAGCTTCCATTTGCTCCAGTCTAACTCTGAAGGAATGAATTTCCTCAGTGAACTTTTGAGATTCTTTTTCCATCTGGTAAATTCGACTTTTTAAGGCATTCTTCTCCTCATTGCCCTTTTGGGCCTCCTTTGCTATTTGAGTCAGTCTATTTTTTAAGGTGTTGTTTTCTTCAGTCAGGCTGTTGACCCTCATTTCATACTTTTCCTGCATCCTTCTCATTTCTCTTTCCAATTTTTCCTCCACTTCTCTTATTTGATTTTTAAAGTCCTTCTTAAGGTCCTCTGTGGCCTGCAACCCACTCATGTTTTCCCCTGGGGCTTTTGGAGCAGGATTTCTGACCTCATAGCCGTCCTCTCGCTCCATGCTTCAATCCTCTTTGCCCCCAAAGTCTAAGGTTGCATTTTTCTGTTTAATTTGTTTCCTTTGACTTGGCATGTTGCCACTCAATTAATTGACTTTTGGGCTTTTTGCCACAGTATGGCCTGGTGCCAGATGGGAACTTTCGTCCTGAACATGTGTGTGTGGGGGCAACTTCTGTTTCTGGCAAACTGGAAACCCACCCATGACCTCCACCCCAGATCACAGTCCAGATCCAGGGAGATTAAAGCAAGAGTGATTACCCCCCCAAGACTGATCGCTGGATCTCCCTACAGTTTGCAGGCCAGGAGGTGGAGTTGCCACTGAAAACTACAAAATGGCGTGTCTCCTCAGTGGCTTCTAGCCCCCAGGGGAGGAAGCCGACGAGTTCCCCAAGTACTGGTCCCAAAGTCCATAGGGCACTAACCTCTCATTTTGTAATAGGCATGTCTATGTTGATAATTCTTGAATCGCCACAGCTGCTGGTGTTCTGGGGTCCCTCAAGCCTGCTGCTGGCCCTGCCTCCCTGGGGCTAAAACCACTACTCAGATGGACCTGTGCTTAGCTCCCTGCGCACTGCATGCTGCACTGCCGGCGCTGCACTGGTCCTTCCTGCAGGGCTGCTGGGCTGTCCTCAGCGGGAGACTAGTTTCTCTGTGTTGTTCTGTGGGTGCTGGGGTTCCAGAAGTTCTTCATAGTCCCCTTTTACATAGTTTGGAGGTATTCTGGGGGGAGAGTGGCTTGGACGCTCTGTTTCTACTCTGACATCTTGGCTCCAGTCAGCTTGTATCTTGACTAGAACCTGCAAATGGACAATGAATTGGTTTCAGTTAAACAGGAAAAAAAAAGCTACATTTATTTTGTGAATGTACAAAGTTTTTTAATGATCACAAACTTTTCCTAGAAACAAAGTTCAACTTTGTAAAGTCAATATTTTACTTGCATTGTCATATGACTAAGGATTGTTTGGAACCTAGAAAAAGAAGTAGAAAAGCAAAAACAAAAACAAAACAGAATCATTACCTTAAGCTTCACCATCAGCCATAACTATGCTATATTAATGATTTTGAATCCAGAAATTATTTTCTTTGGCCAGAATCTATTGTCCTTCAATTTCTCTTAGCTTTCTTAGTCATCTTCCTTTTGAAAGCTATTGGTCACAACATACTAGTTCTCATTCCTCCTAAGTTTTAAAATTCCATTTTCTTAGGCTATTTGTCTAAGTCCACCTAGTACTCTATTCCTTGACTTTCAGAAAGTCTAACATGAAATAACATTCCCCCATCCATTTTCCATGCACTCAAACATACATACACACATACACATGTGTGCACATATACACATTCATGAACAGGCAAGGATGATGGCTCTGAAGTCAGAGGAACTCAGCCTAAATCCTGACTCTGACACTATTATATGTGACCTTGGACAAATCACTTAATCTTACTGGGCCTCATTTTATTCCTTTGAAATACAGGGGGATCAAACTAGAAGGCATCTGATACCTCCTTATAGCGCCAATGCAATATTTACAGTGCCTATCATCACAATAAATACATCACATGATGGTAGATTGCAAACTATACTAAACTCTCCAGATAGAGGTAAGAACTGAAGCATTTATTTAGACACTAGAAAACACCATGCCAAAACCAGTAAGCTGATTCCATCATAATACCAAAGATATTCAGAGGCCATAATAGCACTGAGAGCCACGGCATCCTTCAGTCTTCCCACAAACCAGTGCAAGATCAATATTTACTCATAAACTTTCTATCTCCTTGTCTGAACTCCTCTTTCCCCTATCATCTGGCTAGCTCTGACTACTAGCTTCTTGTGGGCTCTGCCTTCTGCAAACTCCTCCCACCACAGACTCCATGTGACTATATTTAGACTATTAGAGGATAGAGTTTATCTTCACAGCAGGGAAGCTTCCTGTGGGCTCTGCCCTACCCTTAAGCAAATTCCCTCCATCACAGGCTCCATGTGAATACATTCAGCCTATTAAGGGGTAGAGTTTACTTTCAGAGTAGTGGAAGTCTTCAAATTCTCCTCGGGTCTATTAAGGGGCAGGGGAGATCTTCAAATTCTCCTTATCATTATACCCCTCCAGCTCAGCCTAAATAATCCTATTTTCTAAAAGTTTTCTACAACATTCTCATTGTCATCATTGCCTTCACTAAAATTTGCATAGTGTTTTAAGGTTTTAAAAGCATTTTCCTCTGCTTGTAAGATTAGTGCAAATATTATTATTCATCTTCTACAGTTGAGGAAACTGAGGGTCTGAGATTTTTAAATGACTTGCCTTTGAACACAAAGTATTTGAGGCAGAATTTGATTCTAGGTTCCCTGAATGCAAGTGAGTTTTCTGCTACACCATATTTAACAAACTAGTGTTGGTATACACATACACATATATAATTTATTATTCACCAATCACAAAGTAGCTAATGAAGTCAATCTTTGATAAAGGAATAATCATCCAAAAATGATTTTATAATAGTTTTCTGGAGGTAATTGATGCCATTTTCTTGATACTTCTATCAATTCTACTATTTCTCCCCATACAGTAGTCTTAGGACTTGGAGAGATAGAAGTAAGACAATGATTTTGAAGTCTGAAATCATAGTCTCATGATTCATAGAATGGCAGAACTAGAAGTTTTCTCAGAACAAAGAATGTTAGTTCTGGAAAGAAACTTAGAACCTGAGTTATAGGAGGTCAAAACTGTAATAGACTTTAGAAATCAGTTAAGGGAATCTCATTAGTGCACAGATGAAGTTAAAGACAATTAAGAATTTGGGGGTTATAAAATTTATAATCATTTTTATTTCTATGGATTTAGATCTACCTTTTTTTCCTTTTAAGTTACAAGTACCCTTTAATGAAATGATTTATACTTACTATGATCTCAGTAATCTGTATAGCCCATGACATTTATCTGACCCAGGGTCTAAGATATTCTCTAGTTTTAAGGTCTCTAAGGCTTTATCCTTAAATAACTACTTGGATATGGCATGTGGAATATCATATAGGGTAGTGGAAAGAAATTGATACTTATATTCAAATAATGTTGGTTCAGTCTCCTGGGTGCCATCTTCTGGGTACATGAACTAAGACAAACCAGTTTACCTTTGTGGGCCTTCATCTCCTCATAAAATGAGATGGATCCCTAAAATCATTTCCAACTATAAATCAGATGACACTATTCATTTCCACAAAAGCCCATCAATATCTATTGAAATTTCCCTGCATCATCAATGGCAAATCTGTCATATGTCTACATGGCTCCAATGGCTCCATTAATTTTGCATTTTGTTTTCCAAAATGCCTAATCCTGTTCTTCCTCAATAATCCTCAATTTTCATTCACATTTTAATAACCAGTGATCCCATGAAAGAAAACGCCGACATGGAAATTGCTTCCAGAAAATGCTGCAATAAGTAGATGGTAACAAAGGCTTTCCTTACCTTTGACTCCTAACAGATGACGATCAGAATGTGAGAAATTCAAGCATTTAGCCTGTATTTTAATTCTCAAAGTTGTTACAGCAGTAGAAGCACATTGATATGTGTGTCTCCTTGTAGGGCACTGGAAATGAATTCTTTGACATTTCGCTCTTAAACAAAATGTATATGTGTTGCCTGTCAAGTTTGGGGTTATTTATTTGCCACTGGGATACTCAGGTCTCTGTAGCTAATCTTCAAGAATATTACTTGATGGACCATTATGGACAAGATTTACTTGATATTTGCCCTATTTCTAAATTTGCACATTGATTTTAAAGAGCGTCCAGAGTTCTCAGTTGAGGAATGCTCTCTTTTCTTAGCTGTTGGGATACTGGAACAGAGCCAAGCATTGATTGTTCACAGGGTAATATTGGTTAAAGGAATGACTCAGAGAGAAAAAAATAATACTATAAATAAAGAAATGATTAAGAAGGTCCTTGGATATATATTGGCCTAGAAATGTTGTAAAGAGTAATAAAGCAGATAGAACTAAGTATCACAACACTCTAAGGGTCCAATATGCAGGTCACTGCCCCTAAAAGCTACCATCATCATGGGGAAATGGGAAACTGCATCTTGAAGATGTATGGCAGCCAAACCAGAGAATCCTGCCTGACTTTTATCACAGAAAATCAATCAAGACTTAGACCAAGGGCCTGGCATTCTATCATCCTAAGGGCCATATATAAACACTAACACCACCACCACCACCTCACCTTTCTATGTCACTATACGATGTAGTCCTGGTTACAACCTTGTGAGGAAGGGAGTTTCAGTATCATTATTATATTCATTTCATAGATAAGTAAACTACATTTCAAAATGCTGAAGGGGCTTAGGTTGTGGTAAAAACCTGAAAATGTGTAAGTCACCTTCTCTTTCCCCAATAACTTTAAAACTTTCTGTTTGTTATACTAGTGTAGGAGGGGATGGAGAAGGAAGGGGAAAGATTGTATTTAG
The DNA here is from genome assembly GCA_011680675.1 of Gymnobelideus leadbeateri. Classification (NCBI taxonomy): domain Eukaryota; kingdom Metazoa; phylum Chordata; class Mammalia; order Diprotodontia; family Petauridae; genus Gymnobelideus; species Gymnobelideus leadbeateri. The sequence goes on from WOXC01005536.1 coordinate 31,241, forward strand.
AGGCAGAGACCTATACTGAAGTCTTGGTTCTGTCACTTGTTAAAAGTGTCCTATTAGCCAATATGTTTAGTTTCTCTGATCCTTAGTTTTCTCCTGTGTAGAATTTAGAGAATAATGTCTATTTCACAGGGCTCTTGTAAGGATGAAATAAGATTATGTGTGTAAAGTATTTTGTTACCCACAAAGCACTAAAGATTCCTCCTATCATCACAGTTTTATTATTTACTCCACTTTTTGACCTCAGCCTATATTCAGTATTAGTTTATTGCCAATATAACAAAGATACCTTGAAGGCAGTGGTTGCTTTTCATTTTTGGTTTTTGTATTTTCAGGGTCTCTGATATACACTCAAGTAGTCAAATGGACCTATGATCTCCTGGATTTAGCGGTTTCCTCCATCTTTGCCCATAATACTTGCCTATGTTCATGGAAGTTCACCACAAGGAAGCCACCTTGCTGGTCTTCCTCACTTCCACCTTCCATCTCCAGAATGCCAGTGGAACATTCTTACTGGCCATGTGTCATACCTTATTCTTGCTACCTAACCAATCCATATTCTCTCCCTGCCACAAAATTCCTTGATGATATCCTTTACTCTTGTTCTTCAGAGTTCCCCATTGGCTTTACATTATAACTGATTCACATTTACCATGTGTCTTTCCATTTCCTTCTGTATGATGCTCATCTTCAGTTCACTGATGGCAGTGGTATTCCATATTTGCTGCCATAAAGCAACCAGTAAAATGTTTGTATTGAAAATGTTGGATTTTTTTTTTGATAGGTAACTTGGGGTCAGTAAAAGAACTTTGCAATTTCACCAAAGTAATTCAATTTATTCTTTCTTCTTTTTCAATTCTGGGTCCAGTAGGATCAATCTGTGTTGTCTGTCTCACATATAAGGACTCTACTACAAGTTCAACAGGTTATCTATTAAGACGCATTTTGAAATCTAATAAATAAACATTCTTCATCTGCTTGGTCTTTGCTGAGTGTAAGGCCTGACTTGTTTTTAATGATTATAGATCTTCCAAAGGAGTTTCACCAGTATCTTGGGGCAAGTTATGATGAGAACAGTGTTATCTAGAAATAGGAGCATCTGAAAGATTTGACATCCATAAGGAATCCATCCTCCATCTGGGCTTTTGCCTGTGTCTCCTCCATCACAATGGTGAGTAGCTCTGGTGAGTGTACAATCTCCTTGTTTTATATATTTTTTGCCTTGTGGTTATTGTTAGAAGGTCATTGATCAGTTATTTATCTTGTCATATCTTCCAAGGAATCATGAATGATTTACAGTAAAATATCTTCCACTCGTATATCAAAATCAGGCCATTATTGCTATATTATGTTCTACTTAATCAAATGTGTGTATATAATCAATAAACAACAAACCCAATGAAATCTAATATACTCTACACCTTTTAATTAATTGTGAAATATTAAAGATGTGGTCCATTGTTGAATATTACTTATGAAAGTTGATTTGTTCCTACATTAATGCTCTTATTGAAGATGTGTGTTTAATTTTGTGTATATAAAACCCTCATCAAGGTTTTGTATAGAAGGAAGCATTGTCACACAGGTGAATAGTTATTGATGTTCTACCAGTAACTTTTAAAAATTATTAATGAGGTCAAATTCATGCCTTTCATATCACCTCTTCCTTAGATAGCTTTTATATTTGTGCCATGATACCCTCTCAATTGTCTTCTACATCTAGTATACATCTCTATGTGCTTTATCTAATCTGGGTTTATCTAATTTTCTTCTTTCTTCTCTTTAGTATCATTTCTACATTCTCTATAAATATCTCAAGGACTGTGATGTTAATGACCAAGGGTTGTAGTTCCAGTATGCTTCATGAAGTAAACAGTTCATTAATTCATTCATGGTACTCAAAATTAAAAAAAATTCTTTGATTTGTAGTCCTTCCACTTTTATCCTTAAATTCATTGAGAATAACTTTGGTTAGTTGGATATCTTTCTAAGCTTTCTTTAAATTGGGTTTTACCTTCACTGCTTCTGTATGTTTTATGAGATAGTTCTCTATCATCCTTCATAGAATTTTACAGATGAGCTTCTATTCCAACCCAGTGCTACTTTTAGCAAGCAGGACTCTTGAATCCAAAGACAAGAATTTTTATGACCAAGGTGCTATCTGGGTTCTTTTAGTATCTTGTGACAATTAATTTACATTGGTCTTGCTTATACATAAATTTATATAGCCAGTGTAGATGTCATTTCTATTGTCCATTTCTCATTTTTAATTTTCAATTATTTGGTTAAACAATTGTGAAAAATTTTTAATTGTGTGCCATTTAGCTTTTTTCTCCTTTTCTTAAAAAACAAATTCCAACTTTATAGTAACTTTGAGGAGTTGATGGCCTAATTAGATAATGATAGCCAACTCAGGTATAACTCCCAAATCAACAATAAATCACTTCCAATCTATTAAAATGGTGTTGGTTTTAAGTTTTTAATTAATTCATTTATTTTTAGTTTTCAGCATTCATTTCCATATAATTTTGAGTTCCAAATTTTCTTCCCATCTCTCCTCTCCCCCACAGAGATGGCATGCATTCTCATTACACCTTCCTCCAGTCTACCCTTCCTTGTATCTCCCATTCCCCATCCTCTTCTCTTCTATTTTCCTGTGGGGTAAGATAGATTTCTATACCCCATTGCCTGTATATCTTATTTCCCAGTTGCATGTAAAAACAATAGTGAACGTTTGTTTTAAAAACTTTGAGTTCCAAATTCTCTTTCTTCTTTCCTCCCCACCCACCCTCGTTGAGAAGGCAAGCAATTCAATATAGGCTATACATGTGTAGTTATACAAAACACTTCCATAATAGTCATGTTGTGAAAGACTTAACTATATTTCCCTTCATCCCATCCTGCCCCCTGCTTATTCTATTTTTTTCCTTTGACCCTGTCCCTTTTCAAAAGTGTTTGTTTCTGACTATGCCCTCCCCCAATCTGCCCCCCCTTCTATGATCCCCTATCACCCTCCTTCCCTTATCCCATTCCCCCTTACTTTCCTGTAGGGTAAGATACCCAATTGAGTGTGTATGTTATTCCCTCCTTAAGCTAAAACTGATGGGAGTAAGGTTCACTCCTTCCCTCTCACCTCCTCCTGCTTCCCCTCCATTATGAAATCTTTTTCTTGCCTCTTTTATGTGAGATGATTTACCCCCATTCTATCTCTCCCTTTATCCTTCTCCCAATATTCCTCTCCAACCCCTTAATTTTATTTTTATATCATCCATTCATATTCAACTCACCCTGTGCCATCTATCTATCTATCTATCTATCTATCTATCTATCTATCTATCTATCTCCTCCAACTACTCTAGTACTGAGAAAAGTTTCATGAGTTACAAATACCATCTTTCCATGTAGGGATGTAAACAGTTCAACTTTAATAAGTCCTTTATGATGTCTCTTTCCTGTTTACCTTTTCATGCTTCTTATGATTCTTGTTTTTGAAAGTTAAATTTTCTATTCATCTCCGGTCTTTTCAACAAGAATGGTTTGACAGTCCTCCATTTCATCAAATGTCTATATTTTCCCTTCAGTTTTGCTGGGTAGGTGATTCTTGGTTTTAATCCTAGCTCCTCTGACCTCTGGAATATCATTTTCCAAATCCTCTGATATCTTAATGTAGAAGCTACTAGATCTTGTGTTATTCCGATTGTATTTTCACAATACTTTTTGGGTGCTTGCACTATTTTCTCCTTGACCTGGGAACTTGGCAATGATATTCCTATGAGTTTTCCTTTTGGGGCCTCTTTTAAGAGGTGATCAGGGATTCCTTTCAATGTCTCCTCTCCCCTCTGGTTTTAGAATATCAGGGCAGTTTTCCTGATTATTTCTTGAAATGTGACATCTAGGTTTTCTTTCTTTCCTTCTTTCTCTCTTTCCTTCCTTCCTTCCTTCCTTCTTTCTTTCTTTCTTTCTTTCTTTCTTTCTTTCTTTCTTTCTTTCTTTCTTTCTTCCTTCCTTCCTTCCTTCCTTCCTTCCTTCCTTCCTTCCTTCCTTCCTTCCTTCCTTCCTTTCTTTCTGATCATGGCTTTCAGGTAGTCCAATGATTTTTAAATGATCTCTTCTCTATTTTTAAGGTCAGTGTTTTTTTCAATGAGATATTTCACATTGTCCTTTTATTTTCATTCTTTTGGTTCTGTTTTGTAATTTATTGATTTCTCACAAAGTCATTAGCTTCCATTCTAATTTTCAAGGAATTATTTTCTTCTGTGAGCTTCTGGACCTCCTTTTCCATTTGGCCAATTCTGCTTTTTAAGGCATTCTTCTCCTCAGTGGCTTTTTGGATGTCTTTTGCCATTTGGGTTAGTCTCCTTTTTTTAAGGTGTTATTTTCTTCAGGATTTTTTTTTTTTTTTGGTTCTTCTTTAGTGAGTTGTTGACTTTTTATTCATTATTTTCTTACATCACTCTCATTTTTCTTCCCAATTTTTTTCTCTGCCTCTCTTACTTGATTTTCAAAATTCTTTTTGAGCTCTTCCATGGCCTGCAACCAATTCATATTTTTCTTGGGGGCTTTAGATGTAGAAGTTGTGACTTTATTGTCTTCTTCTGGTTGTATGTTTTGATCTTTTTTGTCACCAAAGTAAGATTCTATAGTCTGGGGTTCTTTTTTTTTCGCTGTTTGCTCATCTTCCCAGTCAAATACTTGACTTTCCAACTCTTTGTCAAAGTGGGATTCTGCTTTCAGTGGGGATGAAGGTGGGGGTGGGCTTGGGTGTACTGTCCCAGGCTTCAAGGGTTTTGTATCAGACACTCAATCCATCTTTTCTTCCCTGGGGCTGGGGCCAGACTGTGCTCCTCTTTCACCCAGGTCCCGCAGAGTTTTCCCACTGACCTTCCATGCTATCTTTGGCATTTGTGGGTTGAGAAGTCTGGAAACTGCCACAGCTGCCAATGATTCAGTTCCCTGCGGCCTGCTCTGTCCCTGTCTGTGCCAGTGCAGCCCATGGTGGTCTGCATTCCACTTCCAGTCTCGTGCAATAAACCCTTCCTGTCAGCCTTCTAGGTTGTCTTGGGTGGAGATGTGTCACTCTGTCTTTTTGTGGCTTTTGTAACTCTAGAATTTTTTGGAGTAATTTTTACAGGTATTTGGAGAGGTTTGGAAGAAAGTTCAAGCAAGTCATTGCTTTTTACTCCACCATCTTGCCTCTGAATTGCCACCTCCATCCCAACAGTTTTAATTTTTGTGATATTATTTGATGACTGCTATGTCCAGTGACCATCGATTTTTGGAAAAAAGAAAGTGATGATGATATGGAAGCATGAGCCTTCTATATAATCTATAAGTAATTGTTCTCTCTGATTCCTGTCTCATGAACTCATAGTTTCTCATCTACTTCTCCTCATTTTCACTTCCATCACTTTTGCAGGGAAATTAACAAATATCAAAGTGCATATTGATTTGATTTGGAGTAGTTTGTCAAGTTTTTCATAGAATTCCTTTAATACTTTGTCACCAGCAATCAATAAACTACAGTTATTTTCAAGACAATCTTTTTGTTCCAAATAATTGTCATTAATATTGCAATACATGGTAGCCAAATGTCCCATGAAATAACATTTCTTGTAACTTTTTGGCATACAATAAAATCTACTCTGCCAACTCTTTTTTGGACCCTCTCCAAGGAGTACCTATGAGTTTCCTTTTAGCATTAATTTCCTTCTTTCTTCTGGTTTTATACATAGCAATAATGTCAAGATGAATATAATTAACCTCTTTAGTTATATGTCCACTCATTGGTCACTGGAAAAGAGTCTTGTATTTAGGGTACCAATAGTCAAAGTGAAATTTGGTGGTCTATGGTGTGATTCTCATCACCCTTTACCCCCTTTCTTGCTACTATGCCACCATCATTATAGCAACAGAAGGGGCCCCAGAAGACTGAGGTACTTTTAAAAATGTTCTTGTAATTGGTACATAACAGGTGCAAATTTTATTGAATGAATGAATGGATTTAGCTTTCTGAGACACCCAGAGGCAACTTGAGATTTCTATTTCTGGTACTAATTATGGTGTTAAATATTTTCCAGTCCTCAAGTTCTGCCTCTTTCTGTTCATGGTCCTGCTTCCCTGACACAATTTAGGAACCACTTCTAGCTCTAGTTTCTTATATTTTTGGCATAGACTTTTAGGCCTGTTAAGTTGGAGAAGACATTTAAGTGATACATGACTTCTTTTGATCATATTCTAAAAGAGAACCTCTGTAAAGATTTCTAGTGATAGCCCACTACTTCATGAAGCTCTATGCTTTAGAAAAATCTTCCTTATGCTGAGCCCAAATGTTAGTTGTTTCTTCTGGCGTCATGTAGAATAAGTCCACAGAATAGCATTTCATATATTTGAGAGTAACATCATATGACCCTAAGTTTTCCCTTCTTCAGGCTAAATTGTTTTCTCTTACCATTTAAATAGTTTTCTATCCCTTGAATATTATTATTATCCTTCTCTCGGGAAAAAAATAATTCCACCTAAAAAGTGTTGATAAATGACCAAAGATATGAAAATAATTTTCAAAAGATAAACATAATCATTAACAATGACTTGAAAAGATGCTCAACATCACTGATGATCAAAGAGATGAAAATTAAAGCAACTTTGAAGTACCATCTCCCAATCATCAAATTGGCAAAACTAATTAAAAGCAACAAAGTTCAGTTCTGGAAGGAGGATGGGAGTTGTGGAGAAGCAGGTACACTTATTCATTGCTGGTGGAATTGCAAACTCAATGAATCTTTGTGGAAAGTATTCTGTATGTATAAAGTAAACATTACAAAAACATACTATCAAGGTTTTTGAAGCACTTTACATATATTATCTTCCTTGATCCTCACAACAATCTAGTGAAGTAGGTATTATTTTGATCCCAAGGCTAGGAGAAATTAAATTACATGTCCAGATTAAACTACTGTGTACAGTGGGTGAGTATACAAGGCAGGATTCAAATTCAGGTCTCTCCTGACTCTAAGTCCAATGTTTTACCCATACATCATCTAGTTGCCTTTAACATGCTCTTTTTTGCTCTTAAATAATAAGTTCTTGACTGTATATTATTCTTAAAGCTTATAATGATAGGCTTTGTGAAATACCTTACTGAATATTATAACCCATAGTTGTTAACCTATTTCAGTCATGTCTGACTCTTCATGACCTTGTTTTGGGTTGTCTTAGAAAAGATATATTTCCTTCTCCAGCTCATTTTATGGATGAGGAAACAAAGCAAACAGGGTTAATTGACTTGCCCAGGGTCACACAGCTAGTAGGTGTCTGAGGCCAGTTTTAAATCCAGTTCTTCCTACCTCCAGGCCCAACACTTTATCCACTGTGCCACCTAGCTGCCCCCATCTATATCTATAGCATTTCTCTTTTCTATAATCCGATGATCCTGTCCCAAAGGGGAAAACAAAAAAACAATAGCAATAGTAACAGCAGCAGCAAAATAATCTTTGGAATCAGATCACATATAAGTTATTACCTGTGTGGTTTTGGATAGGTCACAACCCTTTTTGGTTCTTAGTTTCCCTATCTGTAAAATGAAGGTGCCTTTAATGTTGCTTTTAGATCCAAAACTTTTATCTTATAACAATAAGATTACTTTTTCTTAATAAACTTGTGCTAGATCCTAGTAACAACACTAGTTTTTCCAAGGTATCACAAAGGACTCATTTGGTAAAAAATTCCAGGATTTTGCGAGAAATATAGATTACATTCTGAAAAAATTTACTTTCTTTACTTTTTTGGATATATTAGAACATTTGCCCATCAACAGTCATGACACTTCTCCTGTTCCTAAGATTCCTTAATAATATTGCTTTCCAATTATATTGTCACTATACCTCCCCCTTTTGCTAGGCATATGTTATTTTCTGCTTTGAATCTTGAAATTTGGAGGAGATAGTTTGTTTTTCCTTCTAGTTTGATTCTGCATGGCCAAAAGACAACTTTAACTACATCCTTTTGGAGACATTTTAAACAGTATATTGTCACTGCCATTGAGGTACTTATTACAGGATCAAAGATGAATGGTTGCCAAAATTCTGTACTTCTAAAAATAGGCGACTGAGAGATCAGCAAATATAACTATGTGCTCTGAACTCATCCTATCCAACCATACCTAGCAAGAGTAGTCATCTTACTTTCTATCACTCTTCTATCCACTTGTTTTTTTCCTTCCAGATACCACAAATCTTTAAGTACAGAGACACTGCCCCTTTTCTCACAAGGGAGTCAGTCCACTATACTTTGGGATTAATCCTGAACTAGAGCAGCACAGATTGGAAGTAACCCAATCCTTACCTCAATCCTGTATGTAACTGATGGTAGACCATGCTTCATTGCCTCCAGTCATCCACCAAGGTAACAGGGCCTAGTCCCCTAGGAAATTTCACCTTCCTCCCTGATGTCATATATCCTAACCTTGCCTTGCAATTTCTTTTAAAATGACTAATAAAATCAGTAATACCTTTGGTTCTAGAAAAGGTGTGAAAATTTACTTTCCTACCTTCCCGCTCAAAGTCCTCATTACTACTTAAATTTGAAAACTCCCTTCCCTGATTAGAACTCCACCCTGACACAGTGGCTCTCAATCTTGTTCATGGACTCCTTGATTTCAAGGTGTGAACTTGAATGGGAAAGAAAAATAAACAACTTTAGCTTTTCCTTCTATTGTTAAAAACAAAACAAAACAAAGCAAAGCGCATTATTCTAATAAGGGATCCATAGTCTTTACCAGATTGCAAGAATGGTGCCTGAAGTCCAAAAAGATTACCTGCTGCTGCTCTAGTAGAAAGTAAGCATCTTGTGGATAGGGAGCATTTCACTTTTTTATTTGTATCCCCAGCACCTAGCATAAAGTTGGTGCTTAATAAATGCTTTTTAATTGATTGTTGAAAGAGATTTCCAAAGGTAAGCTCCTGAATATTATTCCCAAATCTAGTGTACTCAACCAGAATATTTTGTTAACCAAATGCTATATAAATCCCCCATGTTGTAAATTTAAAGAGTTATTTTAATGTGCAAAGGGGACAAACTCCCATCACTAACTTGGTTCCCAAAATGTGCTCCCATAATTTTTTTAAACAAATGCTTTATTTACTTCTGTTTTACATCATTCATTTCCACCAGATTTTGAGTTACAATCATTTCCCCCCTGTTATTCCCCTACCCAACCTCCAGAATAGTAGTCCCACAAGATATCGCTTCCTCTGATCTGCTCTCTCCCATACCTTCTCCCATACCCCCATCGACTTTTCCATTAGAGGAAGGTGAGTCTTTGTGTCTCAATGCCTGCACATCTTATCTCCCTATTACAAGCAAAAGAGTATTTTTTTTTTAAAGCAATTGGGGTTAAGTAACTTGCTCAAGGTTACACGGCTAGTCATTATTTATGTGTGGGTCCATTTCTTTGCTCCCTTGTCACCCATTCCCTCTTGGGAGATAAGTAATTCAGTACATGTTGTACATGTCTGGCTATGCAAAACATTATCATAGTAGATATATTGTACAAGGTTGCTTATAATTCCCTCCCACTCATCCCACTCCCCACCTGGTCCATTCCCTACATGATCCTGTCCCTCTTCTATAGTGGGTACTTCCAACCTCCCCTCCCGCCAAGGATGCCTTCCCATCCATCATCCCTCCTCTCATCCCCCTTCCCCCTATTCTGCTGCAGTTTGAGATATCCCATTTAGTATGTATGTCATTCTCTCCTTGAACCAAATTCAATGTGAATGTGGTTTTGCCTTTTTAGCCTTCCTATTCTCCCCCTCCCTTGCAACCACTTACCCTTGCTTCTTCTACTTGGGATAGTTTACCCTACCCTGTCTCTCCCCATCTCCTCTTGCCACTTTCCTCTCTCACCTCATAATTTCATCCCTTGAGTATTCTCCCTTCCCAACAAATTCAACCTATGCCCTCTATCCATATATAACTGTAACCATATACACACACATTCACATATGTATTCATATGACCACACCCCCTTCTTCCATTATTTTCATAGTGAGAAAGATATCATCAGTCACAGATATTGCTTTTCCATATAGGAATGTAAATAGTTCAACTTTGATAAGTTCCTTTTGATTTCTTTTCCCTGATTACCTTCTCAGGCATCTCTTGCTTCTTGTGTCTGGATGTCAAATTTTCTATTCAACTCTGGTTTTTTCCTCAAGAATGCTTGAAAGTCCTCTATTCCACTGCATGACCATATTTTCCCCTGAAACAAAATACTCAGTTTTGCTGGGTAGGTGACCCTTGGGTTCATTCCCAGTTCTTTTGCCCTCTGGAATATCATATTCCATGCCCTTCAATCCCTCAGTGTAGAAGCTGCCAGGTCCTGGGCTATTCTGATTGTGTTTCCACAATATTGAAATTGTTTCTTCCTGGCTGCTTGGAGTATTTTCTCCTTGATCTGGGGATTCTGGAACCTGGCTATAATATTCCTGGGAGTTTTCTTTTTGGGATCTTTTTCAGGAGGTGATCTGTGGATTCTTTCAACCTCTCTTTTGCCCTCTGGATCTAAAACATCAGGGCAATTTTCCTTGAGAATCTCCTGAAGGGTGATTTCTAGGTTCTTTCTTTGATCATGGCTTTCAGGTAGTCCAATAATTTTTAAATTGTCTCTCCTGGATCTATTTACCAGGTCAGTGGTTTTTCCCATGAGATATTTCACATTGCCTTCTAATCTTTCGTTTGTTTGGATCTGCTTAACAGCATCTTGATTTCTCATAAAGTCATTAGCTTCCATTTGCTCCAGTCTAACTTTGAAGGAATGAATCTCCTCAGTGAACTTTTGAGATTCTTTTTCCATCTGGTAAATTCGACTTTTTAAGGCATTCTTCTCCTCATTGCCCTTTTGGGCCTCCTTTGCCATTTGAGTTAGTCTATTTTTTAAGGTGTTGTTTTCCTCAGTCAGGCTGTTGACCCTCATTTCATACTTTTCCTGCATCCTTCTCATTTCTCTTTCCAATTTTTCCTCCACTTCTCTTATTTGATTTTTAAAGTCCTTCTTAAGGTCCTCTATGGCCTGCAACCCGCTCATGTTTTCCCCTGGGGCTTTTGAAGCAGGACTTCTGACCTCACAGTCCTTTTCCTGCTCTATGCCCCCAAAATAGGAGTCTAGGGTTGCATTTTTCTGTTTCCTTTGCCTTGGCATGTTGCCACTTAATTACTTGAGTTTTGGGCTTGTTGCCACACTATGGCTTTAAGGCCAGATAGAGGAATTTTCGTCCCGAATGTGTGGGGGGCAACTTCCATTTCTGGCAAGCTGTAAACGCACCCATGACTTCCACCCTAGATCACAATCCAGATCCAGGGAGGTTAAAGCAAGAGCGATTACCCCCCAAGACTGATTGCTGGATCTCCCTACAATTAATTGCAGGCCGGGAGCTGGAGCTGCCTCTGAAAACTACAAAATGGCGTCTCTCTTCAGCGGCTTCTAGCCCCCAGGGGAGGGAGCCGACGCATTCCCTAAATACCGGCCCCAAAGTCCATAGGGCACTAACCTCTTACTTTGTCCTAGGCATGTCTATGTTCATAATTCTGGAGTCGCCACAGCTCCTGGTGTTCTGGGTTCCTCCAGCCGGCTGCTGGCCCTGCTACCCTGGGGCTAAAACCTCGGCTCACTGGGCTCGGCTCCTGCGCTCTGCGCGCTGCGTGCTGCCAGGTCCCAGACTGCTGCACTGGTCCTTCCTGCAGGGCTGCTGGGCTGTCCTCAGCGGGAGTTTAGCTTCTCTGTGTCGTTCTGTGGGTGCTGGGGCTCCAGAAGTTGTTCAGAGTCCCCTTTTACATAGTTTGGACAGAATCTGGGGGCAGAGTGGCTTGGATGAGCTGTTTCCACTCAGCCATCTTGGCTCCACCCCACTCCCATAATTTAAGGACCCCAATACCAATGTCTACTAAGGTGAATCTTCCAAATAAGAGATTTATTTTGAATGTCAAAGTTTAAAACAGCGAGTTACAAATTATAGAATTAAAAAGTAGGATCTACAATAAAAAATGTAAAGATAGTAACATTCTTTCCTCAAAGGAAAATTGGGAGGTAATTTAATTATGGTATTTAACAATAAAATAATAATAATAGCAATAATGTAAAGTTTTGTAGTGATAAGAATAAAATCAAGTATAAAAACCATTGTTTTGTCTATCTCTGCAATATTAGATATAAACATTAGAGGCAGCTGATATCCCAGTAGATAGAGCAGTAGCCCCTGGAGTCAGGAAAACTTGAATTCTAATCTTCCCATAGACACTTGCTAGTTGTGTGACCTGGGGCAGATTTCTTGACTTGTTTGCCTCAGTTTGATCCACTCTAAACTAAGGATAATAAGAACTCTTACCTCTTGGGGGCTTCTGAGATTCAAATGAGATACTATTTGTAAAAATCATTTAGCATTGTTTCTCCTGCACAGTAGGTGCTACATAAATGTTTATTCTCTTCTTCCATAATAATAATAATAATAATAATAATAATAATAATAATAATAATAATAACTTGTTGATAACAACTTGTCCTAGGATCATTTAGATTTTGTTCCTCATAGGCAGTGACCATATTTTGCCTTTCTTGCCATAGTGCCTTGCAAATAACAGGCAATTAATAAATGCTTATTTACTAAACAACTAATCATTTCTATCTGAATGACATAAAAATAATAACAAGGAGAAATTTGTGGTCAAATAATAGACTTACAGGCATCCTGAAAATAAAGCAAAATTGGGAAGCAAATGAAAAAAAAGTTAAGATCTATATTATACTAATATTGATATACATTTGGGAAGCTATAAAATAGATCTTAATGGAAAATACATCACAACCAAAAGCTATACACCATTTGCTAAACATATCTTAAAGTAGTTTAAATAGAAAGTTTAATACTTCCTCATTGAAAAGGAGGGTTTATTTATTTAGACATTCTCAGAATACGTGATAAACACATCAAAAACTTATTTTTGGAATAAGTACCCATCGTATCAATGGAAAATAGTAAAAGATAAAAATAATTATATATCACTGGGTTTTAAAAATATATCTGAGAGTGTTTTACCTCTGGATGGAGCCTATGAAATAACTAAGACACAAGAATGATATCCAAAGGCCTTGCAGGGTAACATCTACCTGAAGTCATTTAAAGTAGTCAAGATAGTCAAAGAAATGAGAAACAATTGATTAAGTCACGTGGATTTGTTTATAGAAACAGGGAGGAGGTGGAAGAATAGGAGAAAGAGCTTTGGTTGATAGGTATTCTTCATTCTGAAAGAGGACCAAAATTACATCACTATGTTAGAGTCAAGTTACTGTCCAACTATGGCTGATCAGAAGAACTTTAAAATGACAATTTTAAAGCCAATATTGTCATAAGAAGTCACTGAAGGATTATCCTATAGTAATATGAGATTAGTGATTCATGTAGATTAAGTAAGTAAATGGTAGACATTGTGTTATACATCACTGCAGGATATAAGAAATTTATCTCCAACTATTATAGTAGGATGTTACTTTATGGTTCAGTTTTACATCAGAAGTTCTCCACTTTTCATGGACTTCAGTCTAAGAATGAAACCACTGAGGCAAAGAAAGATTACCAGGCTCCACAAATGAGTTTGTGATTGTTGTTGCTGTTGTTTTGTCAGCCCTATACCAGGCAGCTCCACCATGTTATTAGGTCAAAGAGGCAGTACACAGTGAGACAGAAGCAAAAAAAAATGCTTAAAAGGCAGAAACAAAGCTTATAATTTTCTCTAATCATACCTTTTCTATGATCACATAAACATCCTCCCATCTATCCTTTGCTAGTGCCATCTCTCCCTCCTACCCTAAAATTCTTACCCGTAAAACCTGACCACAATGCAAAGCCAATACCATTTACTACATATGCATGGTAAGCTTTAAGGTCACTATAATACATTTATCTCTCAATGGTAGCTAATGGTCCGTTAGCTGAATGATAATTCTAAATAATTTAGCACTATCAAACCCTTGTCAGAGAAATTTGATTTGAATATTTCTCCCCATTTTTATCCTGGGTACATTAATTTTGTGTGTATGTGTGTATGTATGTGTGTAAAACTTTCATATTTCATGTGATCAAAATGATCTATTTTTATCTTGCTCTATCCCTTGATTGGTTAGGGATGCATATTCTCCCTATAGGTATTAAATCTGCCTCTTCTAATTTTTTTATGTATGGTATGATCTTTGATATTATGGTCACATATCTATTTTTCCTTTATTGCAGACTATGGTATAAAATATTGGTCTAAGTTTAATTTCTTCCAGACTACCTTATAATTTTCTAAATAGGTTGATATACAATGAGGACTCAATGCTGGCAATGACCTGAAGGAACCCTAAGACACTGGAGAGTTGTCCACCGGTGGTACTACAGATGGGGTTAGCATACTTGGCAATATGATAGATTGTTCCTAAGCGTGGAAGAAAATGAGAAGCATAAGGTTGAAGCCTGATCCTACTTGAAATCTTGACCAACTTGACATCGAAGATGATGGGGGATTCTTCATATTCTAAAAATAAAAGAAGGCAAGACATTTCAGAGCAGAAATATCACTGTTACACCTGCTTTGATTGACCTCTAAAACTTGCAAATAATAAACACATATAAAATTGGCTGAAAACATGAATATTTTAATTTAATATAAGGAGAATTTCACAAAAATCAGAGATATGTCATAAATTGTAGGTGAGGGCTCCTTACTGCTTTTGTCCCTGGTGCCTTAGTCACACAACATACTTTCAACAAGTGCAGGAGAAGCATAAAAACAACAACTTTCATCCTTAAGCTTTGGTTAGTTGAAATGTAATTGATTGGTTAAGAAAATATGAAATAAGAAAAAAAAGAAAATATGAAGAGGAAAAAAATGAAGATCCAAAGGTCATTGAAAATCTTAATTCAAGCTCCAGAAATTATGCTTAATGATGAAGTGGTAACAAAAACTGTACCAATATCTGAAATTGTTTTGAAAAGAAGATGGATCTACTTAGACTAGAATTCTGAAAGGCCTTTTTATTTATTTTTTTTATTTCATGGCATAAATCTAACCTTTAGACCAATTATATCAAAACTAAGTAATTTTTTTTTTTAAAGATGGTATCGGGGCGGCTAGGTGGCGCAGTGAGTAGAGTGCCAGCCCTGGAGTCAAAAGGACCTGAGTTCTTTTTTTTTTTTTTAAAGCAATTGGGGTTAAGTAACTTGCTCAAGGTTACACGGCTAGTCATTTGATTTATGCGTGGCTGCTCATTTTCTGAGGCCGGATCTGATCTCGGGTCATCCAAACTCCGAGGCCGACGCTCTTACTCACTGCGCCACCTAGCCGCCCCTTTAGGGCAATTGGGGTTAAGTAACTTGCCCAAGGTTACACGGCTAGGTTTTTGTTTGTGCGGATTAAGTGTCGGAGGCCAGCTCCGAACTCAGGTCCTTCTGATGCCAGGGCCGGCGCTCTATTCACTGTGCCACCTAGCCGCCCCAGGACCTGAGTTCTGATCTGGCCTCAGGCACTTAACACACACGCAAACAAACAAACAAAAAGAAAACCTAGCCCTGTGACCTTGGGCAAGTTACTTAACCCCAATTGCCCTCCAAAAAAAAAAAAAAAAAGGTGGTATCTGCTATCTCCACCCTGAATTAATGCATTTTGCCATTGTATTTGACATAAAATGTAAAAATATTTCAGAATCTGCACATAGCCTTGTATGTGGCAGCTGTTGCCATGCTAAAGAACCATAGGAGAAGAGATATAGTTATCAAAGAATACTTTTTAATTAATTAAACAAATGCTTTATTAACTTCTGGTTTACATCATTCATTTCCACCAGATTATGAGTTACATTTTTCCCCCATTTTTCCCTACCCACCACCCCAGAATAGCAGTCCCACTAGATATCCCCTCATCCAATCTGCTCTCTCCCATATCTTCTCCTATACCCCCCTCGACTTTGCCATTAGGGCAAGGTGAATCTCTGACCCCACTGCCTGGACATCTTATGAAAAATTTAATTTTAAAACTTCGATTTTCAGATGCATTCCCTTTCTCCCTTGTCACCCACTCCCTCTGAGAAGATAAGCAATTCAGTATGTGTTGTACATGTATATCTATGCAGAACATTACCATAGTAGATATATTGTAAAAGACTGCTTATATTTCCCTCCCACCTGTCTCACCTCCCACTTGGTCCATTCCCTACTTTGATCCTGTCCCTCTTTGATAGTGGGTACTTCTAACCTCCCCTCTCCCCAGAATGCCCTCCCCTCCATCATCCCCCCCCCATCCCCCTTTCCCCTACTCAGGAGAGTGAGTGAGGGTAAGATATTCCATTTGGTATGTATGTAATTCTCTCCTTGAGCCAACTTCAATGAGAATATGCTTTTGCCTTTTTGCCTTCCTGTTCTTCCCCTCCCCTGCAACTACTTCCCCTTGCCTCTTCTCCATGAGATAGTTTGCCCTACCCTGTCTCTCTCCATCTCCTCTTGCCACTTTCCTCTCTCACCTCTTGACTTCACCCGTTAAGAATCATCCCTTCCTTGGGGTGGCTAGGTGGCACAGCGAGCAGAGAGCCAGCCCTGGAGCCAGAAGGACCCGAGCTCGGATCCGGCCCCAGACACCCAACACACAAACAAAAACACAGCCACGTGAACCTAGGCAAGTCACCCAACCCCAATTGCCCTCCAAAAAAAAAAAATAATAATCATCCCTTCCCATCAAATTTAACCTGTGCCCTCCATCCATGTATACCTGGAACATATGCCATGTACCCTTCTTCAATTATTTTCATAATGAGAAAGGTTTCATCAAACACAGTTATTGTTTTTCCATGTAGGACTGTAAATACTCCAACTTTGATTAGTTCCTTTTGATTTCTTTTCCTTCTCAAGCATCTCTTGCTTCTTGCGTCTGGATGTCAAATTTTCTATTCAACTCTGGTTTTTTCATCAAGAATGCTTGAAAGTCCTCTATTCCACTGAATGACCATATTTTCCCCTGAAACAAGATACTCAGTTTTGCTGGGTAGGTGACCCTTGGGTTCATTCCCAGCTCTTTTGCCCTCTGGAATATCATATTCCATGCCCTTCTGTCCCTCAATGTAGAAGCTGCCAGGTCCTGTGCTATTCTGATTGTGTTTCCACAATATTGAAATTGTTTCTTCCTGGCTGCTTGTAGTATTTTCTCCTTGATCTGGGGATTCTGGAACCTGGCTATAATATTCCTGGGTGTTTTCTTTTTGGGATCTTTTTCAGGAGGTGATCTGTGGATTCTTTCAACCTCTATTTTGCCCTCTGGATCTAAAACATCAGGGCAGTTTTCATTGAGAATTTCTTGAAGGGTGATTTCTAGGTTCTTTCTTTGATCATGGCTTTCAGGTAGTCCAATAATTTTTAAATTGTCTCTCCTGGATCTATTTTGGAGGTCAGTGGTTTTTCCCATGAGATATTTCACATTGCCTTCTAATCTTTCGTTTGTTTGGATCTGCTTAACAGCGTCTTGATTTCTCATAAAGTCACTAGCTTCCATTTGCTCCTGTCTAACTTTGAAGGAATGAATCTCCTCAGTGAACTTTTGAGATTCTTTTTTCCATCTGGCAAATTCAACTTTTTAAGGCATTCTTCTCCTCATTGCCTTTCTGAGCCTCTTTTGCCATTTGAGTTAGTCTATTTTTTTTATAATAACCAAAATAATTTATTTGTTCAAAGTCATTCTTTATTTTTAAACAAATGCTTTATTAACTTCTGTTTTACATCATTCATTTCTGCCAGATTTTGAGTTACAATCATTTTCCCCCCATTATTCCCCTACCCAACCTCCCAGAATAGCAGTCCCACAAGATATCGCTTCCTCCAATCTGCTCTCTCCCATACCTTCTCCCATACCCCCGTCGACTTTTCCATTAGAGGAAGATGAATCTTTGTGTCCCAATGCCTGCACATCTTATCTCCCAATTATAGGCAAAAGAGTATTAATAATAGTATTTATATATATATTTGAAACATTTAATGTTACGGCCTTGAATTTCAGATCCATTTCCTTCCTCCCTTGTCACCCATTCCTTCTTGGGATATAAGTAATTCAGTATATGTTGTACATGTCTAGCTATGCAAAACATTATCATAGTAGATATATTGTACAAGGCTGCTTATAATTCCCTCCCACTCATCCCACCCCCCACCTGGTCCATTCCCTACATGATCCTGTCCCTCTTCTATAGTGGGTACTTCCAACCTCCCCTCACCCCAAGGATGCCCTCCCATCCATCATCCCTCCTCTCATCCCCCTTCCCCCTATCCTGCTGCAGGTTGAGATATCCCATTTAGTATGTATGTCATTTTCTCCCTGAACCAAATTCAATGTGAATGTGGTTTTGCCTTTTTAGCCTTCCTTATTCTCCCCCTCCTTTGCAACCACTTCCCTACATGAGATAGTTTACCCTACCATGTCTCTCCCCATCTCCTCTTGCCACTTTCCTCTCTCACCTCATAATTTCATCCCTTGAGTATTCTCCCTTCCCAACAAATTCAACCTATGCCCTCTATCCATATATAACTGTAACCATATACACACACATTCACATATGTATTCATATGACCACACCCCCTTCTTCCATTATTTTCATAGTGAGAAAGATATCATCAGTCACAGATATTGCTTTTCCATATAGGAATGTAAATAGTTCAACTTTGATAAGTTCCTTTTGATTTCTTTTCCCTGATTACCTTCTCAGGCATCTCTTCCTTCTTGTGTCTGGATGTCAAATTTTCTATTCAACTCTGGTTTTTTCCTCAAGAATGCTTGAAAGTCCTCTATTCCACTGAATGACCATATTTTCCCCTGAAACAAAATACTCAGTTTTGCTGGGTAGGTGACCCTTGGGTTCATTCCCAGTTCTTTTGCCCTCTGGAATATCATATTCCATGCCCTTCGATCCCTCAGTGTAGAAGCTGCCAGGTCCTGGGCTATTCTGATTGTGTTTCCACAATATTGAAATTGTTTCTTCCTGGCTGCTTGTAGTATTTTCTCCTTGATCTGGGGATTCTGGAACCTGGCTATAATATTCCTGGGAGTTTTCTTTTGGGGATCTTTTTCAGGAGGTGATCTGTGGATTCTTTCAACCTCTATTTTGCCCTCTGGATCTAAAACATCAGGGCAATTTTCCTTGAGAATTTCTTGAAGGTGATTTCTAGGTTCTTTCTTTGATCATGGCTTTCAGGTAGTCCAATAATTTTTAAATTGTCTCTCCTGGATCTATTTTCCAGGTCAGTGGTTTTTCCCATGAGATATTTCACATTGCCTTCTAATCTTTCGTTTGTTTGGATCTGCTTAACAGCATCTTGATTTCTCATAAAGTCATTAGCTTCCATTTGCTCCAGTCTAACTCTGAAGGAATGAATCTCCTCAGTGAACTTTTGAGATTCTTTTTCC
Organism: Gymnobelideus leadbeateri; assembly: GCA_011680675.1. Taxonomy (NCBI): domain Eukaryota; kingdom Metazoa; phylum Chordata; class Mammalia; order Diprotodontia; family Petauridae; genus Gymnobelideus; species Gymnobelideus leadbeateri. Next base: position 50,708 of record WOXC01005536.1, read on the forward strand.
ATCTGGCAAATTCGACTTTTTAAGGCATTCTTCTCCTCATTGCCCTTTTGGGCCTCCTTTGCCATTTGAGTTAGTCTATTTTTTAAGGTGTTGTTTTCCTCAGTCAGGCTGTTGACCCTCATTTCATACTTTTCCTGCATCCTTCTCATTTCTCTTTCCAATTTTTCCTCCACTTCTCTTATTTGATTTTTAAAGTCCTTCTTAAGGTCCTCTATGGCCTGCAACCCGCTCATGTTTTCCCCTGGGGCTTTTGGAGCAGGACTTCTGACCTCACAGTCCTTTTCCCGCTCTATGCCCCCAAAATAGGAGTCTAGGGTTGCATTTTTCTGTTTCCTTTGCCTTGGCATGTTGCCACTTAATTACTTGACTTTTGGGCTTGTTGCCACACTATGGCTTTAAGGCCTGATAGAGGAATTTTCGTCCTGACCGTGCGGGGGGCAACTTCCGTTTCTGGCAAGCTGTAAACCCACCCATGACTTCTACCCTAGATCACAATCCAGATCCAGGGAGGTTAAAGCAAGAGTGATTACCCCCCCAAGACTGATTGCTGGATCTCCCTACAATTAATTGCAGGCTGGGAGCCAGAGCTGCCTCTGAAAACTACAAAATGGCTTGTCTCCTCAGCGGCTTCTAGCCCCCAGGGGTGGGAGCTGATGCATTTCCCGGAATACAGGTCCCAAAGTCCATAGGACACTAACCTCTTACTTTGTCCTAGGCATGTCTATGTTGATAATTCTGGAGTCATCACAGCTGCTGGTGTTCTGGGGTTCCTCCAGCAGGCTGCTGGCCCTGCCGCCCTGGAACTAAAACCTCAGCTCATGCGGATCTGGGTGTCTCTGCTTCCTGCGCTCTGCGTGTCGCGTGCTGCCGGCTCCCAGACCACTGCACTGGTCCTTCCTGCAGGGCTGCTGGGCTGTCCTCAGCGGGAGGTTAGCTTCTCTGTCTTGTTCTGTGGGTGCTGGGGCTCCAGAAGTTGTTCAGAGTCCCCTATTACATAATTTGGGAGGAATCTGGGGACAGAGTGGCTTGGATGAGCTGTTTCTACTCTGCCATCTTGGCTCCGCCCCCCTAGTCTATTTTTTAAGGTGTTATTTTCCTCAGTCAGGCTGTTGACTGTCATTTCATACTTTTCTTGCATCTTTTTCATTTCTCTTCCCAAATTTTCCCCCACTTCTCTTATCTGCTTCTTAACGTCCTCTATGGCCTGTAGCCAGCTTGTATTTTCATTTGGGGCTTTTGGTGCAGGAGTTCTGACCTCACAGTCCTCCTCTATGCTTTGAGCCTCTTTGCCCCTAAAATAGGAGTCCAATGTTGAACTTTTCTGTTTATTTTGTTTCATTTGCCTAGGCATGTTGCCACTTAATTACTTGATTTTTGGGCTTGTTGCCACAGTAGGACTCTGATACCAGACAGGGGAGCTTCCGCCCAAACGTGGGGTCTTCACAACTTCTGCCAGTTGGGTGGCCTTTATAAAGCCTCCACCCGCTCTGGCAAGTTGGATACCCACCCCAAACTTCCCCCCCAGACCACAATCCAGATCCAGGCAGTTTAAAGCAAAAGTGATTAACCCCCAGACTGATTGCTGGATCTTCCTACAGTTCGAAGACCAGGAGATAGAACCGCTACTGAAGCTGCAAAATGGCTTCTGTGCAGCTGTTTCTTCAGCAGCTTTTTGCCCCCAGGGGAGGAAGCCATGTGTTCCCCAAATACTGGTCCCAAAGTCCATAGGGCACTAACCTCTCACTTTGTCCTAGACATATCTGTGCTGATAATTCTGGAATCACCACAATTGCTGGTGTTCTGGGGTTCCACCAGCAGGCTGAAGGCCCGGCCACCCTGGGGCTAAAACCGCGGACCTGGGCTTGGCTCTGCGGGCTGTGCTGCCTGCTCTCAGAGCGCTGTGCTGGCGGCTCCCTGCAGGGCTGCTGGGCTGTCCTCAGCAGGAGTTTAGCTTCTCTGTGCCGTTCTGTGGGTGCTGTGGCTCCAGAAGTTGTTCGGAGCTCCCTTTCACATTGTTTGAAATTTGCGTGGGGCAGAGCACATTGGAAATGCTGTTTCTACTCTGCCATCTTGGCTTTGCCCCCCCCAAGAATACTTTTAAGGACAGATTTTAAATGACACTATGGCATGAATGACTTCAGAGAGGTATTCAAAATCTGTGATGACAGATATTGGAAGATTACTTCCATACCAAGCTGGAGTGTTCAGTAAGTAGAAAAGGTGAGTACCACACTAGCCACCAGACATAACAAAAAGAAAAAGGTAGAAAGGAATCAGGAAAACAAACAAACAAACAAAAAACACAACAAAAGAAATTTTACCTTCCTTTAATCAGAAATTGAAAGTAGAAGTTATGAGGTTAAAGAAATATAGGGTGTCAAAGAACAAAGAAAAAAAATGTACAAGTTATCAATGAAAACTTTTAGTACCAAGGATTAAAAATTAAAGAGAACAGAGGTAAGACAAAAGATAGCGTTGAAAATGAATAATCATTTATATAGTCTCAAGAAACTCAAAATAGGGGCGGCTAGGTGGCGCAGTGAGTAGAGTTCTGGCCCTGGAGTCAGAAGGACCTGAGTTCGGATCCAGCCTCAGACACTTAACGCACACACAAATAAAAACCTAGCCATGTAACCTTGGGCAAGTTACTTAACCCCAATTGCCCTCCAAAAAAAAAAAAAAAGAAACTCAAAATAATTAAAACAGGTTGGATTGAATGGGAAGCAATATGTATACACACATATAAATACATACCATGTCCCTGCTTATATAAAAATATAAAATATAATTACATATATCTAAAATCATCAGCTTCCTGTATATGTATATGTACATAACTGATAATGTCATGCATGCTTAATAGCTGATCATGTGTGTAAAAATAATATACACACGTATATATTATGTGTATATTATATATGTGTATATATATTATTACATACATGAAACTCTCAGCTTACATATTAGTTTGTATATGTACTCACACACATGAAACAATCAGCTTCCTATTGGGGAAGAGAGAGAGAGAGAGAGAGACACACACACACACACACACACACACACACAGGGAGACAGGAAATAGAGATAAAGACACACAGAGGAGAGGATACTAAACTTGGAGAGTTTTGGTACAAATTTATTTTTTTCCATTCAGCTACTTGTCTTCTTAGCCTAGATGGAATAATTTTGTTCGTTCAGAAGCTTTTTGATTCCATATGATCAGAATTCTCTTCTGTAATTGCCTCTATATTTTGATTAGTTAAAACTATGCCTTTTACTCATAATTATATGATCTACTTTTCTTCTATTTTTATGGCATATTCTTTAATATTAAATTCATATACCCACTTTTTAACTCATTTCAGAATAAAATGTTAATATAAGTGTAATTTCTGCCAGACTCTTTTTTTTTTAGTTTACTGAGCAGGTTTTTTTTTTTTAATCTAATAAGGAATTGTTTCCTAAGTAATTTATATTTTAGGGTTCATAAAAAACTGCTTTGTGGAATTCCATAGTTTTTAGCTTTCCATTTTTGTAGTCTTTGTAGTCATTGATTTGCTTTTCTCTTTTTTAACCAATACCAAATGATTTTGATGAATACTGTTTTATAATATAGTCTGTGATCTGCATGTACTATTCCCCTTTCATTTTGTCCTTTTTTTCCCATTATTTTCTTTGACATTTTGGATATTGATTTTCATATTTTGTCTATGGTTCATTTCAACATAATGTAGTTTCTTCTTTTTTAATCTCTTTTATGTTATGAATTTCTGGGTTTTTTTGTCTAATAGCATGATTGTAATTCCTGTTATTTTTGATTTACCAGATGTATGCTAAAAAAAATCCATACCCTATTTTAAATTCTGTCTATATTTTTGCTTTTTATGTGTATTTCTTATGAGTATTACATTCTTGGGTTTTATTTTTTTATTCAATGTTACTGTCTTTCATTTTACTGAATATTTAGTCAGGATGGGTTCCCTCCTGTTTCAGTCCTACAGTTAGGGTTTTTTAAATGATAATTAGGTTTATTCTTCTCAATTTTTCTCTAATATTAATTTTTAAATTGGAACTTTTTTCTTTTTTAAAAATTTTACTTTACCAGGCCATACACATCCAGAGAAAGAACTATGGTGTCTGAATGCAGAGCGAAGCAAACTATTTTATTTTGTTTTGTTTTTTTTTCTTTCTCATGGTTCCTCCCATTCATTCTAATTCTTCTAAACAACATGAGTAATGTGAAAATATGTTTAACAGGAATGTATATGTAGAACCTATATCAGATCGTATGCCATCTTGGGGAGGGAGGAATGGAGTGATGGTGAAAATTTAAAACTTATGGAAGTAAATGTTGAAAATCAAAAAGAAATAACTGAAAAAAAATTACTTTATCTCTTAATTTATTTTTGTTTCATCTTTATTCAGCCTTATTCCCATAAGGTCCATTCCTATCATCAAGTTCCATACTTCCCTTTATCCCTTCTTTCCTAAGTTTGGGAGTTTTATTTACTTAATAATCATTTTTCTTTCTCTTACCCAATTACATAATAATTCTTATTTTCTCCTAGTCAAGTAAATTCCTCATTCCTCTCTTCCCCTTCAACTTCTTTTTTTTTTTTCTTTTTTTCTTTTTTTTAGTTTTATTTTTTTTTTATTTTTTTTTAAACAAATACTATATTAACTTCTGTTTTACATCATTCATTTCCGCCAGATTTTGAGTTACAATCATTTTCCCCCCATTATTCCCCTACCCAACCTCCCAGAATAGCAGTCCCACAAGATATCGCTTCCTCCAATCTGCTCTCTCCCATACCTTCTCCCATACCCCCATCGACTTTTCCATTAGAGGAAGATGAATCTTTGTGTCCCAATGCCTGCACATCTTATCTCCCAATTACAAGCAAAAGAGTATTAATAATAGTATTTATATATATTTGAAACATTTAATGTTAAGACCTCGAATTTCAGATCCATTTCCTTCCTCCTTTGTCACCCATTCCCTCTTGGGAGATAAGTAATTCAGTATATGTTGTACATGTCTAGCTATGCAAAACATTATCATAGTAGATATATTGTACAAGGCTGCTTATAATTCCCTCCCACTCATCCCACCCCCCATCTGGTCCATTCCCTACATGATCCTGTCCCTCTTCTATAGTGGGTACTTCCAACCTCCCCTCACCCCAAGGATGCCCTCCCATCCATCATCCCTCCTCTCATCCCCCTTCCCCCTATCCTGCTGCAGGTTGAGATATCCCATTTAGTATGTATGTCATTTTCTCCCTGAACCAAATTCAATGTGAATGTGGTTTTGCCTTTTTAGCCTTCCTTATTCTCCCCTCCTTTGCACCCACTTCCCCTACATGAGATAGTTTACCCTACCATGTCTCTCCCCATCTCCTCTTGCCACTTTCCTCTCTCACCTCATAATTTCATCCCTTGAGTACTCTCCCTTCCCAACAAAATCAACCTATGCCCTCTATCCATATATAACTGTAACCATATACACACACATTCACATATGTATTCATATGACCACACCCCCTTCTTCCATTATTTTCATAATGAGAAAGATATCATCAGTCACAGATATTGCTTTTCCATATAGGAATGTAAATAGTTCAACTTTGATAAGTTCCTTTTGATTTCTTTTCCCTGATTACCTTTCTCAGGCATCTCTTCCTTCTTGTGTCTGGATGTCAAATTTTCTATTCAATTCTGGTTTTTTCCTCAAGAATGCTTGAAAGTCCTCTATTCCACTGAATGACCATATTTTCCCCTGAAACAAAATACTCAGTTTTGCTGGGTAGGTGACCCTTGGGTTCATTCCCAGTTCTTTTGCCCTCTGGAATATCATATTCCATGCCCTTCGATCCCTCAGTGTAGAAGCTGCCAGGTCCTGGGCTATTCTGATTGTGTTTCCACAATATTGAAATTGTTTCTTCCTGGCTGCTTGTAGTATTTTCTCCTTGATCTGGGGATTCTGGAACCTGGCTATAATATTCCTGGGAGTTTTCTTTTTGGGATCTTTTTCAGGAGGTGATCGGTGGATTCTTTCAACCTCTATTTTGCCCTCTGGATCTAAAACATCAGGGCAGTTTTCCTTGAGAATTTCTTGAAGGGTGATTTCTAGGTTCTTTCTTTGATCATGGCTTTCAGGTAGTCCAATAATTTTTAAATTGTCTCTCCTGGATCTATTTTCCAGGTCAGTGGTTTTTCCCATGAGATATTTCACATTGCCTTCTAATCTTTCATTTGTTTGGATCTGCTTAACAGCATCTTGATTTCTCATAAAGTCATTAGCTTCCATTTGCTCCAGTCTAACTCTGAAGGAATGAATCTCCTCAGTGAACTTTTGAGATTCTTTTTCCATCTGGCAAATTCGACTTTTTAAGGCATTCTTCTCCTCATTGCCCTTTTGGGCCTCCTTTGCCATTTGAGTTAGTCTATTTTTTAAGGTGTTGTTTTCCTCAGTCAGGCTGTTGACCCTCATTTCATACTTTTCCTGCATCCTTCTCATTTCTCTTTCCAATTTTTCCTCCACTTCTCTTATTTGATTTTTAAAGTCCTTCTTAAGGTCCTCTATGGCCTGCAACCCACTCATGTTTTCCCCTGGGGCTTTTGGAGCAGGACTTCTGACCTCACAGTCCTTTTCCCGCTCTATGCCCCCAAAATAGGAGTCTAGGGTTGCATTTTTCTGTTTCCTTTGCCTTGGCATGTTGCCACTTAATTGCTTGACTTTTGGGCTTGTTGCCACACTATGGCTTTAAGGCCAGATAGAGGAATTTTCGTCCCGAACGTGTGGGGGGCAACTTCCGTTTCTGGCAAGCTGTAAACCCACCCACAACTTCCACCCTAGATCACAATCCAGATCCAGGGAGGTTAAAGCAAGAGCGATTACCCCCCAAGACTGATCGCTGGATCTCCCCACGATTTGTAGGCTGGGAGCCAGAAATGCCTCTGAAAACTACAAAATGGCGTGTCTCCTCAGCGGCTTCTAGCCCCCAGGGGAGGGAGCTGACGCATTCCCCAAATACAGGTCCCAAAGTCCATAGGACACTAACCTCTTACTTTGTCCTAGGCATGTCTATGTTGATAATTCTGGAGTCGCCACAGCTCCTGGTGTTCTGGGGTTCCTCCAGCCGGCTGCTGGCCCTGCCGCCCTGGGGCTAAAACCTCGGCTCACGTGGACCTGGGCTCGGCTCGGCTCCTGCGCTCTGCGCGCTGCCGGCTTCCAGACCACTGCGCTGGTCCTTCCTGCAGGGTGCTGGGCTGTCCTCAGCGGGAGGTTAGCTTCTCTGTGTCGTTCTGTGGGTGCTGGGGCTCCAGAAGTTTTTCAGAGTCCTTTTTTACATAGTTTGTGGAGAATCTGGGGGCAGAGAGGCTTGGAGGAGCTGTTTCTACTCCGCCATCTTGGCTCCGCCCCCCCCTTCAACTTCTTTTGTTTCTTTTTTAAAATTTTCTGTTTCTTTTTTCTGAAAAAAATCTTTCCATCTTTCCCCTCATTTTCCCCCTTTATCTTCTATTTCTTTCTTCAATTCATGATCCTTAAATTTATTACTTTCTTTAGTTTCTGTGTTCTTCATGAAATTTAAGTTTCTAAGGCACCCATTTTGAGTTCCCCCTTTTAAACAGTTTCTACATCATTGCCCCTTCACCTTTTATTCTGTTGTACCCCCACACTTAGAATTCTTGTAGGAGACAATGAGGATAGAAGGATGGCCCCATTACAGAAATTTTGCAGTGTCTCTGATCATATTGCCTATTTTAACTCCTTGCCCTCATTATATTTTTTACCTTTTGTCATGATATCTCTTTCCTTTATCCATGCTTCACATCTTTCTGTGTGTTGGTTGTCTCCAGAAGCTTTAATCATCCTTCTTCTGAAGTAATGATGTCAATAGATACAAAACACTATGTTAGAAATAGTGTTCTCAAAGACGGCAGAGTAGAAATAGGACTTACACGGGGCTCCTGCTTCCACTTCCTCCAATTCCTGTAAGAAATGATTCTGAACAAACTTTGGAGCTACAGAACCCACAAAATGACATAGAAAAGCTGATCTCCTGCTGAGTACAGTCTGGTAGACTGGCAAGAAGTGACCAGCACAGCCTGTTGGGAGCTGAGCCCAGCCCTGTGAGAGACCAGGGTTTTGGCCTCAGGTTGACTGGACCAGACACAGCTGGAGGGAAAGCTGTGGCAGTTTCCAGAATTATCAACCCATAGATGCTAAGGACAAAGTGAGAGGTCAGTGCAGTGTGGACTTTGGGACCTGGGAGGTCAGGAGTGGGGTCTAGCCTTTGCCCCTGGGGTGAGAAGCAGCTGAGGTGTGGCGGCCATGCAGCCACTGCCACGTGACTGTTTCAGTACTCCAAACCTGCAGTTTGTAGGGGTACCAAGTCACCAGTCTGAGGGGTAATTGCTCTTGCCTTAACCTGCTTGGATCTGGATCACTGTGAGGGTTGGAGGTCCTGGGGTATGTGACCAGTGTGCCAGAGCATGTGGAGCCAGCAGCTGAGAAAATCCAAGCAATTAGAACAAAGCTCCCCCTGCTTGTAGCAGAGTTCTACTGTGGTAAAAAGCTCAAAAGTCAAGTAATTGAGTGGCAACATGAACAAGCAAAGGAAGCAAAGAAAGCACAGCAATCTGATTTTAGATTCCTTTTTGGGGGACAAAAAGGATCAAAACATGCAAGAGGAGGAAGAAAACAAAGTCATAACTCCTGCACCAAAAGTTTCCAAGAAAAATACGAACTGTTTAAAGGCCATAGAAAAGCTTAAGAAGGATTTTGAAAACCAAATAAGAGCAGTAGAGGAAAAATTGGGAAGAGAAATGAGAATGATGCAAGAAAAGTATGAAATGAGAGTCAACAACCTGACTCAAGAAAATAACACCTTAAAAATAGACTAACTCAAATGGCAAAAGAGGCTCAAAAAGGCAATGAGGAGAAGAATGCCTTAAAAAGAGCCAAATTTGCCAGATGGTAAAGGAAATTCAAAAGCTCACTGAAGAGAATCATTCCTTCAGAATTAGATTGGAACAAATGGATGCTAGTGACTTTATAAGAAATCAAGATACCATTACACAGATCCAAACAAATGAAAAAGTAGTAGGCAATGTGAAATGTCTCATTGAAGAAAACCACTGACCTGTAAAAAAGATCCAGGAGAGATAATTTAAAAATTATTGGACTACCTGAAAGCCATGATCAAACAAAGAACCTAGAAATCATCCTTCAAAAAATTCTCAAGGAAAATTGCCCTGATGTTTTAGACCCAGAGGGCAAAATAGAGGTTGAAAGAAACCACAGATCACCTCCTGAAGTGTGCCTTGTCTCCTCAGCAGCTTCTAGCCCTGGGGGAGGAAGCCAATGCATTCCCCAAATACTGGTCCCAAAGTCCATAGGGCACTAACCTCTCACTTTGTCCTAGGCATGTCTGTGTTGATAATTCTGGAATCGCCACAGCTGCTGGTGTTCTGGGTCCCTCTGGCTGGCTGCTGGCCTGGCCATCCTAGGGCTAAAACCAAGGCTTAAGTGGACCTGGGTTTGGCCGCTCCCTTCAGGGCTGCTGGGCTGTCCTCAGTGGGAGGTTAGCTTCTCTGTGTTGTTTTGTGGGTGCTGGGGTTCCAGAAGTTGTTCAGAGTCCTCTTTTACATAGTTTGGAAGTGGTGTGGGGGTAGAGCACCTTGGAAGTGCTCACCCTCATGTTTTAGAACCAGAGGGCAAAGTAGAGGTTGAAAGAATCCACTGATCACCTCTTGAAAAAAATCCCCAAAAGAAAACCCCTAGGAATATTATAGCCAGGTTCCGGAGTTCCCAGATCAAGGAGAAAATATTACAAGCAGCCAAGAGGAAACAATTTGAATATTGTGGAAACACAATCAGGATAACACAGGACCTGGCAGCTTCTACACTGAGGGATCAAAGGGCTTGGAATATGATATACTAGAGGTCAAAGATCAGCTACCCAGCAAAACTGAGTATAATCTTTCAGGGGAAAATAATGCCATTAAGTGGAATAGAGGACTTTCAAGCATTCTTGATGAAAAAACCAGAGTTGAATAGAAAATTTGACATTCAGAAACAAGAAGCAAGAGGAGCATGAGAAGGTAAACAGGGAAAAGAAATCATAGGGAACTTATCAAAGTTGAACTATTTACATTCCTACATGGAAAAATAATAATTGTAACTTATGAAACTTTTCTCAGTATAAGAATAGTTGAAGGGAATAGAAATGTATGTACATATATATATATATGTATATATATATATATATATATATATATATATATATACACACACACACACACACACACACATATGTACCCATATACCCATATATATATATATATGTATATGTATATATATATATATATGGGTTTATGAATACATACGTGAGTATGTGTATATATGTGTACAGGTATACATAGACAGAGGGCACTGGACCAGTTGAATAGGAAGGGATGAAACTTGAAAGGTGAAATTAAGAGGTGAGAGTGGAATATAATGAGAGGAGATGGGAAGAGATAGAATGGGGTAAATTATCTCATATAGAAGAGGCAAGGGAAAACTGTTACAATGGAAGGGAAGAACAGGAAGGCAAAAGGGAATGAGTCAACTTTATTCTCATTTAATTTGGCTTAGGGAGGGGATTACATACTCACTAAATAGGGTATCTTACCCTACTGGAGAATAAGGGGGAAGGAGATGAGAGGGAGGTTGATGGAAGGGAGGGCAGGCTGGGGAGGAGAGGGAAGTTGAAATGGGACAGGATCAAATATAGAACTGAAAAAGGGGGGGGTGCGATAGGATGGAGGGAAATATAGTCAGTATTTCATAATATACCCAGTATGGAAATGTTTTGCATAGCTATACATGTACAGCCTATATTGAATTGCTTATCTTCCCAGTAAGGGTGGGTGATGAGGGAGTTAGTAAAAGATTCTGGAATCCAAAGTTTAAAATTAAATGTGATATATATTTACATGTAACTGGAAAATAATATATACTAGAACTGGGGCATAGAGATCCACCATGCCCTACTAGAGAGTCAGAGGGGGGATTGGGAAAGGATGGGAGAAAGCAGATTCAGGGAGGGGATATTCAGTGGGATTGCTGGTTTGGGTTGGTGGGTAGGGGAAAATTGGGGAGAAAATTTGTAACACAAAATCTTGTGGAAATGAATGATGTAAAATAAAAAAAAATGAGGCAAGAAAAAAAAGAAATAGTGTTCTCTCTGAGTATCAAATCCCTGCAAATTTAATCCATCACAAGGTCCCCATTTCCCATTATAGAATATGTCTCTCCTCATAAGAATATTCTTCCATGCCTCCTCCTCCCACCAGTGAATTGAGATTTTTTCCTTTTCCCTTCTGTTTCATTCCTTCTCTTTGCTACCTCACCCATTCTCTTTTAGTCCTTTTGCTTCCTTAGTCTACATGAGTTATTTTCCTTTATTGTTTAGTATTGCCTCAACTAGGATATATAATTCATCCTACGCATCTTTGCACTTTTCATTCTGTAGTTTAGCTCCCCCCACCTCCTGCAAAAATGATTCACTTATAAAATTTTGTCCATAATGTTTCTGATCTATTCTTCCACTACTACATTTATTACTGCTACATTTTTTTTTCTATTTAAATTCTTCTTTTTTTATCTCCTTGTATATTTTTAGAAACATTTCTTAATGTCCACCCTATTGTTATTTTGTTGTTATTTCTTTGTTGTAGTCATTGAATATCTTAGGTATCTTTCTTTTTTTTGTTTTTTCCCCTTTTTCATGATTTTATTCATTTTTATTTATTTCATTATTTTTGTTTTCTTTTATATCTGTATTTGCCTTTTCTGTGTTTCTGCTGTCTAAAGTGTTTGCAAAGCAAATAATCTACTTACATAATTTTGAAGGAATATTTCTATACTTTTATTTAGCATCCATCATTTTTTTCATTGATTCAGAGATGCTTGTACTCAGATATCTGAGTTCATTTTCCCTTCTATTTTAATATATTCCCTCTTTTTTACTTGTTTTTACTCAGTTCTGAACTGAATTTTATTTTACTGAAATCTTTGGTAATTTCAGTCTTTTTCCCTTAAATTTTCCTTTTTCTCATTTTTTGACTCCATCCTCTCTGACAGAAGATCACCTGAGGGCTAGACCTCCACTTTGTCTCAGCTTCATTCCATTCTGAGGAATTCACTTTTCTCTGTTATCAGTGCCTGAAGTCAAAAACTTCCAGGAGGAGAGAAATGACCCCACCTAGATGCCAGCCCTCTTTCTTTGAGACCTGGTGCAGCTCCCCTCTCCCTCACAACATCCACACCTTGGTGCCCTGCTACAGTGTCCTCTGATCCAATGTTCTGGCTCCTGCTTATAGTAACACACTGTTACCCCAGGCAGAGCAAGCTTCTGCTTTTCTATACCTCCATTCTCTCCTCAGGGAGAATTGGCAGAGTTAAGAGTTTCTGTTTTATTGTTTAATCTCCATTATTCATTCCTCAAGAGCAAAAACCATCTCTTTCCTTTTTATAGTTTGTATCCCTAGTACTTAGCACAGTTCTTGACACATTGTGGGTACTTAATAAATGATTACTGACTGACTGAATATCACTTGTTGCTATAGAATGAAGGTTTAAGAATAGGTGCTCAATGTGTAGGCCAATGCTGGAGCAGCAAAGAGGATATTGCTAAGTGGATCTCAGAGCACAAACAACGTCATGTTATGTCACCCTTACAAAGCCATTTCACCTGTCTCCACTGGATAACATATCAAAAAGTTTAACTAGATAGCAAACTGATAAAATTAGGGAAACAGTAGGGAACAGTAGGGAAAACTGATCTCTAGTCCCTAATGCTCACTCAACATTTTTTCCTTCACCAGGCTGTCCTTTGCATTCGTTTTGGCTGTGAGCTGGTCTCAGATTTGTTTCACTTCCCATCCCTTATCCTTACAGACAAATTTGACTGTCACACTCATGTTGAAAGTACTACCACTGGTAAAGTAATGATGATGACAATGACTATGGATAACTCCCATGGACATAGCTCCCAGTATGGTAGATTGAAACATTCTCTCTCCACATGGATTTCTAATTAGGGACGGATATCATGTGTGGGGTACTCAGTTCAAACCCTGATGATGCTATGCAATTTCTTCTTTTCTAAGGCCACTGGAAAGTGATGAGCAAGGATGTTAGCAGTTCTTGAAATTCAAGTGCTTATATGTGACCTACAGTACTCATTAGCTCACTCCTCTAGATAATACAGATGTATCTATATCCCATGGGTACAATGATAATAATCTAAAAAATTAGATTTAATGGTGTCAACTCTTCTTCCATTAACATTTTCACCAAAGAAAAAAAATCCATGGGAGATCCCTGGAACCACCTCACCAAGCATGAATGAGTTATAAAAATCCACAGCAACTGACTGAATTTGTTTAAAATTTTACTACCTGTTTATTACACAAGGGTCTTTGCAGAATTGGTGCAATGGATCAAGGGCTGATTTTAGAGTCAGAGGAGGGAAGTTAAAATATCTCCTTACAATATGACCTTGAGGAACCTCTGTCTCAGATTCCTCAACTGTAAAATGGGCACAAGAATATCGTCTACCTGTGAGGGTCAAATGAGGCAATATTTGTAAAAATGTGTTTGTTTGAAGTATAGTAGGTACTTATAAATGCTTATTACATTCCTTGCTAAATCAGTATTTCAAAGGCGTGAGTTGGAAGATAGTATTAGGGAAAAAAAAACTTAAAGATAATATAGTTCATCCTCCTTATTTTACAAATGAGGAAACTGAAGAGCAAAGAGATTAGACAATATGCCCATATAGTAGGTAGTAAATCATTGTGGCAGGATCTGAACCAAGTGTTCTGACTCAGAATCAGTGCTCTCTCCACTGTGACACACTATCTCTCAATCTAGTCCTTGTTTCTCTTTTTACAGAGGAAGATATTTAGGCCCAAAAAGGAAGTGAAATTGTTTAAGGTCACATAACTGACTATGAAACATCCTAACTATGAATAATACTTAGATCTTCTGCTCCAAGTTCCCTGGTTTTTTTTTTCTCTTTCTATTACTTTGATGCTTCTTTGTCGTGAAAATGCACTATAATTATTGCACTACTGATCCTTCCTGTAAGAAGAACAAGAGACACTAGGGAGGCCTGGGTTGTATTTTTTATTATGCCTCTGTGTCCTTGTCAGATCAAATAATTGCATGTGAGTTCTCCATAAAGTAATTTGTTGCAGTGATGTAAAGATTAATGATAATCTGTAACTTCATAGTCTTTGAAAGAAAAGAAGTACTGTATAATTTGAAGTATTTTAAATTTGTCCCTGTTTCCTAAGCCTAAAGCTAGGTCTGTTTCTTTTCAACAGAAACATAGAATTTGGGCATTAAAAGGGACTTCTATGCCCCTTTACTTAAGTCAATACCTGAAAAATACTTGCTCTGCCACATATCTAACAATGGTCATCTAGCATTCACTTGAATATCTCCAATAAGCAAGAACCCACTCTTCCTTAGGTGACTCATTCTATTTTTTAAAGACTCTAATTGTTGAGAATTTTATTTTTCATTTATTTATTTCCTTACATCCTACCAAAATCGTTTTCTCTATAAGTTCCACCCATTACTTATATTTCTGTCCTCTGGGGTCAAGCAGATCCAGTTAAGTTTTTGTTCTATGTTCCCTTCAGATACTTAAAGACAACTATCATTTCTCCCCAAGCCTTCCCTTCCCCTGGCTAAATATGTCCAATTCCTGTAATTGACTCTTATTTGGCATGAAATGAACACCCTTCAATAGTCTTTGTTTCTCCCCCTGGATAGACTTTAGTTTATCAATGCCCTTCTTAAAACGTAGCTCCTAGATTTGAATGTTATTTCAGGGATGATCAGACCAGAGAAGAGTACAGCAGCATTATCATCTCCTAAGCCTGGATAGGTCTTTCCCTAATGCAGACAATGTGCAACCACTTTCATGGAATCACCAAATTTCTGTTTGGAAAAGTGGTTACTGCAGTGATCATCTGGTAGGGAATAACTGGACAAACATCATCTTTGATATATGAACATCCAGCCTTTGCTTAATGACCCTTGATGAGGGGAAACCCGTCACTTCCTGAAGCAGCTCTCTCCACTTAGAATTATTTCTAAAGGTTAGGATGTTTTTCCTGACATCAAGATTTCATTGGTCCTTTCTTGCTGGGGTCAAATGGAACATGCCTTATCCCTTCTCCACATGACAAAACTTCACACACATTAAAAGAGATAACTTTTATACTCCTTAAGTGTTCATTTCCTCAGGATAAGCATTGTTAGTTATTCTAATCTGTCCATAAATAACATGAGCTCAAGGGCATTTGGATCCTGGATGCCAGACTCTGTTCACTCTACAATTTATCAGTGTCCTTAAACTGTGGCACTGATAACCGATTACTATACTTGAGGTGAGATCTGATAAGGGCATAGTACAGGTCTATCACTCACTTATTCTTAGAAGAAGTGACATTCCTGATGATGTCCAAGGTTACACTAACTTTTTTCTTTTCTTCTTTTTTTTTTTTTGGTTGCCATGGCACATACACTGAGTCATATTTTGTTTGTGTTCAGTAAACTCTCCATGTCTTAGGATCACAAAATTCTAGAATAAACCTGTAAGGATCCTGCCCTTCTGTTTATAGGTGAGGATTCTGTCTGAGACTCATAGAAGTTAAGTAAGTTGCCCATGGCCACATAGCTGGTAACAGAGATGGTATTTGACCACAAACAACCACAAAAGTAGATGGTGCAGGCACTGCAGAGCATTTAAAACCTGGTCATATATGGAGAATGCCAAGATCATTTATTACATCCTGAGTTATCACCAGTCATCTTAGCTTTTGTCTTGTCATTGGACTTTGATGATTCTGTAAGAGAGAATGAGGCTTACAAATTTGTGTAACTCTACCTCACTTAAATCCAAATCACTTGTGAGTCAAGATGTTCCCTCCATGATGTAACTGTTCCTCTTCAGAAATGAAGGACCATCACCACCATCACCACTAACAACAACAACTTGACCACAGGTCCTCTAAAACCAGAATTAGTGCTCTTTACATGATACTTTGCAAATTGTATGTATAACTGTCTTATACTTGTGAAATTTATTTTTTGAACCCAAGTGTAGGACTTTCCATTTTGCACTTGAATTTCATCTCAAACCAGACTCTTATTCAATGTATTAGTTAGCCCTTCCAACTTTATGTCATTTTCAGATTTGATGAATAGGCCATCTGTGCCTTTCACTAAGTCATTGATAAAAATTTTAAGCAGTTCAGGGCCAATAACAACTATCTGAGGCATTCCACAGGAGATCTGTCAAGCTGACATTGAAATATTAATGATCGTGCTTTGATTCCAGCCATTTTATTCTTTCTGAATTTATCTAATAATCTCTAATATTTATATGGTGGTTACTATGTGTGAGGTGTTGTGCTAAGTACTTTATAATTATTATAACATTAGTTCCTCTCAACAACCTTGGGTGGTCAGGAATTAGTTGCTATTATTGTTCTCATTTTACAGATAAAGAAACTGAGGCAAATAGAGGTTAAGTGACTTGTCTAAATTTACATAGCTAGTAAATGTCTGAGGCCAATTTTGAACTCAGTAAGATGAGTCTTCCTGAGTCCAAGTCCAACATTCTATCCACTATTCTGCCTAGCTGCCTTTGGCAACCCCTTGCTGCCTCTAACTATCTGACCATATTATATGCCCTTGATGAAATATTTCATACTGTTTCTCACACAAAAGTCATCATTGATAGGATCACCTGCAGTTATGGGGTTATTGTTTTGTTCATTTTTAAGATCATTTATAGCTTTAAACTATAGAAATTTCTGGGGGGATTTGTTTTCTTTTAAAATCCTGAGTCTTTTTTCCAGATAGTTTTCTCTCAAGTTTCTTAATTTTTTATCCACATTTAAGAGCTTTCTTGGCCTGGGAGTTGGCAGCCAGGAGAGAAACTGAGGCACCCAGCCTGTGAATTATTAGTCTCTAGGAATGTATTGTTCCACTCCTGACTTAATGGACTTTTCCCACCATGCCACAGCAGCTTTGTCCTCACCCTGGAAGATTCTTTCCACCCTCTGACTAGTCAATTCTTCCTAGAATCTCCATTTTAAGGAAGGTGTCCTTGTCACATATGTCTTCATTCCCCTTCAGACTCCACTGTTTACTCTCTGGACTATCTCCCCTCCCTTCTCTTTTCTACCACCCTTTCTGCTTTTTTTATATGTTATCATCTTTCACTAGAATGCAAGTTCCTTAAGGGCAAGGATTAGATTACCTTTCTTTTTGCTTCTATTCTTCCATCCACTCCCCTAGTGTTTAAGTCATTGCTTTGCACACAGTAAACACTTAATGAATGCTTGCTGATTTGTTGACTTGACTTAAATAGTTTAATTAGTTTTAAAGTCTTATAAATGCTGCTGGGACAAATAGTGACTTTAATTAGCCCAGCCAGGTTCAGGAAAATTCCAGTAGTTACCTAGATGGCAGTGGAACTAGTATGGCAGTGGACCAACTGGGTTGCTTGCAGAGCATGTTTTCTGTGGGAAAATGGAGTTTATTTCCATAGTTTATAAGTAAATATATTAGTCATTAGAAATTTAAATAATATGATACACTATAATAGCTAACTCCCTCCTGGATTTGAATTTTGCAATAATTGGAAATTTTATTTATTTTTTAATTTTTAATTTATGAAATAAAATAAGAATTTCCATAACACAGTATAATTAGGGGGAAAATATGACGGCACATGAAATTGCAAATCTATTATGTATAACTTGCTATTCCTTTTAAATATATAATAAAGTTATTGTGTAAATTTTTTCTTCCTCCCTCCCCTCCCCAAGATGGCTTCTATAAGATTTTGGGAGAGGAAATATTTTTGGCAAATCACCAATGGAAAACTTGTTATTTTCTTTGGCTATATTAAAACAGGCTACTGTGCCATCCTATTTGAGCATGAACTTATGAAATCCACTTAGAAGAGAGAAAAAGATAAATGGAAATATAACACCTGTACTTTCAGAAATATGAGTAAGTACTAAAAGTTTTTTTTTTCCCTCATAATATTTTAAGGTTTATAAAATATTTTCTTAAAATCACCTGGCACTTTTAGCACCCATAAGTCAAAGTCCTGAATGACTGGGAAACTTTGAAGTGCCAAACTCACTGATTTGGTTAAGCTGATCTGTAGTCTGTTATATACCCCATATCTATTCCATCTTAACTGTCCTACTAGATGATTCCCCAATACAACATGAAATCTCCTACCTCCCTGCTGTTCAATTGCATGCATGCCATGCCTGGAATGTTCTTCATCCTCTTCTCTACCTCTCCGAATCCTTTACTCCTTTCAGTTGTCATCTCAAGTGGTATAGCCTTTCCTGATCTCCTCAGTTATAGTTATCTCACTTGTTACTACTTTTTGAAAATAATTGTATAGGGGTGGCTAGGTGGGACAACGAATAGAGCACCGGCCCTGGAGTCAGGAGGACCTGAATTCAAATTTGACCTCAGACACTTAACACAAAAACTAGCCGTGCCACCTTGGGCAAGTCACTTAACACAAGTTGCCTTGCATTACCCCTTCCAAAAAGAAAAAACAAGAAGTATGATTTAATTATATATTTATACTAATGAATCTATAATAATATATAGATTGTATAATTTATGATGTATTAAATGAGAACAGAGAGCATTCTAGGCATTGTATGCATGGTTTCAAATGCAAGGAAGCAGGAAAGTTAATGTATTAGAACAGCTGGTAGGACAGTCAGATGGAATAACAGGGATATAGTTTGAAGGCATTCAGGCCATAGATCAGCTTAGCAAAACCAATGAGTTTGGGGGCTTAATGTTCTTCGAGATACTTGAACACTTTTAGTTGTGGGTGTTGACAGTGTGAGGTGATTTTAGGAAATCATTATTTTATATGTATATAGATATAGATATCTATATGTATCTATATACACATATCCTGATAAATTTATTGATATATACCCATATTTGATATATTGTATGTAATTAATGTCACCATATTATATATTTTATGATTGTATATGTAATTAATTTATATTCACATATATTTGTATATGTGTAGATATACACAGGTTTTATTTACATATATATATGTATATACACTTATATATACACACATACATACACACATTTATATGTGTGTTTTTTGTCCTTCATCCTCAAAGAGGGCCATGACACATATATATGTACATATATAAATGTATGTGTGTTTGTGTCTGTGCAGTACATATGTGTGTGTGTATATACATATTTGACTTATCAATGTATATGTCAATTTTTCTCAACTAACTATAAGTTCATTGAGGGCTGGGAATGTTTTACTTTTATCTTTTTTTTCCCCTGGTGCCTAGCACAGTATCTTACTCAAAGTAAGTGTCTATTTATATTCATGGAACTGAATTTCCCTGAGATATATAGTGAGCATATTATAATGCTAATTTTGCAGATGATGTCAGAAAGATGATGTGACCAATACATGATCATAAAACTAAGTGCTGAGATTTCAATCTAGCTTTCCAAATTCTAAATTTCCACTATAACACTCCCAGATGTATAGATATATAGATAAATGAGAGAAAGACGGGGGGGAGGGGGGAGGGAAGAGAGAGAGAGAGAGAGAGAGAGAGAGAGAGAGAGAGAGAGAGAGAGAGAGAGAGTTTATTAAGTGCTTACAAGTATTATGCTAAGGGCCGGAGATACAAAAATAAACTTTTTTGGAAACTATCCGCTTTGCTGTTTTTTATAGCATAATAGTGTTCCATTACGTTCACGTACTATAATTTGTTCAGTTCTAACTGATATGAGTCCCTTACATTTGAATTCTTTGATACCACAAAAAAGAGGTACTGCAGATTTTTGTACATATAGGCTATTTTTCTTTTTCTTTGATCTCTTAAGACTCAGAAATTCTCATCAAGACAATGACCAGCCATAATTTCAGAGGACTAGTGATAAAGAAGACTACTCAGCTTTTGTCAGAGATATGAGAGCCTAAATATGCAGAATGAGACATACTTTCATGGCTAATGATTTACTTCACTATGCATATTCATTAAACAATTTTTTTCTTTTTTTTCTTCCCCTCCACCTTTTTTTTCCACTGGGAAGAGAGGAAAAAAAAAATGCTAGTCAGTTGAAAAAGTAAAGTTTAATAACAAACAATCCAGAGAGTCCCTGCCTGTAAGGGCCTTACATTCTAATGGGGAAAGACAATCCTTAGAGCAGAGGTAGAAAGTGGGGAAAGGAATGTTGAGGAGATTGGGAAGTTGTTTGGTGGCATTTAAGGCAAAACTCTCACTTATTAGAGCAGGAGGATCAAGGAGTGGAGTCTTGCTTTCTAGTGAGTTAGAGACCGTTGAAGAGAAAGGTTATAGCAAGGAGACTGCAAGAATAATTGGAATCATCACATAAAATGGGATAACAGCTGCAGTTAAGCTTATAGGAGATGTATCAGACCTTTAATTTCCATAGTGGTATTTCCAACAAAATGTGGCCATGGACCATATGCATACTGCACATCTGCTGAAGAAAATCTGCAATGGGGAAATCCCAAACTCAGTTAAAATGAGTTTCTTCCTAAGCCAAACCCTAATGCCCCTGACCAGCAGCTGTGAGGAGATCTAATGCCAACAGAGCTGAGTTCTACTTTGCGATTCTAACCTGGCATGAGAAACAGCAAACGTGTGGTAGATGCAGGTGTTTTCTAGGAAAGAATGCATGTGGAGTGAGGCATTCATTCCTAAAGGGTCAGGGAAAACTCTCCCCAAGAAGAAATTCAGGGAGCAAAAGGTTCAAAAGAAGAAAAATGAAAAAAAAATCTCAAGCAAACAAAGAGATTGAAAAGCTTAATATTCATTCTGTCCTGATTCTTAAGCAGGTTTTGCTCTGTTTCCCTGGTGGTTAAAATTGGGAAGGAAAAGGGAGGCTGAGGTAGTTTGGTTCCTCTGCCCTGATCCCCTACCCTCCTGTAGGTCATGGTCTATTTAGGTAGCTGCTGACTCTGAACTGAATCTCTAATTTGTCACCAGCTGGGTTTTCTCTCCTGGGTTCCTATGTGAGAAATTACAGACATGCTTGTCTGAGGAAACCTCAACAGGGTCAATGAGCTCAGGAGAGGAAACACTTGAATTATAGAATTTTACAATTAGAAATTATTTTAGAGACTTTTTTTGTCCATACCCTTCTTTTCACATTTAAGGAAACCGAGATCCACAAAGAGAAAAATGGCTAAAGTCACATAGGTTAGAAGCAGAAGAACCAGGTTTCAAACTCCACCTATTTGATTGCAAATTCGGGACTCTTTCCACTATGCCTCATGCTGGGTATTTTTCATTTGCCAGGTTTCAAATGCCAAAAGGTAGCTGTTGGTGCGGGGGCAGGGGGGGTGGGGGGGATGGTGTTGATGTATATAAACTCAGGTACATTTTAAGCATGAACAGAAACCTGAAATGGATTCCACTAAAAGGTATATATTTTTTTCTTAGTATGGCTTTCATCCTTCTTAACCATATCATAGTCAATGGTTCTAGTTAATATTTTCTTCATATTTGATAATCAAGATGGGGAAGAAATCTACTTTTAATTGCATTAGGATAAAGTCAAAGTGTTTTGGCGTAATAAGGCTAATGTGAAAACAGGGTATGAGAGGCAGTGTCAGCAGAGATCCCGGTTCAAATTCAGCTTGTGAGATTTACTGTGCAGCCACAATAAGGAGACTTAATCTTTTTGAGTCCCAGTTTACCAATCTGTAAAAAAGAAGATAATAATTCCAATAGAATTTTCAGGTTAATAGTGAAGTGTGTTAATGGAGACTATTATTTTTTAGTTGATATATACAAATAATTTTTGGTTTGTCAGGATTCAGGACTCCTCCCACCAATGTAAATTGTAACTTATCTGTGACCTTGTAGATCCTGAATGATGTAGGAGGTACTTGATGAAGGTCACATAGTGAGTAAGTGTAAGAGGCTGAATTTGATGAGGAAACTCCCCCAAATAGTGCAGAACTATAACTATTCTTCAATTTATAGGTTTATAGCATCACCTAAGACACTGAGAAGGGCAGTGAGGTAATACAGTGGATAGTGTGCCAGGCCTGGAATCAAGAAAGGTCATCTTCCTGGGTTCCAATCTGACCTCAGACACTTAGGCAAATCACTTAACCTTATTTGCCTCAGTTTCCTCATCGGTAAAATGAACTAGAGAAGGAAATGGCAAATAACTTCAGCATCTTTGCCAAGAAAACCCCAAATGGGGTCACAAAGCGTCAGATGCAACTGAAAAATGACTAACTAGGACACTGAAAAGTTTAAGGACTTGTCCAGCATCTCTTAGACAGTATGTGTCATAGGCAGAACTTGAACCCAAGTCTTCCAGACACCAAAGCTAGTTTTCAATCTACTATAGTATACTGTCTTCTCCCTGCTGCCTTTTATACAGTTGTAACATTATAATTGAACTGCTTACATGGAAAAATACTTCAGCAGGTTTATCACATGAATAATAATAATATTTAAGGTTTGCAAAGCACTTTGCATATGTTCTCATTTGATACTCACAACAACCCTGTGAGGTAGATGCTATTATCCCCTTTTACAGCAGAGAAAACAGAGGCTGACAGATGTTAAGTGACTTTCCAAGGGTCTTACAGCTAGTAAGTATAGGTAGACAAATTTGAACCCAGGTCTTACTACATAGTATATACTATGCCACCTAATTTCCTCTTAGCTGTGACATGTACGTAGGAAAGCTCTAGATTATGAGATCATAGAATCATGGGCTTGGAGCTAGAAGAAATCTTAGAGGCTATCTAATCAAAGCTCTTCATTTTACAGAGGAAGAAACTGGGACTCAAAGAGGTGAAGTGACTTGACCAAAGTCACAAGTGATAAAATCTGAAATTCATCTAATCCTTTTCTCATTCCAAAGCCAGACCTCTCTCTGTGGTCCATGATGGCATATCTGAAACTATGGAGGATAACACTTGCCCAACATCACTCTGTCAAGTCTCAAAAGCTGAAGAACCTTTCCTAAAAGGGCAGCTAAGTGGTGCAGTGAATAGAGCACTAGCCCTGCAATCAGGAGGACCTGAATTCAAATCCAGCCTCAGACACTTAACACATACGAAAAAAACTAGCCATGTGACCTTGGGCAAGTCACTTAGCCCCAATTGCCCTACCTTCCCTTCTCCCAAAAGCAATAAAACCAAAAAAAAATCAAAAAAGAAAAAAAAGAACCTTTCCTAAGCCTTGGTTCTCCCACATTCACCTCCGACTGTATTCAGGTGAGGACTTTGAGTTTTCTAACACCTCAATCTAGGAAGAGAAGGTGTTAGAGAATCCTTAGTAGCCAGTTGTAGCAGTGACATCCCTCCTTGCCCAGCTCAAAAGCCAGAAAGTACTGGTAGATCTGGGAGAAGAGGGAAAAGAAAAGGAGTTGAGAACAACTGTGCATGCACATCCTTTTCCATTGGAAAAAAATGTGTTTATTTTATTTCTCATATCCCTCCCCCCACACTACCATGTAACTATGTACAGATTAAGCATGTGCAAACAGATGGATGGACAGACCCATAGCAATAGATGAGTCAACATTTCTGGAATATGCTTAAAACTGTCTTCAAGGCACTGAAGTCTCATTACTGAAGCCATTGCTGTCACTATGCATCAGTCACATTGCTAAGGACAAATTTGGTCACCAACAATGTCAGGCTTCCACAATCTCTAGGGTAATAGTACTGTTGTAAAGATGAGTTGCTCTATGAAATGATGTAATTCTCACACACTTATTGAATGCATACGGTTAGCATTGGCTATTATTATCCTATGGGTAATTTAATGACATATTAGATGTAGAACATGAAAAGGATTAGCCAAATATGACTACAAGATTTCTAGCCTCAGGGATATGAAAATGGTGTTGTTACTAACCTGCTTAAGCAAATGTTATAAAGTTCAAGTAAAACATGAGCTTTATCATGAACTCCACCCTACCCTGTTAGAACTTACAGAAAATACAAACACTCATAATGAAAATATCCTGTATCAAATGAAAAGTATATTAAAGAAAGGCAAAGCAAATTATAACATGAGGTCCAAGGAGAAGGTTGATAATACAAGAGTAAATAAATGAATAAAAAAGTAATTTATTAAGCATTTACTGTGTTCCAGGCATGGTGCTAAGCACTAGAGATAGAAGTACAAAAATGAGAGGGACACAATACACATATGGAAATGGTAGCCAGGGAAGAGTGTTTTGGTGTGGGAAGTCAGAAAGCTGGTGAGTAGAGATATAGGGAATGTGATTACCTCAGCTTTGCCAGAAAGAAAGGTAGAATTGATTCGCTTGCTGTTCCCAGAATGAGAGGGAAAGTAAGTGGAGGGGAAGGGTTATAAGAGATGGCAGTGTAGATGACAGGAAGATGGTGGAATTAAGCAGGTTCAAATATGGAGCTGGCTTTAGATATAGTGCACTCTAAGCCAATCAAGAGAGCACGGCTAAACTACATAGGGGTACAACCTCTATAAGTCCTTGTTTTCACCTTGCAATTGGTCTCTATGCCTTTAGCATCTGATTTCTCCAATACAGACTTTACAGAGTGGTCATTTTTTTGCCTCCCTGAAAAGAGCAGGTTGCATTTGAGCCAACTTTAAAGGATGAATAGTAATTCTCTCTTTTTCTGAATTAGGGGATTGGAATTAGGGAACAAGGAGAGTATCTCTATGGTTTCTTGTAGCCTAAAATTCTATGATTTCACTCAAATAAGGTAATGTATGATGATGGGAGCTTCAGAGATGAGAGAATTTCAGGGTATTTCAGGATGTGTGCATATTTACCTGCAGTGTAAAACATCATAGAGAAACGTTTGCTAAACTGATATCAAGGTTAATATTCTTTGTCCCTCAAATTTTAATTTTAAGCTTTATTTTAATTAAATATTTATTCACATACATGTTTTCATGTTCATACCTTCAAAATGAGTTGATCCATGAGAATACATCCCAGTGCAAACTGAACCTCCATTACCGATTTTCTTTTCGTATCCGTTGATTGTTCTCTTCAAAGATGAATGATAGCTAGCTTGCTTGAGGAGTTTCTTTTTTGCCATGTGTTAAATAGCATAGATTTCTGTAGCTGAGAGTGGCAGGCTTCCAAGTCACAGAGGAAGGGCTTGCTAGCTATCCCTGCTAAGAAGATGAATTTACAATTATGGATGATGGTTATATGGAACAAAAGGTGAGACCCTTTATAGATCAATTCTTCCTACATGCCAAGTGCCTGCAGAAGCTTCATATTCTTTTTCCATAAACACATACTGAGCCTTGATCATATATAATATGCAAGTTAAAAAATGCCAAGCACAATCCAAGGGGAGCAAAATATCCTAGGCAAACATTTCTCTGGTCTGGTATCCTGACAAGACATTCTTATTTCTTGTAATGTGTTATAGGTAGTAGTTTTAGCATAGCTCAAACCTGATTTTCAAACATTTTGTTTGAACTTTTCCTTTGCTCCCATCTTACTTTCCCTTTTATCATAACTTTGTGCATCTGTGTGTGTGTCTGTGTGCTTGTGTACTCATTGTTACCCCTATTTATTAGATTGTAAGCTCCTTGAGAACAGGGACTCTTGTCATATATATCTTTTTATCCTCAGCACTTAACACAGGGTCTAATACCACAGAGTATGAGCTTAAGAAATTTTTGCTGCACTGAATCAGAAACAAATCTGTGCCAGGAGATGCAGTCAAGTGCTTAAATAGTAATGACGCAGAAGAATTAATTGCAAATTGGCAGGGCATCTCCTGGACCCTCTATTTTTTGCTGGCTGTCAGGATGGCTTATACTTTTTGATGTCAGGGTGGCCTCCTAATCAGGCTTCTTTCAAAGTATTTTATTAGGGTGGTGGTGGTCATACACAACATTTTTTAAATAAAATGAATGCATGAACCACTGGAGTAGCTAGAGAAACCTATCAAGAGTTCCTGCAGGAAAGTTGTCATTAAAGGGGCCAGAGCAATTGGAGGGAGCTGTAGATAACTGTTCAATTATGGTAAACCCAGAGCAGTCTGAAAAAACAACAGGAGTCTTCATCTGGGGCTGATGAAATTTGAATGGGAATAGGTCTTCTCAACTTTACCTCATCTTTTAGTCTGGGGAGACTTTCTTCATGTCCTGCAAAATGGAGTGGAAGTTGGTTGGGATATGGTACATCTGGAAGGGATCAGCTGCTTAGAGACATGGGCCAAGACTGGGGGCCATAATAGGCTTTGGTGGTGAGGGGGGAGGTGTTAAGTTATTCTTAGTCTCTGTCATTGGATCTGACTGCAAATCAGAGATGACTTTGCTTATTCTTCTGTCATGCTTTCATTGGTTAGGAGGTTCCAGAGAGAGTTGGAAAGCAAATAAGGGGATCCCCTGTAAAGCAAGTAGCATTTGGCAGTGAGGCAAGATTAGAAGACTTCCCAAGCAATATTGGTGGCTCTGTCCAGGGATCCCCCACTCAGAGTGGTCAGTCACCAGGTTGTCAATGGATACATAGACATGTACACACATACATACACACATACATACATTATATATCTTATATATACATACAAATATACCTACACACACTATACACACATATACACAATAGATATCTACAAAGCAAATTATACAAACATATCTGTATATATGCATACATATACACATACACAAAATGCATACATACACATATATGATATGACTATATAGGTTCAATATAGTTATACTAAACAAATTTGACATCTAGGTGGTACAGTAAATAGAACACTGGGTCTGGAGTCAGGAAGACCTGTGTTTAAATCTAGCCTCAGATGTTTACTACCTATGTGATCTTAGGCAAATCATTTAACCCTTTCTGCCTCAGTTTGTTCATCTGTAAAATAAGCTAAAGGAAACCACTCTAGTATTTTGCCAAGAAAACCTAACATGGAGTCACAAAGAGTTGGGCACAACTGAAACAACTGAATGAGAATACCAATGACTGTGATAATACTATAGTCATATGTATATATACACTACATATAGAGATACATGTACCACATAGGCATAGATGGACATGGACATATGCCTTTCCATGCTGTATTTTATATTTATTTTACAATATCATTATATGTATATAATGTGTAATGTATATCTATAAGTAAATATATACTTACATAGAAACATATATACACATATAACATATAAACTATATATATATATAACATATAGACTAATAGTATAGTATATACCTATATCTAACATTACATATAAAATATTATGAAGATTTATGTCATAATATATATGTTAAACACAAAATTTTTATGTATTTACATATTGTGTTATATTTCTATATGTAAACATGCATATAAAATAGGACATAGAAGTATATGATATTAATATGTATATCTTATATGAGTAATAATATACTATACATAAGTATATGATGTATTTACATATAAATATATAGATATATTTGTATGTATGCACACCTATATAAATGCCTAAGATATATCAGTATGCAATGTAATATACAGTATATAATATATTGATGTAACATAGATATATGTCTATAATATACTTATTTATATGTATGCATGAAGTAATTATATGTATATACATGTGTATTATATATGTATTCATATACTTCTACAATATCAAAGTATATATACATATACATATATATGTAATATGATATACAACAATCTGAAATATAGGTCACATAGAATCTGAGGTAAAGGACATAATAGGTACACATGATACTCATATGCAATGTATGGCATGTTATGTGAACATCATAAATGGCATATTGCATCAGCACAATTAGCATTATACTTGGCTAATAAGTGACACATTATATAAGAAATAGAAACAGTGCTTTTAGTCTATATATAGATTATTAGTCTATATGCATCATAGAGGACACAGTCATACCAACATAATAAGTGACATTTTATAAGGGTGCAATGAATGACATGTAAAGCAGGCATAATATGTTACATATATTACTCTTGTGGTATATTACATTTTTACAATATATGATGTAATATATGATATGTTCTAATGGGAAACTAATTCACTGGATTGTCCTTCTGACTTTACATCATAATCTAGGCAATAGTCTTTCTTCATCCACTTTTTTATTTCCTACATGGATTGCAGCTATCAGCAGTGTCAGCTTCAAATGGTGAAGGACTTCCTCCAATAGACAAACCTATGTTAACTATAAGCAGCAATTCATTATTTACATGCAAGAAAGAGCCTAAAGGAATAGTTAAAGGATCTGAATATCTGTTGGTGGAACACTCCTTCCACCAATCCAGGTAATAACTTTTTTTTTTCTAAACTTAATCAATGGTCTTTGAGAGTTGCTGTGGCCACCAAAATGAGTCATCCCATAGTCACCTTGGTTATAAATTCTAAGGATATAACTATGCCAGTCTTCACACAATACACGTAATAATCCATCTCCTCCCCTCTGTGGGAGCTTAAGTCCTTTCCAGCTTTTTGTAGCAAAAGTCTTCCAGAAGTTATACTGTGCTGACATAGTCTTTTAGGGTCCTGAGTCATCTTCATGACTTAAGAAGGCATTAGGACCTTACTAGAGGACAGTAATGCATGATCAGAAAGAAGAGGTGAACAACCATTGCAGGGAAAGGAAAGGATAATAAGGTGGACAGTCCAAATGTATTATTACCCATGGAAGAGGAAGGAAGAGGGAACAAACATTTATAAAGCATCTACTATGTGCTGACATTTTCAAAGTGCTTTACAAATATTATCTTATTTGATCCATGGAATGTTAAATGACAAAGAAAAAAAGTCTGCCTCTGAAGGATCATTAACAGGAGACTCACACAAAGACAAGGGAGAATTACAAAAGATGAGAAGATGCGGTCTGGTGTGATTCGTACCATTGAAAGCAGTACCACATTAATGAAATTTCAGATTCTTTGAAGTATAACTATTTTTTAAAAAAATCCATTGATGTACTTAAAACTCAATGGGTATTTTGCTGAAAAGTCATGATGAAATTAGATTTTTTTTTTACATATGGATTTCTACTTTGCCATAGAATTAACAATTCACAGAAGGATCAGCTTGGAAAGGGTCTCAGAGGACAAATAGTCCAACTTATATCTGAAGAAAAATCATATCAATATTGCACATAGTAGGCACTTAATAAATGATTGCTAATTGATGTGAACTTCCTCAATAAATTGTCATCCTTATTCCATTTGAAGGTCTATAGTAATGGAAAACTGATCATCTCCAAAGCAAGTCTATCCTATTTTCAGAAGTTTTTTGAGTATTTGATGTTTATCTTTCATTGATCCAAGGTCTGCCTTCCTATAATTTCCATATGGTAACCCTAATTTTTCTCTTCAAGAAGAACAAGTCTGGAAGTTAACTATTATTTCACCTCTAAGTTCTTTCACTGAGCTGATTATTACCACTGCCTCTTAAAGACTTACCCAAATATGAGAGGTTAAGTGCCCAGGGTCACACAGTTAGAAAGTGAAAAAAGCAGAGTTTAAACCATGCCTTCTTGGCCTCAAGGTCCACTTTCTATCCATGATACCATGCTTCCATTGAAAACTTTAAAAGATAAGATGTGCAGGCATTGGAGCACAGAGATCCACCTTGTCCTATTGAAAAAGTCGAAGCGGATATGGGAGAAAATATGAAAGAGAGCAGATTGGATGAGAGGATATCCAGTGGGACTGCTATTCTGGGGTGGTCGGTAGGGGAAAATGGGGAAAAATTGTAATTCAAAACCTGGTGGAAATGAATGATGTAAACCAGAAGTTAATAAAGCATTTGGGGAAAAAAATATCATAGCAATACTAGGTATCATTTTTACTGGACAATTTTCATCATTAGATCTTTCCTGTTATTGAATTTAAATCTGCCTCCCTATAACTTCTATCCTTTGTGCCTCTTCAAGCCTTTTGAGACCAAGAAGAATAAATCTGTTTAGTAAATCTCTTCTCTGGCAGTTTCTGAACTACATGAAAGCCAATGACATGTTCTCTCACAGTATCCCTTTTCTAAGCTACAGATCCCAGTTCTTTCAACCATTTGTCATATGCCATGGCTAAATCTATACCTAATTTAATGTGGTTTTTTTTTAATCATTCAGAGAAATGAATGAAATTAAAGGCTGAGGGATGAGGCCAGAGACAGATTTATTTTCTCTTAAATACATGTTTTATTTTTAAAGGGCTGAGTTTTAAAGGACTGGGTTTGGGTAAATATGACTGGATGAACTTCATAAAAGTTTAGCATGTAAAAGTTGGATTTAAAAGAAAATGAAAGATTTCCCTTGAACACAGAATCCCCAAACATTTGTGCTACACCGGTACACAGAATGCAAAGAAAAAGACATCAGCCTTTCCCAAGCTGTATTAAAATTCAACCATTTAATTGGGCCAAGATGTATTAGCCATTTGTAAAAGTACTTTGGAATGGAGACCCATTGGAGACTGTGCCTTGGGATCCAATGAGAAATGAAATATTAAAAACAAAATAAAATTTAGTAATCTGAAAAGGCCATCTTGCCCTGCACACCTGTCCTCTTAAAATTTATCTTAATCCCACATTCCTGATGTTTTACCATCTGTCGACATGCTTTCCCTCTCCTGAAATAAGTCAGGGGCTGGAATTAATTTTTTGCTACATTTGCCTCATCTGTTCATTTATTCCATATGTTCATTACCTCCTATGTGCAGTCATTCTTGCCCAAGTCTCCCAGTTTTTATCTCACTCTCTAGTTTTTTATCCCTTTAACTTGGTCTACAAAATATGCTTTATTGTCCTTATTAATCCCTCTACTGATATCACTTCAAAGTCTGTACCTTTTTTCCCCACTAAAATTAAGGCTATTTTAAAAAGGTCATCATTTTAAAAGAGTAGGATGAAAAGAAATGCATTTCAATGGAGCATGTCTTCCCCAAATTTATACCTTAGCCAAGTCCTGCTTTGACAAAACCAGGATGTTCTGGAAAAAAACAAAACAAAACAAAACCTTATACAGGGCTTTAATTTGACTCACAATAATAAATCAAGCTCCTAGAGAATAATAATAAAAAAAAACCCATAAAGGTAAGGAATTACAGAGAGCCTCCAATGAGATGGTGATAACCTGTTTAAAGTTTAGACTCAATTTATTGGTTCTAATTCTCCCCTTGGAATAGGGCATGCATGGGTTAATTTCCATTAACTTTAATGAGAAATTATACCTAGACATCAATGAAGGAAGACAGCATTTTGTGAAGCACGTTATACCTCCCTTTTGGGGGAGGAAAATAAGGAGCAGTTCTATACTACATTTACTCCTCACCTCTCACAAATCCCATGGGCATTTCACTGGAGCCTGTCCATCATTTTCTTAGAGTTTCTATTTAGACTAGGCAAAGATGGATCAGATTGTAAAAAGCAACAGGCTAAAGGGGTATTTCAAGGAAAATCATGTGAGAATGTGTATATGAGGTATCTGAAAGATGTGGCAGTTGTTGGGGTTTAAATTTAAACAAGACAGATAATGGTATCGTGAATTTAAAGGCAGGAGAGGACTCAGAGGTCATCTAACTCAACCCCTTCATTTTACAGATGAGGAAATTGCAAAGAGCTGGACTTGAAGTAAGGAAGATCTGAGTTCAAATTCTGCCTCAGGCACTTACTATCTGTGAGACCAGGGGCTAGTCAAGTAACCTTTCTGTTTCCTCGGTTTCCCTATCTGTACAATGTGAATAATATTAGCACCTGCTCCACTGGATTGTTGTGAAGATAACTTCTAAAGCATTTAGTAAACCTTTAAGCTCTATATAAATGCTAATTTTGTCACTACTACAAATAAGGATAGAATTGCCCACTGTCACACTGATAGAGTCATGGAAAAAAGACTGATTTTATTACAATTTATAATACAAGTCAATAGAATGATTTATTCTGTACATTTATTACAACCCTGGACAGAGAGAAGCATTAATTGACTCACAGAGAAGTAAATCCCAATGGGATAAGTGGACTTCTGAATCCGAGTCATTTCCCACAGTATAAAGAGAACATATAGTCATGTTTTGTTCACAACTGGTCAGTTACTGGCCTCTGAGGCAGTTTGCTGAGTTTCAAGGAATAGAAAAAAAAAAAACCTTTCTATTCTAGTCTGTCATTGGCCTGAGGAATCTGAGACAGGCTAGACTTTGGCTTTTGGTTGTTTCTACATAAGAAATGCAGTAAAACTGGACAAAACAGAGGGTTATATTCAACTACTCATTTGCACATGAGAGGAACAATACAATGTCCTGTCAGAGAAGTGATTCAAACACAGGTTCTCTAGTCCCAAATCCAACTTTTTTTTTTTTTCTGCTGCACCATTGAGGAGAATGGGTTGATATACTGGTAAAAGAAGTGGACCTAGAACCAGAAGACATTGGTGTGATTCCAAGCTTTTCCACATAGCTTCTTAACCTTGATATAAATCATTTTCCCTTTCTGGTCTTTAGTTTCCTCATCTGTCAAATTGGGGGGGGTGTTGGGCCAGATGATCTCTAATAGGCCTTTCTAGCTCTAAATTCTATGATAATCAGTTTCCTTCTGTAAATATTTGATCATTCTCCTTGAGTCTAAATATCTTTGTCAACATGGGAAAAGTCAACGTAGATATTCATAACACTGTAAAAGACATCTCAGCACATGGTACTGAATCTGGAGTCAGGAAGATTAGAACTTGAATATTACCTCTGACACAATATGTATGTTAGGGAAGTTACTTAACATTTCTCAGCCTCAATTTCCTCATCTGTACAATGGAAATGATAATATTATCACCTACCTCCTAGGTGCTTGTGAGGTTCAAATGAGGTGATTAAGGTGCTTTAACAAAACTTAAAGTGCTGGATATTATTCAGCCAGAATCATTAAATTGACTGTGACATCATAGAATGTCAGCATTGGAAGCAGTCTTAGAGATTATTTTAGTCTAGTCTCTTCCATCCCCTCATCTTACAGATAAACCAATGCCGAGAGGGGTAATATGATTCACCTAAGGTCATTTAACTACCAAAGGCCTATTTTTCACACATATTACCCTTGAGGTTATCTTTCTCTACACAGACAATCAAAGTTGGCATTAGGCATAGATGAAATTAGTGTCTCCCTGCTTAGTTGGATTCCAGCAGGTAAAAAGAATGCTGTACTCTGGCCACATAGCTCTTGATGAGAAGCCCAGAGTACAAAATCAGGAAGAAACTTTACTAGGATGAAAGCATAGATGGCACCTAGATGAGGTAGATGATAATGATGAGGTAGTAGGGTTAGGGTTAGGGTTAGGGTTAGGGTTAGGGTAGTAGATAGACCTCTGGGCCTGGAGTCAGGAAGACCTGAATTTGATTCCTTGCTCAGACACTTATTATTTAAGCAAGTTACTTACCCTATATCTGCCTCAGTTCCCTGAGTTCCATCTTTATGCTGATGATTCTCAAATCTACCTGTCCTGTCCCAATCTCCAGTCTCACATCTCTGACTGCCTTTCAGACATCTCAAACTGGATGTCCAGCAGGCATCTTAAAGTCAATATGTCCAAAACAGAACTCATATTCTTTTCCCCTAAACCTTTCCCTACTCTGACTTTCCTTATTACTGGAGAGGGGCAATGTCATCCTTCAATGTGAGACTCACAGCCTAGGAGTTACTCTGGATTTTTCACTGTCTCTCAGCCCCCATATTCAAGATAATGCCAAGTCCTGTCAATTTCAGCTTTGTGACATCTCTCAAATGCCCCTCCTTTTCTTGCTGCCACCACTCTAGTGCAAGCCCTCATCACCTCATGCCTGGATTATTGCAGTAGCCTGATGGTGAGTCTGACTGCCATAAGTCTCTCCTCACTCCAATCCATCCTCCATTCAGCCAATAAAGTAATTTTCCTAAAGTTCAGATCTGATCATATCATTCCCCTTCTCAGTATACTCTAGTGCCTTCCTGTTACCTCTGGGGGAAAGTTTGGCATCAAAGCTCTTCATAACCTAGCCCCCTCCTACCTTTACAATATCTTACTACTTAGTCCTTAACATGTACTCTTTAATCCATTGACCTGACCTCTTGGCTTTTCCATGAACAAGATATTCCATCTTTTTTCGCTAACAATTCTTTCTGACTGTCCTCCCTGTACATTCTCCCTCCTCCATGCTTACTATTGACCTCCCTGTCTTCCTGTAATTCCCAACTAAAATCCCACCTTTTATAGGTAGTCTTCCCCAACCTTTCTTTATTCCAGTGTCTTTCCTCTGTTAATTATTTCCTATTTTTTCCTGGCACATGGTTGTTGTTTAATAAATGTTTGTTGTGGATCGTAATGTGTGGGGTACAGAGACCAAAATTGACTACTCAGAGACTTTTCAAAGTGAAGGTAGAAAGTTTTATTAGAATCTCATGAGAAGCAGGTGGGCCCATCTCTGGGAAATCCAGGGAGGGGAGGCCACCCCACAAAAGCAGAAGCTAGGTTAAATAGATAAGGATTACCTGCCCCTTCCAAATATTAACTTAATTATTACTACTGAGGCTCTAATTCTTTTAGATAACATGCATAATACATGAGGTCCACTACGCAAGCACAGTAACAACCTTAGAATACTGAACCCACTTCAGTCCAACCTAGATGTGTCTTTATCTGGGCCTGAGTGTCCCAAGGACACTGTCTGCTTTCTGATTAATCAAATCCACCTGCTTCTGCCAGCTCCCTTTTATTCTACATTATTTCATTTTTAGTATTATCTAGGAGTTCTCTGGGAACTGGGAACTCAACTTCTTCCCGAGGCTACTGCCTCAACTTTTCCCAAGGCTACTGTCGGGTACTTTTTATCAGTAGTCTTGTTTCAGCAATTCTTGCGGTTCTATAGAAACTTGCTACCTCTCTTCCTTTTCCCAGACTAAAAACACCTCTAATTTGGTCTCAATAGTTAATCCAATCAATTGTATTAATACTCAATAGCTCTTACATCACCTTGAAATACACAATGACTTACATATATATGTATATATATATATGCATATATATATATATATTGTTTCCCCATATATATATATGGGGAAACAATACTGAACTTAGTTACAAAATACAAGGAAGTAATAAGAATGTATATATGATATTCAGAATGGGGAAACTTCACTGCAAGTCATCCCACACAATAATATTACCTATCTCTCAAAGTTGTTAAGTATTTCCTTCCTTCCTTCCTTCTTTCCTTCCTTCCTTCCTTCTTTCCTGCTTCTCTCCCTCCCTTCTCCCTCCCTTCTTTCCTTTGTTCTTAATTTTGGTTATTTTCTCACAAAATGTAAAGGTCCAGGCCTAGATTACAAAAAGCGAGGGAAGCTAAGGATGAATCTAAAGCATGTTACAATCTGTATGCATAATGTTAGGAGTGGTTGTGGTCAGAATGAGCTGACGTTGCAAGGGTAGCTAAGAACAACAAAGAGTTGCTTTGTATTTTTAAAATTTATATCGGAGGAGAAGAAAAGAATCAGTAAAGTTAAGACCATTGCTTGGGGATGGAAGAGTCAATGGCAACTGATGTCAGAGAGTATACAGAGCTATTCAACCCATCTTTTTGTTTGTTGGTTGGTCATATGAAAGAGGATAACATACAGATTGGGCAAAACAGAACAATGACTCATAGTGAGCTGATATCCATAATACATAATTAGATAACAGTAAAGGACCTAGAGGTCCTTAATGTATTAAGTCATGTGACATAGGTGGATTATATCATTGGATACTGAAAGAAGTGGCAGATGTGATTTCTGAGCTGTAGTCATTGATTTCTCCCTCTTTTCTCTTAAAGATTTATGTTTTTTACTATGTAATAAGATCTAAATATCTCCCCTATACTATTTTTCAAACTTTCTGTTGGTTCCAAGCCTAGCACTAGGATCTCTGATTCAAAAGGTATGGGCATTTTAGTCACTTCTTTGACATAATTCCAGAATGGCTGGATCAATTCACAGTTCCAATAAAGATATACTAGTGTGACTGTTTTCCTGAAGCCCCTTCAACATAGACTTCTCATATGATGTCCTTTCCCACCTTTCCTTACAACATTGGTTTTCTCCTTGGAAAAGATTTTCAATTTTGTATCATCAGTACTTTCTTTATCTTTTGTGATCTCTTTCTCCCACTATTTAGGTAAGAATTCTTTCCCTGGCTATAGTTTTGAAAGACATCTCTACCATTTTTTTCTCTAAACTTTCAATACTGTTAACTTTTAATTTGAATTGAGTATTATATATCCACAAAGAACTTGATAAGTAGCATAAAATTTTGTTCTATACCCTTTTTGGTCAAAATTATTTTCTGTTTTCCTAATTCTTTCTCAAAGAATGTAGTTAGCACCACGAATAGAATGCTGGATTTGATCTCAGGTAGACCTGTACTCAAATTCTGCCTCAAACACTTTTTAGTTCTTTGACCCTGGATAAACCACTCAACCTTTCTGTTTATTTTTATTTTTTGCTTTTTGGAGGGGGATTGGGGTTAAGTAACTTGCCCAAGGTCACACGGCTAGGTTTAGGTTTTTTTTGTTGTTGTTGTTGTTGTTTGTTTGTTTGTGTGTGTGTAAGTGTCCAGATCTGAACTTGGGTCCTTCTGACTCCAGGGCTGGTGCTCTACTCACTGTGACACCTAGCTGCCCCCAACCTTTCTGTTTCTTTATCTGTAAAGTAAAGGGGTTTGGCTTGATGGTTTTTGAGATTCATGACTAAATCTATGATCATGTGAGTTTCTTCCTCAAATAGTTAATGTTCCTGGATTAATTAAACATTGGGCTGCTGAATTTGATTGCTTTTGATGCCTATTATAGTATCAAATGATTTTTTGGCTACTGTTTAAAAGATAGTTTGAGATTATTTTATTATTTCTCCTTCAGATAGAATTTCATAGGAAATGGACCTGTGATTTCGATGGTTTATAGAACATCTGAATGAAGACACTTCCTTTACCATTAATGTAGGTCAGTAATTTTCTTACAACTTATAATCTTAGATAATGTTGCCTCTAACACTGAAAGGAAAAATTATTTTCCCAGGGGAACACAAAGGGCAGATTCAAAAGGCAGGACTTGATTTGTCTTCCTAACTATGAGATCAACCCTTGGCCTGCTATACCATACTGCCCTTCCCTCTCCATACCTACATTTTTCATTCTTTTTCTTGAGATTCCAGACTCTCATTCCTCCAAATGAATTTTACAGATATTTTGTCTAGTTCTATAAAGTAACCATTTATTAGTTTGATTGCGATAATACTAAATCTGTAAATTAAATTAATGGTTATAGTATTTTTTATTGTTTCAGAGCATATGACCATGAATAAGAAATTTCCTTCAAATCTTTTTTGTAACTTTATTCTGTAAAGAATGTTTAATAATTATGTTTTTCTATACTCATAAACAACCACGCCTTCAAATTTCCCTTCATTTCTGTTTTGTAAACACTAGTCTATACATCTTAATGTGTTCTCCTCATGAAAATATAAATTCCTTGAGATCAGAGATTATTTTCACTTTTGTTTTTAGATTCCTAGGGTTTAATAAAATAACAAGTACATTGTAAGAACTTAATATATATGTTCAAACACATATTTGCCTATATCTACAGTGATACATATGCACACACATACGTGTTTGTGGATTGGTGTGTCTCTTTTTAAATGCTTTATTTTTTCCCAATTACCTGTAAAATATTTTTACATTAATTTTTAAATTTTGAATTCAAAATCCCCAAAGAGAGTAAATAATTTCATATAGATTATACATGTGTAACTATATAGAACATATTTCCATATTAGTCATGTTGTGAAAGAAAATGCAGACCAAACCAAAATAAATGAAAAAAAGTGAAAAATAGTAAAATTTAATCAGTGTTCAAACTCTGTCAGCTCTTTCTCTAGAATTGTATAGTATTTTTCATCATGGGTCCTTTGGGATTTTCTTGGATCAGTGTATTGCTGAGAATAGCTAAGTAATTTAAAGTTGATGATCACACAATATTGCTGTTACTGTGTACAACGTTCTCCTGCTTTCTCTCATTTCATTTTGCATCAGTTGGTGATTTTTCTTTCCAGGTTTTTCTGATAGCATCTTTCTAGTTATTTCCCCTAGCACAATAGTATGCCATCACAGTCATATACACAACTTGTTCAGCCATTCCCCAACTGATGGACATTCTACAATTTTCAATTCTCTGACACCACAAAAAGCTGCTATAAATATTTTTGTACATATAGGTTTTTTCTCTTTGTTTTTTATCTCTTTGAGGTACAGACCTAATAGTGGTATTGCAAGATAAAAGGATATGCAAAGCTTTATAACTCTTTCGGTATAGCTCCACCTTCCTTTTCAGAATGGCTGGATCAGTTCACAACTCCACCAACAATGCATTAATGTTCCAATTTTCTCACATCACCTCCAAAATTTATCATTTTCCTTTATTTTTTGTCATATTAGCCAATCTGATGGATGTAAAGTGTTACCTCAGAGTTCTTTCAATATTTCTCTAATGCATAGTGATTTAGATCATTTTTATATAACAACAGATAGTTTTGATTTTTTCATTTGAAAACTGCCCATTAATATCCTTTAGCCTTTAATCAGTTGGGGATTGATTTGCATTCTTATAAGTTTGACTCAATTCTCTATATATTTCAGAACTGACACCTTTATTAGGGACACTTGATCTAAAAATTTTTTCCTCAGCTTTCGGCTTTCCTTCTAATCTTGGTTGCATTGGTTTTGTTTGTACAAATTTAATTTAACATAATCAAAAATATTCATTTTATATTTCATAATGCTGTTTAGTCATAAATTTTCCCTCATCCACAAATCTGACAGGTAAACTATTCCATGCTCTCCTACTTTGCTTATGTCATCACCCTTTATGTCTAAATCATGTACCCATTTTGACCTTATCTTGGCATACAATATGAAATTTGATTTATACCTATTTTCTGTCATACTGTTTTCTAGTTTTCCCAGCAGTTTTTGTCAAATAGTGAATTCTTGTCCTGAAAACTTAGTTCTTTAAATTTATCAGACGCTATCAGTGCTTCTTAAACTGTAGGTCATGACCCCACATGGGATCATGAAAAATTTGTCAACAGTAAAAGGTTTCTGAATCTGCAATGACCAAAAAATTATTAAAAATCAAACACGTAATGAATCCAAGGTATTTCTGGCAGTGTTCACCCATGTTGCATCATACAACTTCACTGCAGCCCTGATTCTGAACACACAGCATGCCCACTTTGCACTGCACCTACTGACACATCATGTAATGCCAAGGAAAGTTGCTAAAATACAAAAAGGGGTCATAAGTGGAAAAAGCTTAAGAAGCCCTGCATAGGTCATTTATTACTGTGCATTGTGTAACTAATCTATTCCACTGATCTACCACTCTTTTTCTTAGGCAGTATCAGATTATTTTGATGATTACAGCTTTATAATGTAGTTTGAGATCTGGGGAAGCTATACCAATGAGTGGGTCTTAAGTATGACTTTAGAGATTGAGTTTCAGGTATTTTATGAATTTTTAATTAGTTCAAATAGAAATTCTCTATCACTTCCTCTTAGTATTTTAAAATTACTATATAGAAATGCTGATTTTGTTGTTGTTGTTGTATTTCCCTCCTTGTGGATAAATAGTGTCTCTCCCTTTATCTGAATCTATTATTTCAAATAATTTCTTTGCTAATTCTCAGATGTTTGCTAAATAAACAATCATCTGTTCTAAAAACTTGGATAGTTTCACATCCTCTTTCTAGTGGTCATGGCTTTTCTTTTTTAACTTATTGTGATAACTAACATTTATAGAAGTATTCCAGTAATATTATGGAAATGAAATATCTTCATCATTAACTTCATATTATTGGGAAAGTGCCTACAGTTTTCTAGTACTTCCTCATGGCAAATAATGTTAGTTTTTGGATATATATGTGTCTATATATCTGTGTGTGTATAAAATCAGAATTAAAATGATCCTTTGATGACTATTTATAAAAGTTCTTTATTATTATTATAAATGTGTTGCCTTTTGCCTTTTCTCAAAAACTTTCCTTTCCTCGGTAGGGTGGTTCTGTATATGTATTTATGTATGTACTGACATATGTATATTATATAGTTCTATTGTTTCAGTGTGTCTTTTTGTAATTTTTAAAAATTTTCCTTTATGAATTAATATTATATGCCAATTGGAATAGATGCATTTTCTATTTAAATGGTTTCCTTGTTTATGTTATCTTTGACATAGTATTTCCCTATTTATTAGTCTTGAAATTGATTAATTCTTACTCTGATTTTTCTGAAAAGTTGATTGAAGCTCCTCCTTTTGGGGGTATTTTTCAAATAGGTAGTAAATTTTGTTCCTGTTTTAT
Source organism: Gymnobelideus leadbeateri (assembly GCA_011680675.1). Lineage (NCBI taxonomy): Eukaryota > Metazoa > Chordata > Mammalia > Diprotodontia > Petauridae > Gymnobelideus > Gymnobelideus leadbeateri. Next base: position 91,232 of record WOXC01005536.1, read on the forward strand.
TTTTGACCCTAAGGCATATGTACTTAATTCTTAAATTTGCTTAAGATCCCACTAAATTGTTAGCTCCTTTGTGTTTATTTACTTTTTTATCTTGTTTGAAATATTTTTGAAATAAAATGTTCTACTTATTTTATTTGCTTTCATAGAGATTGCCTGAATGCTTCAATTTTTTTGTTGAAAATGCATTTTTTTTATTACAAATTAGTCTCAGATTTGTAGGATATGTTATATTGGGTGGTAACCTGAACTTTTTTTGATTTTTAAGAGTATCCTGTTTCTATCTTTTCTACATTCATGGTTGAAAAGCAATCACAGTTTATTCAAATTGGCATGCCTATATGGCTGAAGTCCTGTTTCCCAAATGTTTGCCAATTTTTTGACTGGTATTAAAATTGTGAAATATAATCTTGTACTTTCAACCATGAGGGGTTTTTTTCTGGTGCTAATTTGTTGGTTTGATTAATCAGTATTTTGTTGTCTATTATCACAATTTTTTTGCAACTGTATTAATTTCTGCAGAATAGCTTTCAATTTTTTTTTAATTTCTAATTTTCTTCTGGGAGAAATATGATTCCTATTATTCCATTGCATACTATGGTCAAAGTCATTAGCTTTGATTTGTGTATAATTCATTTTCCAAAAATATAGTGCCTTTTCCTGCCAAATTTCCAAATCTGTTTTGCTCTATTTCTGAGTCTCTGATCTGTTGAAGAAACTCTACATTGTGTTTTTTTAAGTTCTAACTCTATGATCCCATGTATTATTTTTTTTAGCAAAGAAACTGAATGATTTGTCATTTCCTTCTGCAGTTCATTTTATAGATGAGAACACCAAGGTAATCAAGGTGAAGTGACTTTTGCAGGATCACAGAATTAATAAGAATCTGAGGTCACATTTGAACTCAGGTCTTCCTGACTCCAGGCCCAGGTCTCTATCCACTGTACCATTTAGCTGCCTATGAAAAAGTTATTTAATGTCTCTGTGCCTTATCTGCAAAATGAAGAAGTTAAACTAAAGGGCTCTAAGTTCCTTTCTACCTATACATGTATGATTCTATGAAGATTTTAGAATGAATTACCAAAGAGAGTTTGAGTGACTCTCTAAAAAAAGAATAATGATTACAAAGAGCTCCTGTGTCGCTCCATCATGAAGAGGAAGAGGTCATGTCAGACTAACCTTATTTTTTTCATTAAAACAATTATTAAACTCTTATGTCAGGGGAATGTTGCAGATATAATTTACTTAGACTTTAAAAAAGATTTTAATAATCCATCACTTTATTCTTATAGAAAAAAAATCAAAGAAGGAATATTGTGCTCATTTATCAATAGCACAATTTAGAATGGTCATTGAGTTGGAGAGTGTGTAGAGGAGGGCAACCAGGAAGGGCCTTGAGTTTATGCCTAGTAAGAAATGGCTGAAGGTGCTTGTGATATTTTGTGCCAAGAGAACATCAGGTCTCCAAAGGGAGGTGGAATAATGAAAACTAACTTGAATTATTTTGGTCAAGGATCAAGAGAACTGGGTTCTAGTCCCAGCTCTGCCCCCTAACAAACCTTGGGAAAATTTCTTAACTTCTTCTGGGCCTCAGTTTCCTCCTCATATTTTCATAAAATGAAAGAGTTATATTAGATGGCCTCAAAGGTTCTTCTCAACTCTAAAATGCTAAGACTCTAAGGGATCCTAAGGCCAAGGCAGGACCTGGGGGGACTGAGCAAATTGAGAGTGGGCCAAGTCTTCTAAAAGGCTCTACACATGACGTTTGAGAGATTTCCTAATTAGTTCCAAGCATGGCTAGCAGCTACTATGCAGTAATCCTAAAACGTTTTTGCCTCTGAGGCTTCTGCAGGTTAAAGTAGGTAGCAAAGAAGACTGCTCAGATTTATTCTGACTTTCAGTGACTTTTAGTAATTCCCTGCAGGGAAACCTGCCCCAGGCTGTGCCATGCCTGCCCTAGGGCAGGAGGCCTAGATGTTCTACTAGGGCAAGTGTTAGCACAATTTACCCAGGTCCATGGAGTCAGAAGGAGAGAAAATGTGGTAATAAGATAGAATCCTTTTTAAATAGCCAAATAACATAAAGAATGGAAACATATATATATGAGGGTACAAATCATACAGGACCAGAGTTAGAAATGTCCATAGAAATCATCTTGTTCCGTTCTTTTCACAAATGAGCAACACAAAGTCTTAAAGGTGGTGAGTAGCTGAGTCATGCTTCAAACTGAGGTCCTCTGATTGCAAATTCTGTACTCTTTCTTCTTAGCTGTTATTATTATTGATGTTCCTGTTTTAATTGTTGGTATCACCATATTCTAAGTGAACTTCCAACCCTGGAGCTATTCTTGATGCTTCATTCTCTCTAATCCCCCCCCCCCATAAATACTCAATCAGTTTATAATATTTGTTGATTTTTGCTTTCCAAAATCTCTCACATCCTTTTCTTTCTCTCACTCATGAGCCTCTATCCTAATTCAGCCTCTTATCAACTCTTTACAGGCTATTGTAATTGGTTTTTCTTTTTTAAATATAGAGCAGGCTTTATTTAATGCAACACAAAGCAAATGATTTGCACAGAAGCTCAGTAACAATCAATAGAATCCTCTTTTCCTCTCCAGTGAACCTCCACCTCTACAAGGACCTATTCAGTCTTCTAGATATATCGTACCAACCCAAGGTTGAGGCTCTCCACAAAGGGAAATCACTCAAAGTGCAGAGATTTAACCCTCTTCCACAATCCTTCAGAGCCCACATAACTCACTATATTAGTGAAGAACAAAGTCCAGTTTTTCTCATCCCTACCATAGCTCTATCCCTTGCTGCTGCTTTTTCTGGTGCTTGTTTATTCCCTCACTGCTACTTGGAAATCTTTTCACTCCTGTTCTAATGTCTCTTTCCTATAAGAACAGAACAGAACAGAGAACAAATCTCTTCCCTCCTCAAATCACCTACACCCCTCCCTATACACTTTTTCTCATATTTTCTAGAAACAGTGGTGGTCATCTGTCATTGAGTTTCCTTTTCTCTTTGATTCGACATTTAAAATACCATCAAGATCTTTCTCTGTTCTACCCCCTTTTGTTTTCCTCCAGACTCAGAAAGGTAATTAATACTTTAAAAATATTTTTTTAATTTAGAGAATAAAACATGGATTTCCATAACATAATATAATAAAAAGATTGCACATGAAACTAAAAATCTACTATGTGTAACTTACTATTCCTATTAAATATACAATAAAGTTACCACGTAAATTTCTTTTTTCCCTTTCTTTAATCCTCTTCTTCCTTGAGATGGCCACCATTAGACACAATAGGAATGTGTGTGTGTGTGTGTGTGTGTGTGTGTGTGTGTGTGTGTGTGTATGAATTATCCTGCACATACTTCTATTTATCAGTTCTTTCTCTGGATGCAGATAGCATCTTTCTTCATATGTCCATTATATTTTGGGTATTTGCAATAATCAAAATTACTTATTCCCTCAAAGTTGTTCTTTTTTTTTTTTCTTTTTGGAGGGTAATTGGGGTTAAGTGACTTGCCCACATGGCTAGTTTTTTTTTTTTGTGCTAAGTATCTGAGGCAAGATTTGAACTCAGGTCCTCCTGACTCCAGGGCCGGTGTTCTATTTTCACTGCACCACCTAGCTGCACCCCCAAAGTTGTTCTTAAAACAATATTATTTTTACTGAATCCAATGTCCTTTTGGTTCTGCTCATTTCACTCTTCATTATTTCAGTCAAGCCTTTCTATGTTTTGTTTTGTTTTGTTTTGTTTTTTTCCCTAAAATCATTGAGCTCATCATTTCTTATAACACAGGAGTATTCTGTCACAATAATATCACAACTTGTTCATCCATTCCCCAACTAATTCAAATCCCTGAAATTTCCAGCTCTTTGCCACCACAAAGAGAGCTGCTATAGACATTTTAGAACACATAGGTTCTTTTTCTTTTGCTGTAATCATCTTTGGTAATAGACCAAACATATTGCTGGCTCAAAAGGTCTAGGCAGTTTAACAACTTTTTGGCACAATTTCAGATTGCTCTTCAAAATGGTTGGATCACTTCACAATTCTACCAACAATGAATTAATGGAGCTAGCATTTCTTACCAAGACCAACACTAATAGTAGGTTTTATTTCTATCCCTTTCTATTTTGTTACATAATAGCTTTCTCAGTGATCTTGCTCTTCCCAGTGTTTCTTCTTTCCAAATCAATTCAATGCACAGCTGCCAAAATAATCTTGGGACATAGGTCAGACCAAAGCACTTCCCTACTCAAAAACCTTCAAAGAATCTCCATTGAATAAAAGATGAAAAAATTTGGACCATTTATCAAGTGGGGAACAACTCATATTCTTAATAAATTTTATGTTCTCTGTATATTTGAGATATGAGACCTTTATCTGAGAAACTGTCTATAAATAGAAATATTCCCCTGATTTTCTGCTTTCTTTCTAATCGTTACTTTGTTTTATTTGTACAAAACCTTTTTAATTTAATGTAATCAAAATTATTTCATGTCTCATGATGCTATCTCCTTTTTATTAATAAATTCTTCTCATATCCATAAGTCTGATAGGTAATGCATTCCATGTTCTTATAGTTTTTTTAATGATATCTTCCTTTTTATCTAAGTCATGTATCCATTTTGACTTCATGTTAGTAAATGGTATAAGATATTGATCAATATCCAATATTCTGCCAGAAAGCTTTCCAGTACCATTTGCTTTTTGAAAATACCAAGACTCTGACAGCGTCCCACCCTTCTCCCCCCCCACACACACTTTGTTTTTTAAAGTAAAAACTGTAATTTCCAATTCTGATTTCCAATTCAAGTACCAAGTTTCTTGTTACTTGAACTCTTTTTTTTCCCCAGACACTTGCGTTATCTTGTCTTTGATGTGGTAGATCTGGATTTTGTCTATAAAGCTCTGAGGACATTTTAAAATATATATTTATTTTATTCTGAATTTAAGAAATAAAACAAGCATTTCCATAACAGTAAAATAGAAAAAAAGGTGATTGTACATGGAACTATGAATTATTATACACTACTTACTATGCCTTTTAAATATATAATATAATAAAATTATTATGTAACATTTTTTTCTATTTTCATTTCCTTTCCCCACCCCCTGGCACTAAAGATGGCTACTATTAGAACACAAATAGGTGTGTGTGTGTGTGTGTGTGTGTGTGTGTGTGTGTGTGTGTGTGTGTGTATACATACCATTCTACACATGCTTCTATTCATTTTGTTCTTTCTCTGATTGGAGATAGCACCTTCCTTCATATGTCCTTTGTAGTTCATTTGAGTATTTATGATAGTCAAAATGACTTAGTCACTTATAGTTGTTCTTAAAACAATATGTTGGGGTGGAGCCAAGATGGCGGAGTAGAAACAGCTCATCCAAGCCACTCTGCCCCCAGATTCCCCCCAAACTATGTAAAAGGGGACTCTGAACAACTTCTGGAGCCCCAGCACCCACAGAACGACACAGAGAAGCTAACCTCCCTCTGAGGACAGCCCAGCAGCCTTGCAGGAAGGACCAGCACAGTGGTCTGGGACCTGGCAGCACGCAGCACTCAGAGCTCAGGAGCCGAGCTGAGCCCAGGTCCACGTGAGCCGACGTTTTAGCCCCAGGGTGGCAGGGCCAGCAGCCGGCTGGAGGAACCCCAGAACACCAGGAGCTGTGGCGACTCCAGAATTATCAACATAGACATGCCTAGGACAAAGTAAGAGGTTAGTGTCCTATGGACTTTGGGAACAGTATTTAGGGAATGCGTTGGCTTCCTCCCCTGGGGGCTAGAAGCCACTGAGGAGACAGGCCATTTTGTAGTTTTCAGAGGCAGCTCCAGCTCCCGGCCTGCAATTAATTGTAGGGAGATCCAGCAATCAGTCTTGGGGGGTAATCGTTCTTGCTTTAACCTTCCTGGATCTGGATTGTGATCTAGGGTGGAAGTCATGGATGGGTTTACAGCTTGCCAGAAACAGAAGTTGCCCCCCACACGTTCGGGACAAAAATTCCTCTATCTGGCCTTAAAGCCATAGTGTGGTAACAAGCCCAAAACTCAAGTAATTAAGTGGCAACATGCCAAGGCAAAGGAAACAGAAAAATGCAACCCTAGACTCCTATTTTGGGGGCATAGAGCAGAAAAAGGACTGTGAGGTCAGAAGTCCTGCTCCAAAAGCCCCAGGGGAAAACATGAGCATGTTGCAGGCCATAGAGGACCTTAAGAAGGACTTTAAAAATCAAATAAGAGAAGTGGAGGAAAAATTGGAAAGAGAAATGAGAAGGATGGAGGAAAAGTATGAAATGAGGGTCAACAGCCTGACTGAGGAAAACAACACCTTAAAAAATAGACTAACTCTTTTCCCAGGGGCGGAGCCAAGATGGCGGAGTAGAAACAGCTCATCCAAGCCACTCTGCCCCCAGATTCCCCCCAAACTATGTAAAAGGGGACTCTGAACAACTTCTGGAGCCCCAGCACCCACAGAATGACACAGAGAAGCTAACCTCCCTCTGAGGACAGCCCAGCAGCCCTGCAGGAAGGACCAGCGCAGTGGTCTGGGACCTGGCAGCACGCAGCACGCAGAGCTCAGGAGCCGAGCTGAGCCCAGGTCCACGTGAGCCGAGGTTTTAGCCCCAGGGCGGCAGGGCCAGCAGCCGGCTGGAGGAACCCCAGAACACCAGGAGCTGTGGCGACTCCAGAATTATCAACATAGACATGCCTAGGACAAAGTAAGAGGTTAGTGTCCTATGGACTTTGGGACCAGTATTTGGGGAATGCGTCAGCTCCCTCCCCTGGGGGCTAGAAGCCACTGAGGAGACAGGCCATTTTGTAGTTTTCAGAGGCAGCTCTGGCTCCCAGCCTACAAATCGTGGGGAGATCCAGCGATCAGTCTTGGGGGGTAATCGCTCTTGCTTTAACCTTCCTGGATCTGGATTGTGATCTAGGGTGGAAGTTGTGGATGGGTTTACAGCTTGCCAGAAACGGAAGTTGCCCCCCACACGTTCGGGACGAAAATTCCTCTATCTGGCCTTAAAGCCATAGTGTGGCAACAAGCCCAAAAGTCAAGTAATTAAGTGGCAACATGCCAAGGCAAAGGAAACAGAAAAATGCAACCCTAGACTCCTATTTTGGGGGCATAGAGCAGGAAAAGGACTGTGAGGTCAGAAGTCCTGCTCCAAAAGCCCCAGGGGAAAACATGAGCATGTTGCAGGCCATAGAGGACCTTAAGAAGGACTTTAAAAATCAAATAAGAGAAGTGGAGGAAAAATTGGAAAGAGAAATGAGAAGGATGGAGGAAAAGTATGAAATGAGGGTCAACAGCCTGACTGAGGAAAACAACACCTTAAAAAATAGACTAACTCTTTTCCCAGGGGGCGGAGCCAAGATGGCGGAGTAGAAACAGCTCTTCCAAGCCTCTCTGCCCCCAGATTCCCCACAAACTATGTAAAAAAGGACTGTGAACAACTTCTGGAGCCCCAGCACCCACAAAACGACACAGAGAAGCTAACCTCCCGCTGAGGACAGCCCAGCAGCCCTGCAGGAAGGACCAACACAGAGGTCTGGGACCTGGCAGCACGCAGAGCGCAGAGCGCAGGAGCCGAGCCGAGCCGAGCCCAGGTCCGCGTGAGCCGAGGTTTTAGCTCCAGGGCGGCAGGGCCAGCAGCCAGCTGGAGGAACCCCAGAACACCAGGAGCTGTGGCGATTCCAGAATTATCAACATAGACATGCCTAGGACAAAGTAAGAGGTCAGTGTCCTATGGACTTTGGGACCTGTATTTGGGGAATGCGTCAGCTCCCTCCCCTGGGGGCTAGAAGCCGCTGAGGAGACACGCCATTTTGTAGTTTTCAGAGGCATTTCCGGCTCCCAGCCTACAAATCGTGGGGAGATCCAGCGATCAGTCTTGGGGGGTAATCGCTCTTGCTTTAACCTCCCTGGATCTGGATTGTGATCTAGGGTGGAAGTTGTGGGTGGGTTTACAGCTTGCCAGAAACGGAAGTTGCCCCCCACACGTTCGGGACGAAAATTCCTCTAGCTGGCCTTAAAGCCATAGTGTGGCAACAAGCCCAAAAGTCAAGCAATTAAGTGGCAACATGCCAAGGCAAAGGAAACAGAAAAATGCAACCCTAGACTCCTATTTTGGGGGCATAGAGCGGGAAAAGGACTGTGAGGTCAGAAGTCCTGCTCCAAAAGCCCCAGGGGAAAACATGAGCGGGTTGCAGGCCATAGAGGACCTTAAGAAGGACTTTAAAAATCAAATAAGAGAAGTGGAGGAAAAATTGGAAAGAGAAATGAGAAGGATGCAGGAAAAGTATGAAATGAGGGTCAACAGCCTGACTGAGGAAAACAACACCTTAAAAAATAGACTAGCTCAAATGGCAAAGGAGGCCCAAAAGGGCAATGAGGAGAAGAATGCCTTAAAAAGTCGAATTTGCCAGATGGAAAAAGAATCTCAAAAGTTCACTGAGGAGATTCATTCCTTCAGAGTTAGACTGGAGCAAATGGAAGCTAGTGACTTTATGAGAAATCAAGATGCTGTTAAGCAGATCCAAACAAACGAAAGATTAGAAGGCAATGTGAAATATCTCATGGGAAAAACCACTGACCTGGAGAATATATCCAGGAGAGACAATTTAAAACTTATTGGACTACCTGAAAGCCATGATCAAGGAAAGAACCTAGAAATCACCCTTCAAGAAATTCTCAAGGAAAACTGCCCTGATGTTTTAGATCCAGAGGGCAAAATAGAGGTTGAAAGAATCCACCGATCACCTCCTGAAAAAGATCCCAAAAAGAAAACTCCCAGGAATATTATAGCCAGGTTCCAGAATCCCCAGATCAAGGAGAAAATACTCCAAGCAGCCAGGAAGAAACAATTTCAATATTGTGGAAACACAATCAGAATAGCCCAGGACCTGGCAGCTTCTACACTGAGGGATCGAAGGGCATGGAATATGATATTCCAGAGGGCAAAAGAACTGGGAATGAACCCAAGGGTCACCTACCCAGCAAAACTGAGTATTTTGTTTCAGGGGAAAATATGGTCATTCAGTGGAATAGAGGACTTTCAAGCATTCTTGAGGAAAAAACCAGAGTTGAATAGAAAATTTGACATCCAGACGCAAGAAGGAAGAGATGCCTGAGAAGGTAATCAGGGAAAAGAAATCAAAAGGAACTTATCAAAGTTGAACTATTTACATTCCTATATGGAAAAGCAATAACTGTGACTGATGATATCTTTCTCACTATGAAAATAATGGAAGAAGGGGTGTGGTCATATGAATACATATGTGAATGTGTGTGTATATGGTTACAGTTATATATGGATAGAGGGCATAGGTTGAATTTGTTGGGAAGGGAGAATACTCAAGGGATGAAATTATGAGGTGAGAGAGGAAAGTGGCAAGAGGAGATGGGGAGAGACAGGGTAGGGTAAACTATCCCATGTAGAAGAAGCAAGGGGAAGTGGTTGCAAAGGAGGGGGAGAATAAGGAAGGCTAAAAAGACAAAACCACATTTCCATTGAATCTGGTTCAGGGAGAAAATGACATACATACTAAATGGGATATCTCAACCTGCAGCAGGATAGGGGGAAGAGGGATGAGAGGAGGGATGATGGATGGGAGGGCATCCTTGGGGTGAGGGGAGGTTGGAAGTACCCACTATAGAAGAGGGACAGGATCATGTAGGGAATGGACCAGGTGGGGGGTGGGATGAGTGGGAGGGAATTATAAGCAGCCTTGTACAATATATCTACTATGATAATGTTTTGCATAGCTAGACATGTACAACATATACTGAATTGCTTATCTCCCAAGAAGGAATGGGTGACAAGGGAGGAAGGAAATGGATCTGAAATTCGAGGTCGTAACATTAAATGTTTCAAATATATATAAATACTATTAGTAATACTCTTTCGCTTGTAATAGGGAGATAAGATGTGCAGGCATTGGGACACAAAGATTCACCTTCCTCTAATGGAAAAGTGGATGGGGGTATGGGAGAAGGTATGGGAGAGAGCAGATTGGAGGAAGTGATATCTTGTGGGACTACTATTCTGGGAGGTTGAGTAGGGGAATAACGGGGGGAAAATGATTGTAACTCAAAATCTGGCGGAAATGAATGATGTAAAACAGAAGTTAATAAAGCATTTGTTTAAAAAAAAAAATAGACTAACTCAAATGGCAAAGGAGGCCCAAAAGGGCAATGAGGAGAAGAATGCCTTAAAAAGTCGAATTTGCCAGATGGAAAAAGAATCTCAAAAGTTCACTGAGGAGATTCATTCCTTCAGAGTTAGACTGGAGCAAATGGAAGCTAGTGACTTTATGAGAAATCAAGATGCTGTTAAGCAGATCCAAACAAATGAAAGATTAGAAGGCAATGTGAAATATCTCATGGGAAAAACCACTGACCTGGAAAATAGATCCAGGAGAGACAATTTAAAAATTATTGGACTACCTGAAAGCCATGATCAAAGAAAGAACCTAGAAATCACCCTTCAAGAAATTCTCAAGGAAAACTGCCCTGATGTTTTAGATCCAGAGGGCAAAATAGAGGTTGAAAGAATCCACCGATCACCTCCTGAAAAAGATCCCAAAAAGAAAACTCCCAGGAATATTATAGCCAGGTTCCAGAATCCCCAGCTCAAGGAGAAAATACTACAAGCAGCCAGGAAGAAACAATTTCAATATTGTGGAAACACATTCAGAATAGCCCAGGACCTGGCAGCTTCTACACTGAGGGATCGAAGGGCATGGAATATGATATTCCAGAGGGCAAAAGAGCTGGGAATGAACCCAAGGGTCACCTACCCAGCAAAACTGAGTATTTTGTTTCAGGGGAAAATATGGTCATTCAGTGGAATAGAGGACTTTCAAGCATTCTTGAGGAAAAAACCAGAATTGAATAGAAAATTTGACATCCAGACACAAGAGGGAAGAGATGCCTGAGAAGGTAATCAGGGAAAAGAAATCAAAAGGAACTTATCAAAGTTGAACTATTTACATTCCTATATGGAAAAGCAATAACTGTGACTGATGATATCTTTCTCACTATGAAAATAATGGAAGAAGGGTGTGTGGTCATATGAATACATATGTGAATGTGTGTGTATATGGATAGAGGGCATAGGTTGAATTTGTTGGGAAGGGAGAATACTCAAGGGATGAAATTATGAGGTGAGAGAGGAAAGTGGCAAGAGGAGATGGGGAGAGACAGGGTAGGGTAAACTATCTCATGTAGAAGAAGCAAGGGGAAGTGGTTGCAAAGGAGGGGGAGAATAAGGAAGGCTAAAAAGGCAAAACCACATTCACATTGAATTTGGTTCAGGGAGAAAATGACATACATACTAAATGGGATATCTCAACCTGCAGCAGGATAGGGGGAAGGGGGATGAGAGGAGGGATGATGGATGGGAGGGCATCCTTGGGGGAGGGGAGGTTGGAAGTACCCACTATAGAAGAGGGACAGGATCATGTAGGGAATGGACCAGGTGGGGAGTGGGATGAGTGGGAGGGAATTATAAGCAGCCTTGTACAATATATCTACTATGATAATGTTTTGCATAGCTAGACATGTACAACATATACTGAATTACTTATCTCCCCAGAGGGAATGGGTGACAAGGGAGGAAGGAAATGGATCTGAAATTTGAGGTCTTAACATTAAATGTTTCAAATATATATAAATACTATTATTAATACTCTTTTGCTTATAATTGGGTGATAAGATGTGCAGGCATTGGGATACAAAGATTCACCTTCCTCTAATGGAAAAGTCGAAGAGGGTATGGGAGAGAGCAGATTGGAGGAAGCGATATCTTGTGGGACTGCTATTCTGGGAGGTTGGGTAGGGGAATAATTTTGTTATGGGGGGAAAATGATTGTAACTCAAAATCTGGCAGAAATGAATGATGTAAAACAGAAGTAAATAAAGCATTTGTTTAAAAAGAAAAAAAGAAAATGATAGTTTCTAGAACTAGGGAGGTCTCCATGACAATATATAATACCATAGTTGTACCATGTCTAGAATATTATATTTAATTCTAGATGCTACATTATTAACACTATTTTATTTTCTCCCAATTGCATTTAAAAACAGACTTCAAAATTAATTTTTAAAAATGACTTTCAAATTCTCTTCCTTCCTCCATTCCCTCACCTGTCTCTGAAATGGTAAGCGATTTGATATAGGTTATGCTAGATGCCACATTTTAAGGGAAAAGTTGACAAATTGGAAAGTATTCAGAAGATGCTGGCCAGAATGATAAAGAGAATCAAAGCCATATGATGTTAGGAACTGAGGATGACAACCAAAAAGGAGAGAAGATTTAGGGGATAAGATTCTTGTCTTTATATATCTGAAGGGCTTTCATGTGGGATCTCTATTTGACTTGTTCTAGGAGGTTCTAGAAGAAGTGAACTAGGACAAATGAAAGTCATATGGGGGTGGGGGGGGCTAGGTGGCACAGTGATGCATCACTGACCTTGGAGTTAGGAGGACCTGAGTTCTAATCCAGCCTCAGACACTTAACATTTAAAAAAATAAACCAGCCGTGTGACCTTGGGCAAGTCACTTAAGCCCAATTGCTCTCCAAAAAAAAGAAAAAGAAAAAGAAAACGTCATATGGGAAGAAAAATTATTCTCTATATAAAGAACTCCCCCTAAATTATGGCAATTTTTAAATGTACTAGGCTGCCTCATGGTGTGGTAATCTCTTCATTACTAAATATATTTGAAGAGAGGTTGAATGGTCACCTGTCATGAATATTTAGAATAGATTCCTGAACTGGCCAGGAGGACATACTAAGTGAATTCTGTGTTCATTTGTCTTTCCTTTTCAAGTAATAAGTGTTTTTTTGGTTTTTATGTTTTTTTAATTGATCTGTCCCTCCCTCCCCCGTTGGAAAAACAAGAACAAAAGCAAAAAACAAGCAAAAAATCCCTTAACACATACCTTCACAGTTTGGCCAAATGCATTTCCACATTAGGCATATCTGAAAATGTATATTTCTTTCAGCATTTTAAATTAATCACGTCTCTATCAAGAGGTAAATGGAATATTCCATCTTCCTTCTTTTGGACTTCCTCTATCAGCTTCCTCTCTGTTTCAGGTGTATCCCTCAACTAAAATGCTATCTTCAGAGCCATCTAGGTTCTTTGCTTAATAAGTTTTTATCCTTCTGTAAGGCTAACACTAGCAGAAAGCTAACCAATAACTATAAATATTTGCTTCAGCTTTCTCATTTAGGCTTCCCAGACATTTTCCACTAAACTTATTCAATAGCTTTGAAGATTTTTGGTGAATTCTCAATCAATGAATATGATCTCTCTTTGACTGACTTCACGTCTCCTCTTCACATTATTCTTAGAATTCTTCTGTTAGTTGCTTCTCTTTCTTTTAATTCTTCTCTTAATTTCACCTCACTTTAATTTCTTTGCCCTCTACTATATATCCCTTGAGTCTCTCAGTTAAATTGTCACCTAAGATATGTTCAGAAACCCATCTTAGTTCTCTTGTCTCAGCATACCTCCTAACTGAAATAAATAGCCCAGGACTCTATTTCCTCAAATAGAAAAAGGATTGAAAGACATTGATGAGGAAACTCTTTTAACTCCCCTTTTGTTTTACTCCTTTAACCAAACCTCACATTTTGGCCTATTTCTCTGACCTAGAAAGAGAGATAGAGAAATGTAAAAATCTTTCTCTCTTTATATACTCATATATATATATATATATATATATATATATACTTATACATATAAGTATATATATATCTGAGTATATGTGTATATATGTGTATATTTATATGAGTGTATAAATATACACATACATTTATATAAGTATGCATACATATATATGTGTGCATACATATGCATACACATACATATATACACATATGCATATATCCATATATATATATATTTATATATACAGAGAAGTATTCCATCAATAAATGTCCATAAATTCTACTTAGAGATTGCCTTCTGGGTTAGATTATAAGCCTCACACAAAAATAATTTTAAAACTTTTGTTTTTCTAACCAAAAATGGTATTCCCCAGCTTGATCAACTGTATGAAGATTTGGCTCTGAAGAACTTTTAGCTGCTTCCAAAAATCAAATCCATCATCAAAAAATGAAGAGGTGTCACCACTGAATATATTCAAAGAACATGCAACGGGGCAGTGAAGGAATTTCCCCAGGAGATTACTGAAAATATTCAAATCAATTATATCATTATGAGAATCATTGTCAAGCTTCCTAAGGTTGTGATTTTAAGAGAAAATCCTTTTCTGGATATTGCCAAGTGGGAAATAACATCCACAGAGGCTCCTTTATACCAACATTTTATTTGAGATCCTGGGACCACTTCAGGCTATGAGGTTCTCCCTATTTGATCTTTGCCCCACCACATGTTTAGCATTTCCCTAGAGGCTGCTCCTTTGATCAGATTTAGTGTGCCTATCTGCCTGTGCAAAAATACCTTTCCCCTGCTACTTCTCCCTCCACTCTCATCTTTATCCAGATTATCCCTAGCCTTTACTAATCCTATCCTCTTCAGCTCTCCCCTTATCCTGTGTACTCTGTAACCCCTGCTCTATTAGGAACACACTTCCTTTCATTGTTGCTTTCTTCCCCTCCTACTCCTTCCAATTTACTGCAAATATCAAAACTTAAAATACTAATTCAGGTGCTCACAAAGCTTTTAAGAAGCTTCTCAAGAGTTCTTCCTGAAGTCTATACCTTACCCAATCAAATCTTCAAACTTTACCCAAGAAATATATCCCTATGATAACTAATCACTATGATAATTTCACAAATGAGTTATTTGTAAAAAAAGCTTAGCACAGTGAATGGCACTTGGTGGAGTGCTTGCTTTCTATTTCATGCCACATCCTTCAGTAATTCCCTATTGCCTTTTCAATACAGCATAAAATGATCCTGGCATTCAAAGTTCTCCATAATCTGCCTCCAAATTACCTCTCATTCTTTTTCTCTTCTGCAGTATGCTATAGCTAAAAGAAACCATTCTGTCCTCATTCTCACCTCTGGGATTCTGCTTCTGTGACTTATTTCATGGTAACCTTTATAGTGAAATAAATTCTTTCTTCTACCTTCCAGTCAAAGTGTCTACCTGTTAAAGGCCCTCATTAATATCAAGGTCCAACTCTGATACCACCTATTCCATTAAACCTCCTTTGGCTTCTCCAGTTGATGGTGATCTCTTCTTCCTTAAATTTCCTATAGCACTATGACTGGACCTCTTCTTTGTACTTCATACATACTCCTTTTTATTATGGTAATTTGTATATATTTGATGATATGATATCCATTAAAAAAAAAAGCATGGTATCTTGAAAATAAGAGTCTCTGTGTAAATGTTTGTAGAGTTAAAGTTCATCTTCACATATCTCATCAAGGTCCTTGTGTGACCTTAAGCTCTCAAACCTAGCTCTAACTGTACCAGCAGAGTCAGAGCTCTGAGAGTTCCTACCAAATCAGAAAGGTTTCAGTTGTAGGGCCAGCAAAGACACATAGGCTGTACGTTGCTTAAGGACCTGTTAACATAGTTGAATACAGAGACTCTCTATCAGAGGAATAATCATCAACTAATGGATTTTTTTTGGGCCACAGAAAGGCACCTTTGCCTAATGGGAAAGAAATTTAAATTTGCATTGATGACAAAATAATATATATTTTCACAGACTAGCTAAAAAAGCCTAGTTTTTAGGTCTGCATTGGACTCGATTCACTAATTTATCAGCATTTATTAAGACTTTTCTATGAAAAATGAAATGTAGGGGTGGCTGTAGGGGTGGCGCAGTGAGTAGAGAACCGGCCCTGGAGTCAGAAGGACCTGAGTTCGGATCCAGCCTCAGACACTTAACCCACACAAACAAAAACCTAGCCATGTGACCTTGGGCAAGTTACTTAATCCCAATTGCTTAAAAAAAAAAGAAAAGAAAAGAAAAATGAAATGTATTACTAAGAACTGGGGGATATAAAGAAAGACAAAACCAGAAACATTCCCTGACCTCAGGCAGTTTACACAGTAAGCAGGAGAAATGACATGCAAATAGGTACATACAAGATACAATATTGAGTAGAAGGAATATGTGTTTTGAAGGAAAGGCCTAACTGATTGGGAATGAGTTGGGAAGTTGAGGAGAAAGATTCAGAAAGCCTTCTGAAGGAAAGAATGGATATTAAGGAAGAGGAATAAGAGGGAGGGAGAACACTCCAGATAGGGAAAGCTAATGCAAAGGCAGGAAGAGAACAGATGGAACGGAGTATTTGAGAAAAGTAAAATAAACAGGACAGTATGTCTAGGCCATAGAGACAAGGAGAGGAGTAAAATGTGAGAACACTAGAAATGTGGGCAGGGGTTAGGTTGTGAAGCTATTGTAAATGCCAGGAAGTAGCCTTTGTTTTTGATCCTTGAAATAATAGGGGCTGGTGACTTACCACTGGCAAAAAGAAAAACCTTTGCACTGTGTCCAAAAGGAGAAACAAAGCAGCCTGCTTCTGGTTCAGTGCCTTGGTCACTCACTCTGGGCATGCCTCCACTATTCATTTCTGGAGAAGTGACAAGGGATTTCAGGGGTCTATCATAGAATCACTGGATTTCTGAATTGGGAGGGACTTCAAAAACCATCTAGTAGAAACCATACCTGAACAAAAATTTCCTTTACTACATCCTGGCACATAGTCACCCAGGTTTCATTTTAAGAGCTCTAGTGAGAGGTTTTTCTGTCTTTTCAGAATAGACTCTTCTGCTTTGGAAAAACTTAAATTTATTGGGATTATTTGTTTTATTTTGCTTTAAACATAAAGATAAAATCTGCCTTTCTACCTTTGTACAATAGTACCTGGTGCTACTGCCTTGGTGCTTCTTCCATATGACAGCCTTTCAGATGTTTGATGGAAGCAGTCATGCTCTCCTATATATCTTTTCTCCAAGCTAAATATTCCAACATCCTCAAGTGGATCCACAAGGGGTAACTCTAGTCCTCTTGCCATTCTAATCACTATGACAAATTCATTTATTTATTCATTCATTCAAATATACACTAATGTCTTCAACCTCCCCATCAATGGGGAACTACCTCAAGCACTCAAAGACTCCTTTCCGTATAAATAAGAGCTGTTGTCAGCTGTTTTTAACTAATTCTCTCTCAGTGGAACTAAATCCAATATTTCTCCTGGGGAAAAGAAATGGAGATCCATCTCATTATATCTACATTGTACATGTGTCTATATGCACATGATCTCTTACACACACATATCAAGTCACTAAAAAAAGACCCAGCACTTAGTACAGTATTGTTGCTTTGTTGTTCAGTTGTTTCAGTTATGTCTGACTCTTCATGACCCCAGTTGGGTCAAGAAACCCCAGTTTCTCGGCAAAGATACTGGTGTAATTTGCCATTTCCTTCTCAGCTTGTTTTACAGATGAGGAAACTGAGGCAAACAGGGTTAAGTGACTTGCCCAGCCCCACATAGCTAGTAAGTGTAGCATCTCAGGCAAGATTTGAGCTTAGGAAGATGTCTTCCTAACTTCAGGCCCAGCACTCTTTCCTCTGAGAAACCTAGTCACCCTAAACTTTCTACAGATGAAGAACTGAGGCAAACAGGGGTTAAGTGACTTGTCTAGGATCACACAGCTATTAAGTGTCTGAGACTAGATTTGAACACAGGTCTTCCTAACTCCAAGCCTGGTGTTCTATCCACTAAACCAACAAGCTGCTACCTTACTGCACATCATAAGTGCTCAATAAATGCTAGCTGACTGACTGGTTTTCCAAACACAGTTTCCTCAACTGTAAAAGGATGGTAATGAAATTTTCATTATCTATTTAATGTTGCTGTGAGGAAAGTACTCTGTAAAACTTAAAGCACTATTTCAGTATAAGGACAATTGGGTTAGGAAATGGAGACCCGGAACCCACATTGCTTTTGTTTCTTTTAAGTTGGCTATGGATAACCTCAGAGGAAAAGAGACTGGTGCACAGAACAGCACTACAGGTAATAGCTTCCTTGTTAATTTCTCAAATGACCTGCTAAACCAATTGTGGAATACTATCTAGGTAGAAAGGTTTCGTGTACAGGCCCAGGGACAGACATTATGTCTAATTTTTTATTATTTAAAATATTTTTTATTTTATCTATCTATCTATCTATCTATCTATCTATCTATCTATCTATCTATCTATCTATTTATTAAATATAAAAAGTGGATTTTATTACCGCAGGACTCAGGGTACATGCCCAAATCAGAGAGTGCTTTGGCATAGACATTGTGCTGGTTTTATAGAGGTTCCATAGCCAGGTTATGTAAGCTGAAATTACAGTGATATAAGCTGAAACTATATTGATTTACTCAATGTACATTTGAATTTCCCATGGTGTGAAACCCTAGGCTGGAACTACTGCCCACAGATCAGTCAAGGGAAAGAAAGGGGTGGAGGTCTTGCTTGTTTACACATCAATTAAGGGAGGGGAAGGTGGAGTTCTCCACCTTACAAATCAATGAAGGGAAGGGGAAAGTGGAGTTTACAAATCAGTAAAGGGAAGGGAAAGGTTGGAGTTTACAAATCAATGAGAGGAAGGGGAAAGTGGAATTATGTCCAACATTCCCTACTCTTCCTAGTAGGTATCTCAAACCTTTGATTATGTCTAATTTCTAACATTCAGTTTAGTTAAATGCAAAAGTATCCATCTCAAGAAGTTTGGTCACCAAGAGCATGGATATTTAGTTTCAGAAAATCTCAGAAATTCACAAGGACTGCCAAACAAAGTATGCACAGGTTAAATGTATATTTTTATGTACATATATAGGTAGATAGTAATAACAGCTTCCATTTCTATAGTGCTTTGAGACTTGTTTGCAAAGAGCTTGGAGGATGGGTGTTATTATTATACTCATTTTATAGATGAGGAAGCTGGGGCAAGAGAGGTTAAGTGACTTGTATAGGATCACCTGGTGCCTGAGACTTGATATAGACTCATCTTCTTTATTCAAGATCTCGAGTTCTATCCACTTCTACCTACCTACCTACCTACACACACACATACACATACACACACAATATTATTGTTCAGTTGTATCTGACTCTTTGTGACCCCATGGACCATAACACACTAGGCCCTTCTGTCCTCCACTATCTCCAAAAGACTGTCCAAGCTCATATTCACTGCTTGCTTGTCCATGGGGTTTTCTTGCCAAAGATACTGGAGTGGATTGCCATTTCCTTCTCCAGTGGATCACCTGTTGTAAGAGTTCTCCACTAGGACCTGCACGTCATAGCTCAGAGTTTCATTGAGCTACGTGAGCCCCTCTGCCACGAAAAGGCAGTGATCCAGAAGGGGAGATATACATCTTGGCAAATGCTCTGCTTTAGAGAGTTGTTTGAGGACAAGAAAAGGTTAAACTTGTTAACTTCTCTGAAGTCAGTGTTGTCAGAGTATGATATGAACTAAGGTCTTTTTGTCTCTGAGGCCAACTCTCTAGCCAAGACATTATGCTTCCTATTTTCACACACACACACACACACACACACACACACACACACACACACACACACACACACACACTCTTATCTCTATCTATCTATCTATTTATCTATCATCTATCTATCTCCTGGACTAGGTGTATAATAATCATTCATGTTCTGATCCCAATGCTCATAGGTATGGAAGCATTAACCTGCTGCATTTTTTCTTTCCTGACTGGGCCAGCTTACCTCTTCTTAGGTAGGTTGGTGGCCTCACTAGAAGGCTCACCTTATTAGCATAGATTTAGTTTGTCATCCAATCCTCTCAATCCTTCTGCAACTGAAACTCTCAAACTCAAGCAATCCACCAGCCTTGCCCTCCTCCCGGGATTACAATGATGCCCATACTATGGTCCAGCTATACTTGCTTCATCTTGTCCAGAATTCCATCTGCCATATCCCTTACTTTGCACTGGTTTTCTTACACACCCAGAAGACTGTCCTTCCTAACCTACAATTCATAGTTTCCCAGCTTCCCTTAAGACTCCACTCAAACACCCTCTCTACCAATAGGTTTTCCCTACTCCCAACTCTAGAGTTGCTACAGCCCTCCCCTCTAAGCCTACCTTGTGTTTATCTTACATTTTCTGATTTTTATGTATTGTCTCTCCCAATCAAGTGTAGACTCTGTATGGAAAGGGAATGCTTTTGACTTTTCTTTGTGTTCCCAGTACTTAGCACAGTATGTCATTTGATAAGTACTTAAATGTTTCTTGATTGATTGATTAGGTGATTGATTGAAGGGCTTTACTTTAATATCTCACAGGGCAGACCGTACAGATGTCTTCAAAATAAACAGTTTTCCAACTTAAAAGTCTTCCACATTTTTTAAAGACATATAATAGATGTAAGGTTAAGTATTCATTGAATCAATTTCTTTTTTTAACTCACTTTAAAAAAATTTTTTTTTTATTTTTTGCTTTTTGGAGGGCAATTGGGGTTAAGTAACTTGCCCAAGGTCACACGGCTAGGTTTTTGTTTCTGTGCGTTAAGTATCTGAGGCCGGGATCTGAACTCAGGTCCTTCTGACTCCAGGGCTGACACTCTACTCACTGAGCCACCTAGCCGCCCCCATTGAATCAATTTCTAAATGAAATTATTTTAGTTTTGGTTTTGGACTTAATCAGTGGAAGGGACTTCTGATGAGCAAACAGCTTCTATTACTGCAGAAAAGCACCTGCTCCTCAATTTAGCCTTAAAAAGTTACATAGGACTTAACCCCAATTGCCCTCCAAAAAGAAAAAAAAAGAGTTATATAGAGAAATGAGGGGTTTAGCAACATGTTCAACATCACAAAACTAATGTCTATCAAAGGCAAGACTTCAAATTAACTCTGTGTTACTCCAACTCTATCTACTATGCTTTGCTACCTCTCTATTGCATAATGTTATTATTGTTAATTACTAATAAAATATTCTTTTTCTTCAAGGTTTTACATATTCAGATTATTTTGGAAAATACTAGTTACATATTTCAGATTATTTTGGAAAATGTCTAAAATTTCTCTTGAAAGTTTTCACATATTTTTCCACTGTATAAGCTTTCTAATTTTTTCCCTAGATTTTCCTTTACTAAAACAAAAGATTAGTTTTTTTTTATTATTCAAACCAGTTGCAAAATAAAACTTTAGCTCTTCCATAGAAATGTGACACCTCACTCACATTAAAAGGTAGTTTTAGATGATGTCTTTCTTTGAGGAACTTATCTGCAAATAAAAATCTTAAAGAGAGCCACATAAGATTAGAGCTTAAGCCTACTGAAATCATATGGTCCAATCCCCATCTAATAGATGAAGAATCTGAGTGTCCGAGAGAAAATGACTTGCCCAAAGTTACACAGATAGAAAGTAGCTGAACCAGGATTCAAACCCTTGTCTGCTGACTATAAATTTAATGTTCTTTCTACTATGACAGGCTGCTCAAATAATCACAACTCTGTTCAGAGAACATTGCAATTATATACTTTCCTTGCTTAGAGAGCATATTGCAAGAAGGTTTTGGGGTTTTGTTTTTTTTTTTGCTTATTTTTTTTTGCATAAAGATTATAACCATAGTCTCTCCCATCAATCCCTTGTGGAGAATTCAGCTAAAATTCTGACGTCCTTCTTCAGTATCTCTTTCTACCTTGAATGCCATGGATACAATGCCAGAGGAACATAGAAATTACTAGGGGGAAAAGTACTGCCTATAAAATCAGAGAATGTGCGTTTAAATACTGCCTCTGCCACTTACTACCTTTGTGACCTTGGAAAAGTCTCTTAACCTTTCTGGGCCTCAGTGACCTCATATGGAATATAAGGAGCGTAGTTTAGATGACCTCTGAGGTTCTTTTCAGCTCTAGATCAGTGATCCATTGATTAGCTTCCACTCTTGATATGAGATGACTTTTTTAGTTACAAACATCTTTGATGATATATTTATGCCTATTCTGAGCAGTTCTTTGGTAGTTGATATCTTGCTGTCCATAATGTCATATGCTTGTTCCAGGATAATAACTAGGGTGAGGTGAGTATAAGGCACTAGAATTTAGAGGATTTTGACAACTTTTTCACTCATTTACCGATTTAGAAAAAAAAAAAGCAGCTTAGCACCTAGTCAGCGAGAATAATTTGTTAAATTTAGTTAATAGTAATTAGCTGAAAGAACTCAGCTAGAGTCTTCTCTCTGTCAAAAGTCTAAAAAAAAAAAAGTCTTGCCTTGCCTCAAAGGAAATTTCATCTTTTAAAAGGTAGAAGAACCAAATAAGGGAAATTTTATTTTGGATCTGATTCCTCTAATATAAAAGAAATGTCTCCTGAGGTAGAAATGGTGAATCCCTGAGCAGAGGGAGAAGAGGGAGCCCTGTCTATCTGAGTTTGTCTTACAGAAAGGGAGAAAGTTTGGGGCAGTATAACTTACAATCAGGAGTACTGTAAAGCTCATATGTGATCATAGGTATAAATCACTTTGCAAAACTTAACACACTATATAAATGTCAATTGTTGTTATTGTTAACCTATAGTCACTAGACCTGGTGATTATTTGGTGATAATTTCATTTCCTAAACCATTTACTGTACTCTTATTAAATTTAAGTAATGATTATAGAGCTATGGGGATGGGTTGATAAATTTTTAACAGTTGGGCCTTCTGAAAAAATAAATGTATGCACATAATTTAATTCAGGGTATTCACTGGAAGGTCAAGTACTGAAGCTAAAGTTGAAATAATTTGGTCACATAATGAGAAGGGACTCACTGGAAAAGACCTTCATGTTGGTAAAGATTGAAAGCAAAGGAGAAGGGAGTGGCAGAGGATGAGATGGATAGATAGTGTCATGGAAACCTCAAACATGAACTTAGACTTCAAGAGATAATGTAGGATAGAAGGGCCAGCTGAGCTGTGATTCATAGGATAACAAAGAATCAAACACAACAGAAAGACCAAACAACAACATACTTTTAAGGTGAATCTGCATTGCTAAAATGTTCTTAAGTCTAAACAATAAAAAAACAATAAAGCAAGCCCTTATTTGTAAGCAATTGCTAATTTCTGAGATGTTAACGCTCAATATAATGGTAAACAATGGGCCAAGGGGCAGAGCTTACTCCTTCACCTCCATGCATACAACCCAAATTTGGAGAAAAGAGTTTCTAAAGGTGTCAGAGGAAGAATAGACATAATTCTGTAGATTATAATTCTACAGAGGAAGTCAATTTAAGTAGCAGTGGGAAACCTACAAGAATGACATGTAAAGGACTAAAATGAAACCATTCCAATGAGGAGAAAAATGGAGTTGCCTAAGGAGACCATATATGCACAGGGAACCCACCAGACAACTTAGATTTTTAAAAGACATCTACAGAAGATCAGAGGTTGAGCATAAGAACATGACATGGTGTTGTAGTAATACTATCAAGAGCAACAAAGCTCAGAATCAGGTGAAGCTGGTGAGGAAAGTTAAAGATAATAAAAAGTGTTTGCATTTTTGGTTTTAAACCTAGTAGGAAAAAAGAAGGGGATCAGAACAATCAAGGACTTCTCTTCAGAATTCATGGGACGGAGCTATCCGACAACAGAGAGAAGGGCTTCTTAAATTTTTATTTTACTTCTGTTCCCTCTGCCAAAAATAAAACACTTTGGACCAGAAAAGTCATGGGGAGTGAACTGAGGATGAGAAATTGATCTGCAAACAAAGGCATTGTAAAAGAATACCTAATTGACCTTTCTGAGTTCAAATCTCATCCTAATCAGACTATAATTCTACCTCTTTCATTCCCTATGACCAGTTTTAACATTTTCCGTCTAATCTCTGCTCCAGGCCCATATCCTCTCAGCTATCTTGGTGCTAGTTGCCCATAGGAGCTCTAATTTCCCTTTTCCTGAGGTAGAAGCACAATACTACTTCAGAGGAAGTAGCCCCTTTCGGTTTCTTTATTTCTCCTTTTGGACACATTTCAAGGGCTTTTCTTTCTGCTAGGGATAAGTGTAGCAGCAACCACACTGGTATACCCAGAATGGCTGCTAGAACAGGGTCTTATGTCTGCTTTACTAGAAAAGGTAGCTGTTTAAGGGGTCAACAGTACTTTTTAAGTACATTCACTAGATTAGGGGAAAAGTCAGCACACTGAACTTCAGAGAAAATATAAACAGAGAAAATACAATCAGAGAAATAAAGATCAACAGACAGGGCTCCAACTGCTTGAATCAACTATATACTTTACATACATCCCTGGATAGAGAGAGCCTTTACATCTGAGCAGTTGGGCAGCTCTGAACATATGGTCACTCAGAATCTCCACCAGGGAATCACAAGATCCTTTTCATAAGCAAGCCCCGAAAGCAAAATACAAACTCAGAGTATATATATACTTCTCAGAGCCAGAAGGCATCACAACCCTTGTGACTCAGTGCCTAATTAGAAATGAGCAAATGTGTGAAAGCCTTCCTACAAGCAAGGTAGCCTCCCCTCAGCAAACTTCCCTTAATGGGTTCCACCTGAGGCCTATTAATGGGCAGGGAAGATCTTAAATCTCATTAACATTACAATAAATCACCTGCCCTTATTACTTCACAGATTAGGCCCATAATGAAATCTCCATTTTATATGCTGAGATAAGTGTACTCCTTCTATAGGAGTATTTTTCAGGGGAATTTCCTCCTTCAATGGGTTTAGATCTCCCTTTTTCATTCCCAATATTTCAATCCCTGATTCCTTTTCCTATGATTTCATTCTCTCGCAGCCACTCTTCTTGCTGAAAGAACAAAGGAGTTTCATTTATATTTCATCTATGGGCTTCAGTAGGGTACATCACACATTCTCCTCAATGTTCTACTTATTCACATTTATCTTTCCTTTTCTTTTCAATGTAATCCCACAAAGTACATTGATCCACCTGTAGGAAGGATGTGAGGTTTAATAAGTGATGGTTCTGGACTTCTCCACTATCACTTCTAATTTCCTTAAATTTAACTTTTATCTCAACCTTCTTTTTGTTGTTGTTGTTGACTAATCTGCATGTGCTTTAGGTTTTTACTTTAGATTCCTCTTGCAATCTTTGGTGGTTTTCTCCCTTTCACCTTATTCTCTACTTTCTGGTTTCTCCCCCTTTTTATTTTAGATATATTTTCAAGGCTATATTCCTATGCTGATTTACCATCCTCTCAAATCAGGGAATTAAATTTTCACTCATCTTGATTTTTGCCCCAAGTAGTTTTGGTTGCTAGAAGTAGAGAGTAGGCTAAAACTAACCCCAATTAGATCCTAGTCCCCTTTCCTTCAGGACTTTTGTCCCAATTCCATCCATTCTTAAATTATTTGGCTGAGTTGAACCAGTATTTGTCCATTTTTGCAGGGTTAGGAGAAGACAGAATGGGTGTTCCAGGTAGTCTTCTAAAACCTTGGGGTATAATCAAGTATCTGGTCCCAGATATAATGAAACCTGATTCCCCCCCCGCCCCTTTCATATTTTCTTTCCTTCTCATGTGTCTGGACAGAATTAATTTCTGTTATTTGTTGGAACTGGGTAGTAGAAGGGCAAGAATGAGGTCTGTTGATAAATTCTGTCCAGCATGAACAAAACCCTTTAGTGTGTTGTAAGGCCTAAGCCTGTGGGTCAATTTGTGCACCTGGCTAGAGCATGGAGGTTGGTAGGGGAGGGGTGCTGAGAGAATGATAAGGATTAGCATTTCTACTGTAAATACAGAAGGCTACGGTCTTCTTGGGCTTCTTGTTTTCTTGTCCTGTGGATTTAGCTATAATTGCTTCACTTTTAGTGAGTAATTCCTCCTTTGAAAGGTTTTTGAAAGTTAATAGGAACTGGAGAAAATGTCTATTGCTTCATCTTATTGGTCAGGTCATCTAGAAGTCCTAGAATAACTTTATTTCCTTTTCTGACAACTAAACTTGTAGGTGAAGGGAATCACACACACACACACACACACACACACACACACACACACATACAGATCTTAGATAGATAGATAGATATGCTGGGGTCAAAATCTATTGAAGTTTAGACTCTGTCCACCCAGGGATGCCAAAAATTGCTGCATTTCCATGATGTCTTGTGGTAGAACTGTCTAAAAGAATTCAGAGTCAGACCACCTCTAATCCAAATAGAAGCATTTATTGAGATTGATACCTTTCATGGAGCAGACTAAGTTCCAAGAGGAACCAGCAATTTCAGGGAGAGCAAGAGTGACTTTTTAAGGTAAAGATGCAATTACATAACAGAAATTATGAATATTAAAAAGACAGGAAGGGATTGAGGGGAGAGTCCTAGCCATAGTGGAACTGTGCATTCAATTACCCACAATGCATATAGAAAAACCCATTGTGGGTACATATATATGTATATGTGATTATGATATTATAATAAGTTTCTCTATGTCATAAGTTTACTCTAGGCTAATTCTTTACTATTACTGCACAGGTACCTATTTAAGGGAAGTCCCTTCTTTTGTTTTGGGATCCACATCCTGCTTGGGCATTCTTGTGGTGACTTTCTGATTGACTGAGTATTATGGTCCTGTCTAAGGCTAGATGGTTGTGGTTGAGTGCATGGATATATCTGCTGTTTCTGTGGGAAATATGAGGAATGGGTCTGGGGGGCAGTGGCTAGCTAGAGGTAATGGCTGGGATCCCATCACATGGACATGCCTGCTATTCAGTGAGAAATATGAGTTCATGGGCACACCTGTTGTTCTAGTGAACAATGAGGCATATATGAAGAAGTTAGGATATTGAGTGGGGATGGGGGTGGTGAGTAGCTAGGTAGGTGTAGTGGGCTTATTATTCAATGGGGCCTATAAGGAAGTTAGACTATTGGGACAGAAGCAGCTTCATTAGTATTCCATTGTGTGTATATGTGTATATATATATATATATATATATATATATATATATATATATATATACACACACACACATATGTATATATGTATGTATACACAGATACATATATACAAAGAAACATTTAGAATAGTTCTACCCATAAGAAGCTTATATTCTAAAGGGGAAGTATATATATGTATATATATATATATATATATGTATTTATACACACACATATATACATTATATACATATATGTACATACATACATACACACATATATATTCATACATACATACCTATAGACAAAATATGCTAAAGTATCTCATAATATCCTTGTGGAATAGTGGGGGAGAAATGTGGGCCAGAGACATTAGTTTAAGTGTATTCAGAACTGGTAACTAGTACCTAATCAGTAAATGGACACTATCTCAGTCAAACTGAGACCTATTAAAGACCTTAGCTTAAAAAGGCCAAGATCTCCCACTGTACCCACGGTCATCCCCAGTCATCTGGATGGCTACAGAGCAGAAAGTAAGGCTGATAATTTTACATAGTCCTCCCTTACTCAAATCCAATTTACTTGCATATCATGGCATCAACTTCCTGATGTCATGGTCCTCTTTGATAATTAAGGACAAACAACAATAAAGTCAAGAGATAAGTTCAAAAAAATGAGTAATCAATGGAAAAAAGAACCTGACCATAAAAAGGCAATATGATAACAAGGAAGAGCAAGATAGAAACTCCAGTTATGATAAAATTTGCAGATGACACAAAATTTGGAGGGCTAGCTAGCACATTGGCTAGAATCAGAGCAAAAAAAAAAATTTCAGACTAGAATAAGCCAAATCTAATAAGATGGACAACATATCCTTATGTTATAAGGACAAATGTAAGGTTTTACTTTTGAGTTTAAAAAATTGGCTGCGGAAGTTCAAGATTCAGAGACATGATAAAATAACAGTTTTGGTTTTGTCTGTTTGTTTAGGAAAAGGATCTGGAGGCTGCAACAGAGTATAACCTTATTGTGAATCAACAATGTACTTTGAAAACCAAAAAAGCTAAATGCAATTTGGCCGGTAGCAAGAGAAGTATAGCTTCCAGGACTAAAGAGGTGATATATTGACTACTCTCTGTCTTGGTTTACTACCCCTGGACTATTGTATTCTGAGTCATCACTCAAGATGTTTATCAAATATTTGCTATATGCCAAGCAAAGTGAGAAGTGCAGGGGGATATAAAAAAAGGGCTAGAATAGTTCCTGCCCATAAGAAGCTTACATTCAAAAGGAGAAGTTCATACATAGGTATATGTGATACATATAAAGTAGCTACAAAATAGCAACTTTATAGGGGGTAGTATTAAGAAGACAGGAAAGTATTCCTGGTGAAGGCATTGACTTTTAGCTACAGTGTAGAGTAGGGAGAACAGATTGGAGTTTAACAAAGTGCCTAGCACATAGCAGGCACTTAATGAGTGTTGACTGAATGACTGATTGAAGGGTCCTGTTGCTATTCACTTATTTAACAGGC
The DNA here is from genome assembly GCA_011680675.1 of Gymnobelideus leadbeateri. Taxonomy (NCBI): domain Eukaryota; kingdom Metazoa; phylum Chordata; class Mammalia; order Diprotodontia; family Petauridae; genus Gymnobelideus; species Gymnobelideus leadbeateri. The sequence continues at coordinate 119,647 of WOXC01005536.1, forward strand.
ATTTATTGTGATCAATTGAAGGAACTGGTGATGTTTATCCTAGAGAAGCAAGTATTTGTGGTGGACATGATTTAAGAAAGAAATTAAGACTTTTTCTGTTTGTCTCCTCAGGGAAGTTGTGAAGAGGTGAATTTGGGCTTAATGACGGGAAAATATTCCTAATAATTAGAGCTATCTAAAAGTGGAATGGTATATGTTAGGAGGTGGTGGGGTCTTACCTCATTAGAGGTCATCCAGAGGAAGACAAATGACAGATCTCTTCTCATGTATATTATAATAGAGATTCTCTACAGGGCTTGTGTTGGACTAGATGAATTATGAGATCCTGTCCAACTTTAAAATGCTGTGATTTTCTGAAAATAGGAAACTACTCACATGCCCTGTGGTTTGCTTCTCTTCCTTTATATCCCATAACAGTAACAGCCTCCCTGGCAGTGGTCTCCATCTAAAGAGGCCACTATCTCAGCATTTTACAACAGTTTTTTGTCCCTGAGTTTACCCTGAAATCCATTTTTCAAGCTAATATGAACCTTATGCTTTCTGCCCCAGTGTATTTTTTGAAGTTTTTTTCTGAATGGCAATGGATGGTTTTCTGGTGATTTTATGTGATTCCAGAGGATGGGATGCCACCAACTCCAAAATAAAAACAAAAACAAAAGAAAACATACAAAAACAAAAACACAAAACAAAACTTTCCAGTGGTTACATCCAAAAGAAAATCTTTGTCCAAGAGCCTTCCCCCTACTTTTTTTTTTTTTTTTTACTTCAGTGTAACCACAGATAGTCTCTTTAAGCATTTGTATGTAACACTGGAGATAGAAACCTGCTCCCAAGGGAATTGGTTTGATTTGACAGTCAGCAATATAAGCCTGAAATCTCCTTTCACCTAAGACAAGTCTCACACAAAGAGGTTAAAAAAATACACTGACCTTCCTGTATCTGTCCTGCAATATACCTACTCAGCTCTTTGGACCTTCCCAGTAAAGGGAATCTTTAGAAGGTATGAAAGTAAAGCAAGAGAATAAGGGGTTTCACACAGAAAGGGAATTAAATTTCTTATGCTTAAAACTGTAAGCAAACATTCAAGCAAGTTGTGTAAACGGAAACATTTAGGCTTAATGTAAAGAAAAACTTTAAAAAACTAAAGCTATCATAAAGTTAAATAGGTTACCTAGACATTGATTTCCCTATCACTGATAATCTTCATGAAGAGTCTAGCTGAGCCCTTGTTGGTAATCATAGGATTATCCATCTAGACCTGGAAGGAAATGTGTAAGCTGTCCATCAACTTCCTCATTTTACAGATGAGGAAACTGAGGCCCAGGGTGTCATAGAGTGAATTATTTAGAATAGGCAATACTTAACAAAATGTGTGTTAAATTCCTGTTCAGGTACAGGCTGGGTTAAAAAAAAAAAAAACTTTGAGATCTTTTTCAACTCTCAAGTTCTATCACCCTAAAAGCTTATGTTTTAAAGATTTCCAGCCATTCTCAATTTCTAACAGATATTGGTTTAAAAAATGATTTTTTTTTCCTTTTTGGAATGTTATCTCTAACTCGTTTCTCATTGTACCCATCATGGAATAGCCACGTTGATCTCAGATTATACCTGAGAAGGATCTTCAGACAACCTGAGAAATTGCATATGCAGCAGTCTATGTCTGTACTGGATATATTATTCATAGCTGCATGTTTCATGGAGTGTAGCAATTTAGACTCTCTCAGATAATACTGTCTGCAGCAAGGATAAAACCACATTCTTTTGTACACCAGGGGGGAATTATTTTTCCTTTTTTTTAAGCCAGGGGTCACACCGGAGAATTCATACTGATGAACTGGAGAGAGAAAGAGATTAAAGTAAAGGTATATGTGAACCAATCATAAAGAAGTTCCAAATCATTCAATCTACATTGTTCCAATAATAATGAAAAAAAAAGGAGTTGATAGCGTTTACTTAATAAAATTAGGTGAAATACTGGGAGGAAGAGGAACTGGAAAAGAATATATAGTGCCTTCTATATGTCAGGCACATAGTGCTTAGCACAGTGCCTAGCACATAGTAAACAATATATAAATAGTATTATTATTATTATTACAAAAATTATCTTATAATAGGGATAGCTAGATAGTACCATGGAGGAAGTGCTGGGTCTGGAGTCAGGAATACCTGAGCTCAAATCATCTTCATAAACTTACCAACCATGTGATCTGGGCAAGTCACTCAGTTTCTGATTGCCTCAGTTTACTTATATGTAAAATGAGAATAAATAATAGCATCTAACTCCAAGGGCTTGTTGTGAGGATCAAATGAGATATTTATAAAGCAAATAGCATAGTACCTGGAATATAGTAAGCACTACACATATGTTAGGTATTATTATTATGTCTTATAAAGACCCTGACAGGTGCTATTATTGTATCCATTTTATATTTGAGGAAACTGAGGTAGAACTTAAGTGACTTGCCCAGGGTCACACAGTAAATGTCTAAGGCAGAATTTGAACTCAGATCTTTCTGACTCCATGCCTGGATTTCTATTCATGGTAGCCACCTAAATACTTCAATAATGGTGTTAAGTTTGAAAAGCACTTAAATACAGTATTTCCTTTGAGGGATGCAGTGAAGCACAGAGTGTTGGCCCTGGAATTAGAGGGCTGGGTTTTCATCAGACTACCTTTTACTCTCAGGGAGACCCTGAACAAGTGATTTTACTTCTTTTGTATTAAATGGTGCAGTTTCTTCTAACTCTAAATATATGACCCTTAAATAATTTTGTGAGTTAAGTTCCATTATTTTATTCATTTTATAGATGAGGAAGTTGAATAGCACAGAGATTAACTAACTTGCCAAAGGTCACACAGTGGGTAATTATCAAAGACAGACTTGAACTAAAATATTCCTGATTCTAAGTCCAGAGTTCTATCACTATTACCACATGACCTCTCTATTTAATGAGATCAAATACTGTTATAGTAGAAAGAGCACAGACTTTTGAATCAAAGGACACGTTTTCAAATCCTACTGGCCCTGTTTCTAAGTCTTACCTTCTCTGGTCCTCAGTTTGCTTTTCTGTGAAATAAAACAATTGGACTAAATGTTCTCTAAGATTTCTTCTGGCTCTAAATTCTATATTAGGTCAGCTATGCAGTTTTTCAGAAAAAATGTGGTTGAGGTAAAAAATCAAAAGAGTAAAGGATAGTGTAACACATTCCAGTAAAGTACTATGTGGTAAAAATGACTAAGAACAGAGGAAAGGAAGTGACACGTATATCTCAATGCTTGTATTCAAGTAAAAGGGTTGACATACAAATTAATTTGTGAGAGGGAAGGCTTTAATACCCATCCCCATCCCCCAATATAATGGGAGAAATCTACAGAGAAATTATCCCAGGAGGGATGGGAAAACTCAAGAATGAAATTCTAAAGCTACAAAGGGAAACAATTATGATGAGGAAGAAGAATGAGAACACACGTGCCTGGATTTCTCCTTTCTTCCTGCCATGCCAAATTCTCATTTGTATTCCCCCTAAGCTCAGATGCAGGAAAATAAATATCAGAGCCTTCCAAATAGGGGCAGCGTATTGTTTGTGTAGCTGGGATTATAGATCCCAGCCCGTGCGCCCCCCCCTCCCCGCCCCGGCCACCAGGCCCAGCACTGTAGGTATTTATCAGCCTGCACCTTCTAGTCTAATAGGAACTCCCTTGTTAGTCAGGGTCTGGTGGAGGGACAAGGGCTAAAACCTCTACATTTGGCTGGTTTCCCCAGAACTTTCTCCTCTGTGTTCCTGTTGTCCTGAGACAAGGTCATACATTTTCATTCACAGCAAGGGAGACCCACCACTTTCTTGAGATTCTCATTATGCCCACCCATGTGATTACAAATCACAATCCCCTTCAGAGTTAAATGGGAACCAGAAAGCCCTGGATGAATGAGCTGATTGGAATCTAACCACAGAGAATAAAAGTGATAATAGCCGGATGCCTCCATGTGGCCCAGGCCACATCAAATCTTTTATAATGGATGTCTGCCTGTGCAGTGGTTTGGGGCTAACTGCAATGAGGGCACTTAGGACATCAACTTGGGGGTCAATTTTTCAACAGACTAATATATTACTTCTAGTCTCCCTTCACTACCCTGCCCAGGGAGAAAATAATGATCCCTTTAAAAAATCCTTGTACAAATCTTTAAGCAAAAAAAAAATGCAAAATGTCCCCAAGCAAGCCCTTACTATGACTATTTACGTTTCTAAAGTATATTACTTAAACTACTAACATTAAACCACATAAACTGTAGTTAGACACATACACATTTATATATGTATAAATATATTTATGCATATACAATACACATATGTATATAGGATAGATAGGTAGATGATAGTTTAATGCTTCAAGATACTGTGATTTTGTCAATACAGGAATTCTCTCCACCTCCTCAAAGCCTCTATGTCAATTGTGACCAAAAGAGCATTGCTAGTGATAAAACTATTGGTGACCCTGTCTAAACCTTGCTAGGCTTGGTCTTGAATGGAAGATGTAACCAATAACAAGGCTTATAGGTGAGGACTTTATAGCCTAGGGAGACCTTAGATTCAGACCTAGACTTCAGGTACTTTAGTGGATAGTGTCAGGGCTGGAGTCAGGAAGACTCACCTTCCTGAGATAAAATCTAGCCTCAGATATTTACTAGCTGTGTGACCCTGGGTAAGTCACTTAACCCTGTCTGCTCAGTTTCCTCACTGTGCCTTCCCCCCTCTAAAAAGCAAAAAAAAATTAAAAATGTCTATTCCAGGGCTCTTTGGGGTTATTTGGCAACATAATCACATGAAATGGTCCAATTTCCATACTGCTCATGGCCACAATATTCCCTTCAAGTTCTTTCCCTATTCCTCCACATGCTATTTTGATGCCTCATCACTAAATAGAGTTGATCTTATATTCAGTTTTTTTGGTCATGTCTAACTCTTTGTGATTCCTTTTGGGGTTTTCTTATCAAAGATACTGAAGTTGTTGCCATTTCTTTCTCCAGAGTACTGGAATAGAAATTCTTAATTTTTAATTTTATTTTATTATTTTTGCTTTGTAGAGGAGGGAAGGCAGGACAATTGGAGTTGTGACTTGCCCGAGGTCACAGGGCTAGTATGTGTTAAGTGTCTGAGGCTGAATTTCAACTCAAGTCCTCCTGTCTCCAGGGCCGGTGCTTTATTCACTGTGCCACCTAGCCCACCCCTGGAAGATAATATTACAAGGTAATGGGACCAACAAAATAACGTATCACTCTCTAAGTACCTTTGTCAAATCTTTAACACAACAAAGGATAGAAATAAAATAATTACAACTAATTCCAAAAGATGAGTTTAGAGTCCTCCCCAAAAACATCCATGTGCCAATAACCCACATTCCCCACCCTAATCCACATACACTATGGTTTAGTACTAGACTCCTCAGTCCTCTTGACTCCAGCTGAACACAAACAATATTTCAGGCTTGTGAACTAAGCTTAGGGTAAGGATTTTATAACTGCAGTGACCCTGCCCAAAATCCAACAATACATGGCAAATGTTGCTTTTGATCATCCAAAGTAAGGAAAATGAAGAAACAGGAAGGAAAAAAAGCAGGCAGACTGAAAATATGCTGGGCATGTCTACTTCCCAGAGCTACAGACTAGAGAAGAGTCCTAGCTTGACAGTCCGGAGAGAAAAGAAATTTGGAAAGCAGCAAAATCAAGTACTATTTTCCAAGGGATTATTCAGAGCATGGACTTTATCCATATCTACATTTTAATTTTTTGTCAAAATTTTAATGTTTTTATTTAAAATTTTGATTTCCAAATTCTAACCTTCCCTCCATCTCTCCTTTTCCTCCCTCCTCCATGAGATGGTAATAGGCTATATATGTGTGATTATGTAAAACATTTCCATATTAGTCATTTTATGAAGAAGATTCAAATAAATGGAAAAAAAGAAAGTGAAAAATAGCATGCTTCAGGCTACATTCAATCAATACCAGTTCTTTCTCTGGAGGTAGGTTGTATGCTTGATGATTAGTTCTTTGGGATTGTCTTGGATCATTGAATTGCTGAGAATAGCTAAGTCATTCACAATTCTTCATCGAATATTGCTGTTACTGTGTACAACTCTCACCTGGTTCTGTTCACTTCACTATACATCAGTTCATGTAAATCTTTCTAGGTTTTTCTGAAATTATAATGCTTATCATTTCTTAAAGCACAAAAATATTCCATTACAATCACATACCACAGGTTGTTTAGCCATTCCCCAATTGATTGGCATCATTTTATTTCCAATTCTTAAGCACCACAAAAAGAGCTACTATGAATATTTTTGTACAAGTCCTTTTCCCTTTTCTGGGATGTCTTTGGGATATAGACCCAACAGAAATATCGCTAGATCAAAGAGTTTGCACAGTTTTATAGCCCTTTGGGTATAATTCCAAATAGTTGTGTTATTGTTGAATCAAAGTGTATGCCCTTTGGGCATGGTTCCAAATTGCTCTCCAGAATGGCTAGATCAGTTCACAACTCCATCAAGTGTGGATTACTGTTCCAGTTTTCTCACATCCCCTTCAACATCCAACATTTTCCTTTATTGTCATATTAATTAATCTGATAGGTATGAGATGGTACCACAGAGTCATTTTAATTTGCATTTCACTAATCTATAGTGATTTAGAAAATTTTTTATATGATGACAGCTTTAATTTCTTTGTCTAAAAAGCACTTGGTCATATCCTTTGACAATTTATCAATTGGGGAATGGCTTATATTCTTATAAATTGGACTAAATTCCCTATATATTTGAGAAATAAGGCTTTTATCAGATATACTTGCTGCAAATTTTCCATCAATTTTCTGTTTTGTTTTTTTTAAATAATTTTAGTTATATTTGTTTTATTTGTGCAAAAGCTTTTTTTAATTTTATATAATCAAAAGTATCTCTTTTGTATTTTGTAATACTCTCTGTAGCTTCTTTGGTCTTAAATTCTTCACTTATCCATAAACTTGATGGATAAACTATTCAACATTCTCTTAATTTGCTTATGGTATTACCCATTATGTGTAAATCATGTACCCATTTTGACCTTAACTTGGTGTATGATGTGAGATGTTGATCTATACCTAGTTTCTACTATAGTGTTTTCTAGCACTTTTAGTCAAATAATGAGTTTTTGTTCCAAAAGCTTGGATGTGTGTGTGGGGGGGAATTATCATATGCTAGATTACTATGGTTATTCATTATGATGTAATTTGTACCTAATCTATACTACTGCTCCACCACTCTATTTTTTTTTTTTTGAGGGCAATTGGGGTTAAGTAACTTGCCCAAGGTCACACGGCTAGGTTTTGTTTGTGTGTGCATTAAGAGTCTGAGGCCCGGATCCGAACTCAGGTCTTTCTGATTCCAGGGCCGACTCTCTACTCACTGCGCCACCTAGCCGCCCCCTCCACCACTCTATTTTTAAGCCAGTACTACATTGTTTTGATAATTACCACTTTATAAAAGAGTTTTAGATCTAGTACAACTAAACCACCTTCTTTCACATTTTTTCCTTGATTCCTTTGATTTACTTGAGCATTTGTTCTCCCAGATGAATTTTGTTATTTTTTTCTAGCTCCATAAAATAATTTTTGATAGTTGATCAAAATCAACATTTACCATGTAATGTCAAAGTATATTTTCTTGGCCTACCCATGAGCAATGAAGATTTTTTCCAGTTGTTTAGATCTGATTTTGTGTGGAAAGCGTTTTGTAATTGTGTTCATATAGTTCCTGGGTTTGTCTTGGAAGGTAGGCTTCCAAATATTTTATATTGTTTACAGTTATTTTAAGTGGAATTTCTCTTTCTATCTTTTGCTGCTGGTCTTTGTTGGTAATATATAGGAATGCTGATGATTTTTGTGGGTTTATTTTATATCTTCTGCTAAAGTTGTTAATAATTTCAAGTTTTTTTTAGTCAATAAGAATTTTCTAAATATAACATCATATCATCTGCAAGGAGTGATAGTTTTGTTTCCTCATTGCCTATTCTAGTTTCTTTAATTTCTTTTTCTTCTCTTATTGCTACAGCTATCATTTCTAGTACAATATTAAATGATGGAGGTGATGATGGATATCCTTGATTCATCTCTGTTTGGATGGGGAAGGCTTCTGGTTTATCCCCATTATAGATAAAGCTTGCTGATGGTTTTAGATAAATATTGCATATCCTTTTAAGGTAAGCTCCATTTATTCCTATGTTCTCTAGTGTTTTTAGGAGGAATGGGTGTTATATTTTGTCAAAATATATGGTAATGATATGGTAAATTATGCTAATGGTTTTCCTAATATTGAACCAATTTCACCTGATCATAGTGTGTGATCCTTATGATATATTCCTGTAATCCCTTTACTAGTGCTTTAAAAATTTTAGCATCAATACTCATTAGGGAAATTGGTCTATAGTTTTCTTTCTCTGTTTTGGTTCTTCCTGATTTGAATATCATCATTTCTGTCAGAAAAGAAATTTGGTAGGACTCCTTCTTCTCCTATTTTTCCCAATGGTTTATATAGTATTGAAATTAATTGTTCTTTAAATATTTGGTAGAATTTATTTGTGAATCCATTTGGTCCAGGGGAATTTTTCTGAGGAAGTTTGTTGATGGCTTTTTTTTTTGTTTGTTTTTGTTTTTGTTTTTGTCTAGGATTGGATCATTTAAGTATTTTATTTTGTCTTCTGTTAACCTGAGTGATTTATATTTTTAGAGATATTCACCCATTTAATTTAGATTGCCAATTTCCTCTTTGGTGAATTCACCCTTTCATTTTTGATAATAGCAATTTAGTTTTCTTTTTTCCCCCTTTTTTAAGTAAAATTAAGTAGTGGTTTTTCTATTTTATTATTTTTTTTCATAAAATCAGCTTCTAGTTTTATTTGTTAGTTTAATGGTCTTATTTTCAAATTTATTAATCTCTCCTTTGATTTTCTAGATTTCCAATTTAATGTTTAATTGGAGGTTTTCAATTTGTTCTTTTTCTGTCTTTTTTTTTTTTAGTTGCATGCTCAATTCATCGATCTGATTTTTCTTTATTTTATTGATGTAAGCAATTAGAGATATAAATTTTCCCCTATGTACTGCTTTGGCTGTATCCCATTAATTTTGGTATGTTTTCTCATTTTCATTTTCTCTCATGAAAATTATTGATTTTTTCTACGATTTTTTTTCACCCACTATTTTTTTAGGATTAGATTATTTAATTTCCAATAAATTTTACATCCCTCTTTCCATTTTCCATTACTGAATATAATTTTATTGCATTATGATTTGAAAAAGGATATGTTTACTATTTCTGCTTTTCTGTATTTTTAATGACCTAAATACCTGGTCACTTTTTATGTAGGTGCCACATGTTGCTGAGAAAAAGGTATATAATTTTCTATTCCCATTCAGGCTTCTCTAGAGATCTATCATATCCAACATTTCCAGAATTTTATTTACCTCTTAACTTCTTTCTTATTTATTATTTTGTTATATTTATCTATTTCTAAGGAAGGAAAATTGAGGTCCTCTAAACGTATAATTTTATTATCTATTTCTTCCTGTAACTCATGTAACTTCTCTTTCAAAAATCTCCTTCAAAAATTTAGATACTATATCATTTGGTGTATATATATATACATATATATATATATATATATATATATATTTAGTATTTGTATGACTTCTATGGTAACTTTAAGCAAGATATTGTTTCCTTCTTTATCTCTTTTAATTAGATCGATTTTTGCTTTTACTTTTTCTGAGATCATTATTGCTACCCCTGCTTTCTTTGTTTCAGCTGAAGCATAACAGATTCTGCTCCAGCCCCTTACCTTCACCTTGTGTGCATTTCTTTACTTCAAATGCTTTTCTTGTGAACAACATATTGTAGAATTCTGCTACCCACTTCCATTTTATGTGTGAGTTCATCTCATTCACATTAGGAGTCATGATAACTAAATGTGTATTTCCTTTATACTGTTTTTCTCTTGTTTATCCCTTTCTCTCTCTTCCCTCCCACCCTTTACCCCCCTCACAAGTGTTTTATTTCTGATTACCATATTCCCCAATCTATCCTCCCTTTTATCATCCCCCCCTTTCCTTTCTATAATCCATGTCCCTTTTTACTTCCTCATAGGACAAGATAGATTTCTGTATCCAACTAAGTGTGTGTATTATTCCCTTTGAGCCAATTTTGATGTAAGTTTCAAGTTTTGCCTGCCACCCCTTCATCTTCCTGTCCATTACAATAGCTCTTTCATTCCTCTTTTATGCAGGATAATTTACTTCATTCAATCCACCCCTCCCTTCTTCCAGCACAATTTTCTTTATCATCCCTTTATTTTGTTTTTTGGGGGGATGTTATCCCATCAAAGTTACCTTATAGCTATATCCTCTGTCTACATATGTTCCTTATAATTGTTCTTAGAGTAATAAAGTTTTTAATGGTTGCAAACATTACCTTGTCATAAAGAAATATAAACAGTTTAACTTTATTTAATTTCTTAAATTTTATCTTTCTTGTTTATTTGTTTTACTCCTTTAGTCTCATATTTAGAGGTTGAATTTTTTATTCAGTTCTGGCCTTTTAATTAAGAATGATTGAAAGTACTCTATTTCATTAAATATACTTTTTTCCCTAAAAGACTATGTTCAGTTTTGCTGGATAGGTGATTCTTGGTTGTAATCTTAACTCCTTTGTCTTCTGGTATCATATTCCAAATCCTCTAGTTCCTGACTATAACTCCACGATATATTAAATTGCTTCTTTTTGGCTTCTTGCAGTACTTTATCCTTGATCTGTGTGCTTTGGAATTTGGCTATGATGTTCCTGGCAGTTTTTTATTTTGGGATCTCTTTTGGGCATTGATTGGTGAACTTCTTCCATGTCAATTTTGCCCTCTGATTCTAACATATGAGGGCAGGTTTCCTTGATCATTTCTTGAAAAAATATTATCCAGACTATTTTTTTTAATCACGGCTTTCAGATAGTCCAATAATTCTTATATTATCTCTCCTGGGTCTATTTTCTTGGTCAGTTGCTTTTCCAATGGAAAATTTCACATTTTCTTCTATTTGTTTTTTTTACTTTTTGATTTTATTTTATTGTATCTTGATGTCTCAGAGTCATTAGCTTATACTTGTTCAGTTCTGATTTTTAAGGAATTATTTTCTTCAACGAGATTTATACTTCCTTTTCCATTTGGTCAATTCTATTTTTTTATGGAGTTATTTTCCTCAGCAAATTTTTCTATATCTTTTCCCATGCTATTCACTCTTTTCTCATGGTTCTCTTGCATTATTGTCTTTTCTTTTCCCATTTTTTCTTCTACTTCCTTAATTTGCTTTCTAAAATCCTTTTTAACCACTTCCAGGAATTCTTTTCAGACCTGAGACCAAATTACATTTTTCTTTGAAGGCTTCACATGTAGCCATTTTGACATTATTTTCTAAGTTTATGCCTTAATGTTATTTATCACCATAATAGCTTTTTATAGTCAAGTTTTTGTTTGTTTGTTTGTTTCTTGCTTATTTTTTCTGTCCTTTTTTGTAACTTGGTATTTTTATGTGAGAGTAGGGGTCTGGTCCTGCACTGTCCCAAACATTTTGTGCTGAGGCTTAGGGTCTTCCTGCTGGCTTTCACTGGGCTTCAGGACTTAGCTGTATGCTTTCATTGGAAGGTAGGCTTCCCTTCTGGTTTATAATGATGGGGGGGGGGCTTTCTTTTAGATTTCTATGGTAATAGAATCTCTCTGGTGGCTGGCCCTGGAGAAGGGGTCTTGTTGCTGGACTTCCCCAGGATTGGGGCCCTGCTGCTGGGTTACAATGGAAACAGGAGCTCTCTGCTGGCAGGCCCCAGGGGCAGGGTCTCACTGTTGACCTGCCTTGGGGCAGAGCTTCGATACTGGTCAGCAGTGGGTCAAGGCCTTGCTGGTGACTTATGCTGGGCTTTGGGTCACCAGGATATATTCTTGCTGTGATGCACAGATTGCTCACTTGACTGGGGGCTGCTGATTTACAGGAAGGTGTGACTTTACCTGGTATATTGTTCAAGGCTGGGAATCTTGTTGTAGGCTTCCTGTTGTGAGGTTGGCTGCTCCTGCTACTGTTCTTGGACTTTGCTCTCCTCCCACCCCAGTGAGATAGACCTTTCCTGCCATACTGGTAAGCTGCTTCTCTGTTCCTAGATCAATTCTGAGGAACTTTTCTATCTGTTTGGAAGGGAAGGCTTCAGAGAGTTCCTTCCTTACTCTGTCATCATGGGACCAGAATTCCCATGTTAACTTTGAAGCCAAGAAGTAATCAGCCTAGTCTTCTGAGTATGTCCACTATAGGAAGAGGAATGAGTGATGGAGAATTTAAGATAAAGGTTGAAACACCACAATTATATATAGAGTCTCAAGCAAAGTCCAACACATAAGGAAGTAAGTCAACAGGTAAACCCAAAGAAGAAGGAAGAATGAGTTAAACCTCAAAGAGAAATCAGAATACACTGAGCAAATATAATATGAAGTGAACTCATTGTGTCTATGCAATTCAAAAGAGAAACACACTTTATTAAATAAGAAATTATAATTATTATAGATCAAAAATTAGAGCTCTCAGTGTAGAAAATTGCATTTTTAATTTTTTTTTTTTTTTGCTTTTTGGAGGGCAATTGGGGTTAAGTAACTTGCCCAAGGTCACACAGCTAGGTTTTTGTTTGTGTGTGTTAAGTGTCTGAGGCCGGATCCAAACTCAGGTCCTTCTGACTCCAGGGCCGGTGCTCTATTCACTGTGCCACCTAGCCCTGAAAATTGCATTTTTAATACAGAACTAAACACAATTAGGAGAGGAATTTTAAAGGGTGAATTCATGAAGAAGACTGTCTCTAATAATCAATCAGTTCATCAACATCCACGATGATGGCAAGATTAAGGTTATGAATATCCCTATGTGTAACTGAGGCAGATTTAAAGATCAGTTTATGGAGCTTGAATATAATGTGGAACTGAGAAGTTAAGTATTTAAGAGAACATCAGAATGCATGTTGAGTTTCCCTAGGATGAAGGAAAAAGTTGGGGTGAAGAGGAAAAGTGTGAACCAGATGCTGGATTGTCCTGGGAGTTGGTACTTAAGAGCCATTAGAATCTGAATTTGCTGATAAATTAAAGTCATATACTTATTCACTCAATATTAGACTATAATTAAATCTATGGTTTTTAGTTTTAGAAATATTGATAGATTTTATGGAAAGGAGAGCTTCAAAGAATGGTGTCATTTCCATAAGAACCATAAAAAGAGAGATATTACCAAGATGGAACTTGATATGTATTCCATCTAGTCATGGAGTGAGAAGACTTAGTTCTGAATCCCATATCTTCTACTTTGTAAAATTGGAAAGGTTCCTTACCCTCTCTGGGACTAAATACTCCATGGTATGATGGAAAGAGTGATAGATTTAGAGCACCAGTAGATAAGTCAAAATCCTGGCTTTGCTATTTACTATTCATGTGATCATGGCAAAGTTGCTTGACATCCTTGGGCCGTATTTTCTTCATCTCTTTAAAAAAAATTAGGGAGTTAGATCTTGACTATCACTTGCTACTCTAAATCTATGATAATTAATAAAACCCATGGTATCAGATATCTTAAATATTAAGGACAAAAAAAGAGTGAACAAGAGATCCTAATGTAAGGAGGAAAATGTATCTATCTAGGTATTCTAGGGCCTTTTAGGATGAGATTTGTGTCTATAATATCACTTTGGAAAGGGAAATTTTTTTCTAAAGGAACCAAATAGGTAAAGAATAGGTGAAAGGAAGAGAAAGCCACTTTATATATTAACAATTGTTCAGAGGCTCCCAAAATATGGACTTTAATTTTTGAAGATACCCAAATAAAGCAATCTTTTCTTTGTTTCTTTGTGCACATAACTGGAGTTTACTCTAGGAAAAATCTATGAAAAAGTTTATATATGTATAATTTAAACCCAGGTTTCCATGTTTATGGGGAGCAACTCATACAAGGACTCAAGATAATACGTGTATATTATATATAGAACAATACTTTCTACCCCAGAGAAAATTCAGAATGTACAGGGGATGTAAAGATCTCATAAAAATGAAGAAAACACAAAAAGATTCACAATAGTCCATAAACAATTAATATAATTCTCTTCCCTCTCTAGTGAGACACTTTCCCACAGGGTCCCATCAAACATTTTCACCCAGCTGCTTCTAGACTACTATATGCCAAAATGTGGCCTAGATTTCCACCAAAAAGGAAAAACATTTTGGACCTGCTAATAATAACTGGCATTCATATAGTGCTTTGAGATTTGCAAAGCATCTTCATATGTTATGTCATTTCATTCTTGTAATAACATGAGGTTTTGTACCCATTTTACAGATGATAAAAATGAGGCTGAGAGAGGTTGTGGTCCAGGGTTATACAGTTAACAAGTATTTGAGGCAGTGCGGCAATGGCCTTCCCACTATACCTACCCTCTCAAAATAGCATAGCTACTATAAGGCAAAGCCTTCAGCTTCCTAATGTTATGACTTTACTTTCCTGCTTTTCCAGCCATAATGGCCACAATGGTGTAGTGGCAAGCACCCCAGCATCCCCAGGGTGGCTGCCAACACAGGTTCTTAGATCTGCTTTTCTAAAGGAAAGCAACTCAAAATGGGTTAACAATCTTGCTTTAATCAATCAAACATATCATTTACCTGGTTCAGAGGGAAAAATCAGCACCCCGAACTTCGGAGTATATAGATAGAAACATTTCAAGCAGACAGGCCTCCAACTGTCCACCCATTGCATCCATACCAAATCACAGTTAGCAGAGAGGGAAGCATAAACATCTGGGTTTTCAAAGCCAGGGGGCTTGACAGTGGCTGCCCAGAGTCTCATCTGGTCAAGTCACAAAATACTTCTCAAAGTGAGCCCCAAAACAACGCCTCACACCAGGGATTATATAGGCTTCTCCTGGCTCAGATAAGGTAACAACCCTCTTGACTCACTGCCCAATCACAAAGTATCTCCTGAAAAATAAGCCTCCCACCACAGGCTTCAGGTGCACTTAACCTAGGGGCAGGGAAGATCTTAAAAATTTACATTTTTATAACAAATGGGAATCTTCTTCCCTCTCTGAGAGAAATGCCACTTGGGAAATAGTCCTCTTTTGATAACGCCAGATCTCTGAACTCTTAAAATTGGGGTTTCTAATAAAACCCACCTAAGTCTGGAATTGCCCAAGGAAACTCCATTCTTTCACTAGAAGGATACATTATGGTATCATATTGCCCAGGTAACCCCCTTCTCTGTCTAGAAGACCAGATTCCAGTACTTGTAAACTAGAATTTCCTCATAAGGTAACCTCCAAAGTTTATTCTTCCTGAGAACCTCCTCTTGGATCTCATAGACAATCCCATAAAGTTTGCCATGTTTTGCAAGTGAAGGCAGGTGATTGTGGAGACCCCCCATTCCCCAAATTCCATGACTATGAGGTGGTTGAAGAGGAGGAAGCAGGCAAATTTGACTTCCAATTGGCAAAGAAAAAAAGATAAGATCATTTTTTTGGTAAATAGATGGGAAGAAATTCTAGGACACATCAGGACAAGTGACAACCTTGTGGAAAGAAAGATGGAGAGCTCCTTGACTACTCTCTACCATTCTACTAGCTACTAGCCAGTTGAGAGGAATGATTATAGTCTTCCTAGCTGAGGAATTTTGAGACAGGAAGTAGTCAGATTATCAAAAATTTTTGCCTGAGACATAATAATGGGCAGAAAAGTAACAGCATCAAAAGTATACTTTAGTCCTAAATATATTGACACCAATGCCCCTAGCATCAATTTAGGCACTGACCTTCTTACCCTGTGAGACCTTGAGTCAAATAGCCTTTAAGAACTTTGTTCTCTAGAGTCCTCTACTAAATAAATAAGCAAATAAATCAATACCTAGATAGATAGATAGATAGATTGATAGATAGATAGATAGATAGATAGATAGATAGATAGATAGATAGATAGATAGAATAAGGGCAGCAAAGGGAAAACTCTGAAAAATAAGTTTATTCTTAGCAAAACTAACATTCCCTGAAACTGGCAAGCAGACACATAGTCTTAGAATTAAATGACATTCAATAATCACCACTAGCAATCAATAGGGTAAACTGGAAAAATATGAAAAGGCATCAAAATGGTAAGTTTATTAACAACTCATATTTCTATAAAGTCATATCCAAGGCATAAAAAGTGATTTGGATTGCTATCAATCAGTTGAAGGCTAAATTCATTGTTAACTCCCGGAGGCTTCCTTGAGCACAGTGGTGATTCCTTAAAAAAGGCTTGTTGATTGACCAACTGACTGGCTTGATCACCCTGTGATTATTATTTTGCTCTTGAAACTCACATAACGTTGTTACCTTGCCTCTCTAATGTACTTATCATATACTATTTTAAAATCTATAGGTTTCCAAAAAAAGAACTTTGCTCTCTTTTTATGCTCCTTTGCATCATCCCAGAAGCAGCAACTATAAAACAACTTAACTCAGTTTTTCCTGGAATTCAGGAGTTTAGAGTATTCCTATAATTTAGCCAAAGGTAGTCTGGGTCAATAAGAATCTGCTACATAGGAGATGTTCTGTTATTATACATATATGTACATACATATATGTATGTATGTTTATGTGTGTATATAGATAGAAAAACATATGTATGTGTATCTATATTTTATTTGACCAATTATCTGCAAAAAAATCAAATATCAAATACAATATTTAAACATGTTTGAGGAACGGAACAGACATTAAGTGCCTACTACATGCCCAGCACTGTGCTAAGTACTTTATGGATATTGTCTCATTTGGTCCTCACAAAAACCCTGTGAGGTAGGTGCTTTTATAAGCCCTATTTTGCAGTGGAGTAACTGAGGCAGATAGGGGTTAAGTGAATTTTCTAGAGTCATACAACTGGTAAGTATCTGAAGCTGGATTTGAACTTAGGTACCCTATCCACTAACCCATGAAGGTTAGCTCCATTCTACCAAGGTCATGTGTCTTAGTTTCATCAAAATATATAGCCAATTTAAATGACTCAAGATCGAATTCATATTAGGCAAATCACTATTGCGCATACCCCTTAGACTGACAAGGTAAAAATGGCAAGCCAGGAAGTTGCCCACTCTTTGTGAACCACTGGGAGGGAGATTGACACTTCCTAAAGAATTTTTCTAGAGTCAGATAGGGCATAAGACCATTAGGGTAAGCATGGGACTTCTTAGAATATGTTCTTTTTCTTTTTCTGGTATCAGGTAAGTGGCTAAGCAATGTCATCCTGGTTAAAGTGTGGGTTATTTCAGAACTGTGTGTGTGTGTGTGTGTGTGTGTGTGTGTGTGTGTGTGTGTGTGTGTGTGTGTGTCTTTTCAAAACTGTTTAAGAAAAGCTTTTACAGATTTTAGAATTCTGCAAATTTCTCTGGAAATTTGATTTTTGGGGGTAGAGTTGTGATTTTTGAAACAATTTTTCCCTCTATTTTCCTACAGGGGATCTTCTTCTGAACTAAAATGCATTTTTCATTTTCCCTTGAATTTATGCTAATGTCTTATTTTTTATGCTACATTTATTTAGTTTCCCTAACTAATTTGCATTGTTTCAGTGCACCTTGAATTTATGTTAATGCTTTAATCTTATGCTACAAATATAGTTTGCTCATTAGTTTGCATCATTGCATGGTACCATGAATTTATGCTCATGAGAAAGATCTAATGCTTTTATTTTACATTATAACTAGGTACCTTGCTTATTGTTTGCTAAAGTATTGCTATTTGTTTCATTGTTGTATACATTGAGAGTATAGCTTTAAATTACAATGAGTAGTAGGAACATTATTACTTCACAATGTTTATTTAGCTTCTAGCTGTGAAGCTTTTGACTTGAATTTTCATCAAGAATTTTTCAAACTATACTGCTTAATGGCAATGAAGGCAAATCTGTAGGGGAAATTTTGGTTGGAGTTGAGTATGATTTGGGTGAATGAGAAAAAAAAATGCTTATTAAATGTTCCAGTCAGTCAGTCATTAGTGGAACATTCTAGCATCACCTAGAGAGATGAGAGGGGAAGAGTACCAAGAAACTGACCGCTAAAACTCCCCACTGACTAAGTCATTCCAGAGACATCAATTTTGGTAACTCTCCAATGCCTAAAGAATAGAGGGATAAATTCAGGAAGAATCTCAACATGAGGACCTTGTTGTGTTTTCATTGCATAAGTGAGATATGGAATGTGCTAGAGGATATATGTACATTCTTCCTCAATAATGCCTCCCATTTTCAAGGGCAGTCTGAATGATACTTCTCTTAGAGATGAATTACCCTATACAGTGTTTGAAAGAACTTTTAGTCAGTGGCATAATCATAAAATTCCATCGTCCATATATATGGCATTCTAGTAAAACAGAAGGTGAAAGGA
Source organism: Gymnobelideus leadbeateri (assembly GCA_011680675.1). NCBI lineage: Eukaryota > Metazoa > Chordata > Mammalia > Diprotodontia > Petauridae > Gymnobelideus > Gymnobelideus leadbeateri. Next base: position 138,139 of record WOXC01005536.1, read on the forward strand.
AATATGATTGTGTGTATGCTGCCTCACTGATTCTCACAAGGGAAGCAAAACAGCCTTGTATACCATATCATAAGTTTAAGATACCTTGGGCTGTTGGTAAGCAAACAGTACTTCTCTGTGATATAAATAAATCAAACAGTATTCTGGAGGTAAGAAATGATCATTTCACCTGTTCTGGGCAGCTAAGTGATACAGTGTAGAGAGTTTTAGAATTGGAGTCAGGAAGATCTAAATTCAAATCTGGCCTTAGACACTCACTAGCTGTGTGACCTGGGCAGTCATCCTCTGTTTGGTTCAGTTTCTTCATCTATAAAATGGAGATAACAATAGCACCTTCCTTTCAGAGTTGTTATAAGGATAACATAAAATGATATTCATAAAGCATTTGGCACAGTTGCTATGTAAATGTTATTATTATTTTTACTTATAAGTACATTGAACCAAGAATATGAAAGCTCCTACAGTTCTTAAGACCATTATCTCAACATGGGAAAAATAATTCTCTACTACTTCCTTGCCAAAGTTCAAGCTGACCAAATTAGAGACCTAGAAAGCAAGAAAGAAGCATAAACTTAGGTTGGAATTGAGAAATCTGTTACAAACCATACCCTAGGTCCTAGAGACCCACACCTGAATAATTCAACAACACAGAGCTGAACATGCTGGTGACTCTTAGACCTGAGCAGAATCAACATGTAGCATTTCTATTCTGGACATAGAATTCTCTCAGGAATGGCCACAAAAATCAACAAGTATTTCTGAAGCATCTACTCTGTGGTAGGCAATCCCTCCTCTGGCACATACCACTTATGTGAAGCTGAGCAAGTGGCTTAATTCCTTAGTGACCTTGGCACATCTCCAAGAATATATATTACAGAGGAGGTCTTTATTAACTTCCTATTCCAATAATGAAATCATGTGTCTGGTCATTTAAAAAAAAAGGGAGTTAGCCACTATGCTTAGTATAGTCAGGTTACCAAGACAAAATATACCCTGCCTTCAAGGGTTTATAGTCTAATTGGAGACTGAATCCACTGATTTGGCATTATATTTGTTTATGTTTGGCTTTTATTTGTTCATTGATTTGTGCTCTGTATTCTCAGAAGATGTATGAGAGGCTCACAATCAGTATGCCTTTCAAATGAGAAATGTTATTTTTTTAAAAGCTAGCTATATAGCTTCTAGTTAGAAAATATCTGATGAAGTAAATAAGAATGTAATGTTCAAAACAAGATCTTCAATGAGCTGACATAATTGTGATAAAGAATTAAGAATGTAAGTGAAGGCACGAAGCAGCTGATTGATGGGAAACCATCTTGTAATAGCTCAGATATCTCTGACTTAGATGAGGAAGACTATCGATGTTGGTGTTTACCAGAGGGTTAGAAAAGTCAATAAACCTTTTCTGCACCTGGAAACATCTGTTTTCAAATGGGGAGAGGGCGAATCCAAAGACTGTCCTTTTCCAACCGAATCCTCTGTTTGTGGATACATCTGAGACATAAAGGAAACCTAGAAAATCTGAAGATAGTAAGTGACCCTCACTATGGATAAGCACAAGATTGGGACTGCACACCACTAGGGGGCTATGGATTCTGCAAATAGGTGGTTCAGTGGATATATCTCCAGGCCTGTAATCATTAAGACCTGAGTTCAAATGTGATCTCAGACATTTACTAGCTGTGTGACTCTGGGCAAATAATTTAATTCTGTTTGTATCAATTTCCTTATCTATAAAACGGGAATAGTAATAATAGCATCTACCTACTAGGGTTGTAAGGATCAAATGAGATAATATTTGTAAAGCACTTAGCACAGTGCCTGGCTCATGGTATATACAATATAAATGCTAACTATATCATCATTATTATACATTATTACAACACTTTGCACAGGATATATGTGTGTGTATTTATATATATATATGTATATATATGTATGTATGTATTTATGTATATGCTATTATTTATTTATTTGTTTGTTTGTTTATTTATTTATTTTTGTTGTTGTTGATGGCTACCCTGGACCATCAATATGTTCAGGAGACCAGGACAAAATCAACAGACCTAATTAGTCCAGTGATCAAAATTCTCTAAACTTTGAAAGAAATAACAGAAGTAGTTACTCATGGAGTCAAAACTCCCTAAGGTTGGAATGCTTAAAACTTGTTGTTTGTATGTGTGTGGGAGAGAGGTGTGGGGAGTTGGTTAGGGTAGCCCTGAGCAATTGACTTCCCCTAAGGCCAATTAGTATAATTATAGATAGTGATGGGCAGACAGCAGAGACAAGGTGTTAAGGTTTTAAACAAAGTTTAAGAAAAGTCTTTCTCTTTTTAAGTACTTTATGGAGTGTGGAACTTTCCTTGATGGAGGTTAGAGAGTACCTTGCCATTGCCTGGATGAAGATAAGTCACACATCTTCTTATACTTTAAAAGGCAGGATATCCTCTTTAGACAGAGACACACTTTAGTCAGGAAGCAGTTTCAAATCCAGAAGGAAGTTCATTACAGAGAAAGAACTCTAGAATTGGTCTTTTTCTCACTTACCTTGTGTTTCTGTGAGAAGGCAACAAATGAGTAAGGGATTCTTTTCTCCCTTCTGCCCCCATGAGCCATGAGATCTTGCAGGGGAGAAATACTTTTATAGTGGGTGACTTAATGGCCAACATTGGGAAGTGTGACCTCTGGTAGAGGAAAATGTGGATAGTTCAAGAGATAGAGAGCTCAGACAGTCCGTTCTTGAGCTGGGGGGAAGAACAGGCCCAAGAAGCACAGGTAAGCGACCTTTCCGATAGACTCTGCACGTGAGGTGAGGACCACTATAAAAGGAGAAAGGACATTGGGACCTGAAAGGCCTAAGGTAGAAGTTGCCTTGGCAACACATACCCCTTAAATGTGTCAGTCAGCCAGTCAAGTCCTGTAGTTCTCTACCATTGTACTCTCTGTATATGCCTGTTCTTCTCACTAATTCTATGTATATTCATATGAAAATGAACCCCAGACTTACAGGGGACGTGTTTTGTTATTACAGGTCTTACAATGCCATCTCAGTAAATATCTTTGCTTTGGACTATTTTTCTTACTGTTTTTCTATTAAACTATGGATTCCTGATAGGGATTCATGAGTTATACTTTTAGGATAGCAGATCTATAGTGGACCTTACATTTTAAGGCCCAACCTCCATTCTATGAATATCTATATAGGGAGGTAGTCTTAGAGGTGTTATATATGTAATTACATGTACTATGTATGACCTATATGCTTGATAGATGATATGCTTTTATTGCTAGCTACATTTCCTTTCTATTTAAAACTCTATGCCATCCTATGCATTTATTATTATTAAATGAGTTTGTTCTGAATTTTTCTTTGCATTTTACACATGTGTTATATGATATATTTCATGTAATTGGTTATGTGCAATGGGTTAAGCTGGTTGTATGTAACACTATTATTCTTTTTTTTTTTTTGCATTTTGGAGGGAAGTTGGGGTTAAGTAACTTGCCCAAGGTCACACGGCTAGGTTTTTGTTTGTGTGTGCGTTAAGTGTCTGAGGCCGGATCCGAGCTCAGGTCCTTCTGACTCCAGGGCCGACGCTCTACTCACTGCGCCACCTAGCCGCCCCGTGTAACACTATTATTAACTGCATGTAATCATAGAATAAATATCATGTATTAGATGCTTGCATAGGCATGTAATAATTATCTATGACTAAATGATACACTTGGTTATATTGCTTTTGATGCATGTTCACAGATGTTCATCTATATGCTGTTCAGATGTACAGGGGATTACACATCTTTTGGTAGGGAAAGCATATGATATCCTCACTCCAAACTCCTTCCCTACTATGATGGTGGAGAAGACAAAGGGAACAACCAAATAAATGTGTTTTGAAGACATGGGATCTGAAGAGACAGAAAGGATGTTGTATCTACTTAAGGCTGTGTTATTTTCCCTGAGAGAATAAAAGCTCCTTGAGGACAGGGACTGCTTGTTTTTGTGTTTGTTGCACAGTGAATGACAGCGAGTTGGAGTTCAGTAAGAGTTGACTGATTAAATGATGAGTTAGAAGGACAGTTGGAGAAAATTCAAGGACACTGGAGGATAGTGATGGCATGATGGTGAATAGGATGCAGAGACTTTCCTCAGGTCATTCCTGCTCTTGTTTATACCCAGTCATTCTCCTAATAATTAATAAACTTGAAAGAACAGATTCAGTCTAACTGACAAACAGCAGGACAGGAAGCAGTCAAAGAAAAGATTGAGGTTTCTGCCTGTAAAACAAATGAACAAAACAAACAAACAACAACAACAACAACAAAACAAACTATGATCAGCACTGAACAGTAGACCTTGTTCTCTGACCAGCACTGATCTGTCCATCACCTGATCCATATCCCTACCCTGGAAGCCATGAATCAAAGTACATGTGGAGAGGTAGGGACTGTGTTGTATTGCCTATGTTCCTTTGCCTACTCCAAAGGAGTGCAGTTGAGGAGGAGCAAAAATACAAACTGTGGATTTCATATATTGATTTTTGTTGTGTCTATATACTTTTTAAGTGAGCAAGGACTTAGGGGAAATGCAGACATGCAATGGTATAGTAGATGTTTTATTACATATAGTTTATTCCTTTTTTATTTTGTCTATGCAAAAAAAGAAAACACAAATAACACTGTAGGTAGAATCCAAGCATGCTTGTATTGCATGGTGGTGGTGGTGAGATTTTTAGGTGGGAGTAGAAGGAGGCTAACTTCATTATAATAAGGTCATATACCTAGAACTTCATGAAACATAATAGGGACAGAAGGAGGCAAGGTTGCTAATAGGTTGGGATTCAAGAGCTAGTTTTGATTTTGTAATATACACTTAACAGTGCCTCTTAGATATATAAGATGTGCTGCCATCTTGAGAGATGCATAACTAGGAGGTAGAATATCTGCTACTCTGATAACCATAAAGAGCTTTGCCATTTCCCAAGCTGTCTTTTGGACTAAGATAAAAAAAACTCTTAACTACCAATTTGAATGTGGAACATCACAGCAGAGTCTGGTCCCTTTCTTGGTGAATAGATTCAGGTTAGTGATTAGCAGCATCAGCTCATGGTTAAATATATTCAGGACATATAAGAAGGAAATCCAGGGACCAAAATGGCAGACCATGGTAAAAAAGATTTTGGGGGGGGGGGCGTCTGGGTAGCGCAGCAAGTAGAGTGTCAGCCATGGAGTCAGAAGGACCTGAGTTCGGATCTGGCCTCAGACACTTAACACACACAAAGAAAAACCTAGCCGTGTGACCTTGGGCAAGTTACTTAACCCCAATTGCCCTCCAAAAAGGCAAAAAAAAATTTGAGAGGAGAAGAAATGGTACTACCCCAAGCAGAGAAAATAGATTACGAATTTGAACAATAGATTACGCCTGGCACAGAGGCATAATATATTAATTATAAGAAACCATTATCCTAGATATTGGCTAGAGAGCTCCCAGAAAAAAAATAGTTATCTAATGCTTATTGGTATTCCTTTAATAAAAAAAAATATATCATTCTTAAAATAGTGAAGGAAAGGATGATGTTTTATTCCAGAACTGATTTTGACCAACAAAGAAATGAAGTAGAAATAATGAGAACCTTGAATGCAAGGAATGATGACATCTTCATATTCTTGTTAGGGGGTTTATACAGAGGATTTACAATATGCTATATATTATAATTATTTCTAAAATATATATCACATCTAAAAATTGTAGTGTAATATAATCCAGAAAGTATTAAGGTAGATCTCTAAAACCCTTTGTTACCCCCAAATTCTTTGAATTTGTAATAAACCTCATTTCTGCTGAGTCTTTAAAAGTCCCTCCTTACCCCTATGCTCCTAGAGATAATTCAGGACATTCCATAGCCACTTGGAATTGTTTCCTCCTTTAGAAATAAAATGAACCAGGATCTTCTCATTTTGTTCTCCCAGGATAGTAGGTAAACCTTCATTGAAGCCCATCTCCAATGCCAGGTCTTGGCATGGAGGGGATACTGGGCTTGAAAAGGTTATGTTCATGGAATCCAAACTCTAACCTGTCCTATGAAATGGGAATGGATTTGAGTACAGGTCAAACATGGACCATGTGTCTGCCCCTCCAATTCCAGTCTACCTGACATATAAAGCAGACCTTAGAATGTTGAGTTATTAAATCAGAAGCTTAAAAATAACTTTGTGGGAAAAATATTCTTTAGTGGAAATAAAATTTGAGCTTCCTACGTATCACTACAAACAAGTGTGTCTCCTGAGTTGGTTGAGTATTTGGCTTAAATGGCCCAAAGACTTCAACTTGATATTGCATGCCATACCATGGTTTTAAATAGGCTAAAACCAATTCTTTTAGTTATTAGATAATTACAAATTCTCTACCAGGACAATACAACAATATTTAAGTTTATCTTCTTCAGATTAAGTCCAGTAAGGATTGCTCCCTGTGCACCATTGTTCTCCCCATGAGATTTCAATAGTCAGTGAAAATCTATTGAACTTCTCCTCCAGTGCTTTATCAAAGGTGCGATTTGCATTATGCAAAGGTGTGAAAAGAGAACAGCCATTTTAAAAGATAAGAATTGGAATTTATAAGCTCTTACAAACCTTCCCTCTGCCCCACCCCCCTTCACTGGCAGAAAATAAAATTTAGAGATAGTAAAAGAGGCAATGGTATTGTAGATAACACCATTTAGGGGATTTTGAAACCTGGTATAATTTATCATTATCTAAGATGCTTTGGTCTGCAACATCTGAAGCAACTGACTGTATTTATCTATCTACATGCAGCCAATTGAATTGCCTCTTCCGCATCCCAGACAAACATTTCATTAGTTACCATTCATCAGTAAATTGGGATGAGGCACCAAAACATTTCTGAGTGAAACATTTTGGATTGCATTTCCTACATATGGTGATTAAAAAATAAACATTCATATCACACTTTTCTTTCAAACATCCAAACTCTGCTACATTCTAAATATTTGTACAACCTTTATAACCCTCCCCTTTGGGTCACTTTTTATCCACATTTTACAAGTTGAGAAAAATGCAAGTTAGGACTACAGAAATCATCCATTCAGACTGTTGAGTCAAATTATTCAAGAAAACGACTGTTTGAGTCAACAAGCAAGTTGAAGTTACTTAAAGAACCGCTTTGGACACGTTTTAGTTGAATCATTAGAGGCAGCCTGTTAGTGACTTGGGAGGAAAGCAGTCAAAGCACCTGGATTTGGGTCTAGCTCTGCTGTTTGCTTACTACCTGGGTTACTCTACATAAGTCACAATTTCTCTGGTGCTCTCTTTCTTTGGAAAATGAAGGTAGGAATGAAAATTGATATTTATTAAGCACCTACTATATGCCAGTTTCTGTGCTAAGCATTTTGCAAATATTATATAATTCTCATAACAACCCTAGAAGGTCAGTGTAATTAATATCCCTTTTACAGTTAAAGAAACTGAGGCAGACAGAAGTTAAGTGATTTGCTTAAGTTTACAACTAGTATGTGTCTTGGGTCAAATTTGAACTCAGCTCTTCCTCACTCAAGGCCCCACAATCTTTATCTACTGTATATCTTAGCTGCCTAAGCAACTATAATGAATGACTCCTGAGATCTGTTCCCTCTCTAAATATATGGTATGATGATGAGATATTTCCCTTATATTAACTGGTCATTTCAGTCAAAGCTCTTCAACCACTTTTGTCCATGAATGCCATTTCAAAGACAAGAGCCCCAAAGTGGCAACCCCACTGACAGATAACAAGTGAATAGCAAATGGAATAATAGAATTCAGAATAGTGTATGTTCTAGAATCATAATCCAAACTTCTTGTTCTAATAATACCAAAGCTATAGATAAAATATTTGTTTACTGAGTTACAAATAAACAATTAGTATATATGTGCCCTAATTTATATATACAAATTAGTTCATTTATATGCGTATATAAACAAATGTGCATACTTTATTTCTGACTCAGTAAATTAAAATGATTTTTTATTCATCATTTTGGTATTATCAGCATATCATAACTGGGTTTAAGACCCTAGAATACAGTGTCTGAATTCTATTATACTGTGTCTTACTGAGAGATAAATAAGCAATTAATATATATAATGCATGTGTATATACATGTAGAAACTTACTAGAGATATGATCCTAGGTAAGTCACTTAACCCTGTTTGCCTCAGTTTCCTCATTTGTAAAATGAGCTGGAGAAGGAAATGGCAGACAACTTAGTATCTTTACCAAGAAAACCCCAAATAGAGTCATGTAGTGTCAGACTAAACAGTGACAAAAACAAATATATATGCATATATATACATGTATTTATGCATCTTTACCATTAGAGATTAAGATCAAGGGCTTATCATGGGCAGGTAATTTACAGTTTTCAGAAATAATTAATAACTAGAAGTCCATAATAATGTTTCTGACTTTTGTACAACTTGATTTCTACTTTCATATGTCTAGCAATGAGTGTAAATAATATATAAAATAAGCATAGTATTTCTTAGTCACTGATGGAATAATATTGAATTGGCACATAATTAATGCTACTGCACAATTTCTAGGTGAGAGGTGAGGACTAGAATTAAAGACCCCTGGGTTCTATTCTCAGCTTTTCCATGAATCTCAGGGCAATCAGATAAGCCCACTTCGTTTCAGTTTCCCTAGTTGCAATTTAGCTCTCTACCTTCTCACTCCCTGAAGAATCTATTCCTGGCACTAGCAGACTAAAGTGCATTCTTATATTCCATAACCAGAACCAGGCTCAAGAGGCTTCGTTTTCATTCTTTGCCCTGAGCTATTAGAAGTAAAAGAAGATAAGTCAGGCTTAGGGACTGTGAAACTTCAGCCTGGCACAGTGCTTGGGGCCTAACACACGAGTTACATGGTAATGTAATGGGAAGATTCCTTATTTTTAACTTCCTCGTAGAAGTTGTTAAGCATTGTCACAGGACAAAAGAATTGGAATCAATTTCCTTTTGTCAGCCTCAAGGAATAAGCATCATGGCTTATTGTGGAGTCCCGAAAACCTAGGTTTGAATAAAATGTGACACTTCTTAGCTACAGGATTGTGAGTAAGCCACTTTTATCCTTATAAAACTCAATTTCCTCATCTATGAAATGGGAACAGTAATATTTGTGCCAACTTACTCAGAGCTTTGTTGTAACCAAAACAAATAAACAAACAAAAAACCCCTGGAAATCATAAAAGGCTACATTTCTCCCCATTTCTCATTTTGTTATTCTCTCCACCCCATTTACCCTTTATCCTAGGAAGGAAACAAACATTTGCTAAGCACTTAGTTTGTGCCAGTTTACAAATATTATCTCATTTGATCCCCACAACAACACTGAGAGGTAGGCACTATCATTATCATCAGTTTATGGCCAAGGAAACTGAGGGAGTCAGAAGCTAAGTGATTTGCCCAGGGTCACAAAGCTCATAAATGTCAAACTAGATTTTAACTCAAGTCTTTCTGGTTGCAGGAGCAGCCCTTTATCCACTGCATCACCTTGCTGCCTCCATTTGGAGTCCTTATCATCTACTAAATGGACTATTTCAATAGCCTTTTAAATGGCCATCCTGCCTCACGATTTCTGTCCTTTCCAATCAATTCTCTACACAGCTGTTAAAATGATATTCCTCAAACACAGGCTCCAGCATGTTACTTCTCCTACTCAAGAAAACTCCATAACCCACTCGTGACTTCAGGGAACAACAACAATAACAAAACAAAAATATTGCCTATTCCTCTCTTTTATGAAAACTACATTTCAGATACAACAATTCATTATACTTTTACATAGGTTATCCTTGTGAATAATGTGTATGTGTGAATAATAATGTGTAATAAAACTCTTTCTAAATTCTTCAAATATAAAAAAAATCAAGATAGTCTTGCCCTCAAGGAGTTTGCATTCTAGCAAGGAAATACAATACATACAGGGGAGTGTAGGTCAAGGAAGGATGATTTGTTTTGGGATATTACAGGAATGGTGAATGGGGCTTTGGGGGAATTGGTGGATGAGTCCTTTCCAGTAGCATTTAAAATTATTTTGATTTTAGATCCAAAGAAGTAGAGAACTGGGTGTCAATGACAACTTAGGGACATGATAGCAAGGCAGATGGCAATAAGGTAGCCACATAGGGCCTGGCTAGATGGAATAGACTATGTATGTACGTATGCACTCACTTATAAATGAGGTTACCTGATTCTGATTAGGTCCACTACAAATTATTTGTTACATAATCTCCAATGTGCTCTCATTTTAGCTCTTCCAAATTCGTTAATCATCCTATTTACCAGAAGGGCTATTTGATACTTTTTGGTACTTCCTCAAGTCTCCCACCTCACCCTCTCCCCTCATCCTATTAGCCAAAAACCTTACCTTTTACTTCAGTGAAAAATTTGAGGCCATTTACTAAGAACTCCTCTTTTTCTCCTACTCCTAATTTCACATCACTTTAAAACATCTTCTCTATTATGTACTATTTCACTCCCATCTCTGATGAAGAAATGGCCCTTCCTGCAGAGTTAGATGCTACCCAAACTGAGAACACACACATACACACAGAGGATATCTTCAAAAACATGAAATACTCTAAGAGAATACAAAAAGAAAGGTTAAATAATTCAGATTAAATAATTTATTCTTTCTTTCTTTCTTTCTTTCTTTCTTTCTTTCTTTCTTTCTTTCTTTCTTTCTCTTTCTCTCTCTTTCTTTCTTTCTCTCTCTCTTTCTTCCTTTATTTTTTCTTCTGACAATGTATCTCCCTATATTACCAAGCTAAAAGTCCAGAGGCCACTCATGGTAAGATCCCAATATTGATTAGCATGGTCTGTAACAGGCTCTGCTTTTCCTGCCTGGGCTGGTTTGCCCTTCCTTAGGCAGCCTGGTGGCCCTTCACTCCCAGAGGCTCATATTATTGGCACTATACTTAATTTAGCCATCTAATTGGCATTACCCCTACTGTATTCAGAACACTTGAACTCAAGGGATCATCAGTCTCTGCCACTCCAAAAGCAATTTGGCAGAAATTAGACTTAGACAAAGATATTATACTAAAATCCACACTAAATTCAAAATGGATACATAACCTGAATATTAAAGATTATACTATTAAAAAATCCAGAAAAGAAGCAGATCTTATACTATTTATAGATGTGGGTAGAAGATGTATTGTTCAAGAAAGGATAGAGGCAATTGCAAAATAGTAATTTTGTTTACATGAATTTGAAAAATTTTTGTACAAATAAAATGAATACATCTAGGATAAGAAGACAAGTTATTGACTGGAGAAAAATCTTTGTATCTTTGTACCCAAATAGAAAAGTGATAAAAGGATATCAGCAAGGAGTTTTCAAGAGAAGAATTGGAAACAATAACCATTGGAAATTATCCTCCAAATCACTAATAATAAGTGAAATGCAAATCAAAACAATCCTGAGGTTTTACGTCACATTCAACAAATTGTCAAAGATGACAAAAAAATGGAAATCATCACTATTGAAGGAGTTGTAAAAAGACAGGAACTCTGATGCATTTTTGGTAGAGCTGTAATTGATATAATTATTTTGGAAAGCAATTTAGAATTAATTTAAATATAATTTTTTGGAATGTTCATACCCTTTGTCCAAGAAATTCTACCATCAGACATATGCTCTTGGGAGAATATTTACAAAAACAAAGTCTCAATGTATATCTGATATTTATAACACTATTTTTGTGGAAGCAAAGAACTGAAAACAAAGAGTAGATGTCCATTTATTACATGAAAATCTAATCAGATATTACTGTGCTATAAAAAGACAAATATAAGGGGGCGGCTAGGTGGCGCAGTGAATAGAGCGCCGGCCCTGGAATCAGAAGGACCTGAGTTCAGAGCCGGCCTCTGACACTTAATCCACACAAACAAAAACCTAGCCGTGTAACCTTGGGCAAGTTACTTAACCCCAATTGCCCTAAAGGGGCGGTTTTAGGTGGCGCAGTGAGTAAGAGCACCGGCCTCGGAGTTTGGATGACCCGAGATCAGATCCGGCCTCAGAAAATGAGCACCCACACACAAATAATGACTAGCCGTGTAACCTTGAGCAAGTTACTTAACCCCAATCGCTTAAAAAAAAAAAAAAAGTAAAAAAAAAAGACAAATATGATTAACATAAAGAATAGGCTTACTTTTAGTGATGCAAAATGAAGTAAGCAAAGCCAAAAACATACACAATGATCACAACAATGTAAATGGAAAGAACACCCTCAAAATAATTGAAGATGAATATAAGGAACAACCCAAGCCCCAGAGAAGGAATTTGAGGAGACACTTTCCCTCACATCTTCATTGCTTTCCATAAGTGGGGGCAACATATTCCACAGATGTGGAATAGTATAAATAATTTCATACTTTTCAGTATATTGATTAAATTTGCTTATTTTTTTCTTCTTCCTTATTATCTTTCCTAACAACAAAACCCCAAACTGGTTGTTTGGGATGGCTCTCTAGGCAGGGGGAAGAGGAAGAGGAATATAGGGGGAATATTAGGCAAAATAAAAGAAATGCATAGATATATTCTTCTCCCTTGTTAAGTATAACATAATAAAGGGAACTGAACTTTGATGAACTCTAGAGCATGCAATTATAATAATAACTCAAATTCATAGCTTATTAAAATTGACAAAGTATCATATGAATAATTAAATTAATTTCAGTAAGCATTTATTAAGTACCTGTTATATTCAAGGCACTGTGCTAGGTGCTCATAATAAAATTACACAAAGGGAAAACCATCTCTGTCCTCAAGAAGCTTGAATTCTAGCAAGAGATCTATAACATGAAAATAAGATATAACAGCAAATGTATTGACTAGGAGGATCAAGAAAGGTTTTTCATTTCAATGCTACCTGAGGAGAATATTTAAGGAATTTAAGATTGAAAAGGTAGAGGTGAGGAGAGAATACATTCCAAGCATGTGAGACATTCTATGAAAAGGCTTGGAAACAAGAGAGAGAACTAAAAGGTTAGAGAACAATTAGGCTAATTGGGTTGAAGCATAGTTTGAAGTGTTATATGAAATAGGAAATAGCATTTATGAGAAATGGTCACACATCCTTTGCTGGATCAAAAATGAGAGGGAATCCACTTTGCAAAGGCAGGTCATTCCACTTTGGGACAGCTTTCATTTTTAGGTAATTTTGTCTGGTATCAAGCCCAGGTTTACTTCTTTGAGATTTCCCATCCTTACATAAGATTCTGCCTTCTTGAGACAAAAAAAAAAATCTGAGCTCTCTTCTGCATGGCACTCATTGAATTCTTAGACTGTTGCCCAACTCTATTCCCTGATTTCTTCTGGAAAGAAGATATCTTCTCCCTAATTCTTTCATTGATCTTCACATAATATTAACTCAAGATATTTCTCCTGTCTTATTCTCCTCTGAACAATTTTCAGTTATCAATGTCCACTCAACTGTGGCACTCAGAGCTTTAAACAATGCCCCAGATGAGGTCTACCTAGAGCTAAGAATAGAGGAACCTTGATCTCATTATTCCCAGAAATTGTCTCTCTTAATTTCACTTTAGTTTGACATTTCAACCTAACCCATAATGGAAGAAAAAAAATAAAAAATACAACCTCTTGCATTAGAATAGTAGGATTTCTTCTCCTTCAGCAAACATCTCATCTGAAGAAAAGATGACTGGTCCCATTTAAATCACTACAGTTATATAGTGGGTAGAAAGCTAGATTCAAAGTCAGGAAAAAATTGGCTTCAGGCCCCACCTGAAATACATATTGGTTGTTTGAGCCTAGGCACATAATTTAAACTCACTGTTCTAGCTAACTAAGACTATAAATCCCAGAGATGATACTGACCTGCATTAGTCTAGGGAGTTTCTTTCTCTAAGAGTTCCCTGTATCATTAAAATCACAGGTCCAATATGTACCCTTAAGCCAGTCATCTGGAAAATCAGGCTTACTACCTGTGTATTCTGTCTAGATAGCATAGCTAAGAAATCAACATTGTAGATACCTTGGCAAAGAGCTTCCATAAAGTGACGTCTTTTATTTAGACTCTCTCTCTCTCTCTCTCTCTCTCTCTCTCTCTCTCTCTCTCTCTCTCTCTCTCTCTCTCTCTCTCTCTCTCTCTCGTGTGTCTCCACCTCTTTCCCTGTCTGTCTCTCTGCCTCTATCTCTCTCTTTGTCTGTCTGTGTCTGTCTCTCTGTCTCTGGCAGACATTTCCCATAGGGACCTACTTCATGGGTTGTAAGAGCTTGCTTTGAGATCAATATCTCTTATACTTCTCTTGGCTCTGAGGTATAAAAAGAGGATGTATCAAGCTGTGAGCCCCATCATCAGCCTAAGCTAGTTTCTACCACTGGAAGTGAAAACTTTCCTCAAGCACAGGCATGTGAAAATATCTGAGAATAAACTGTCTCAGTTAGCCCAAACCCAAATCCTTCCCTGGCCTGAGGAAAAAAAAACATAAAACAGCCAAAAAGCCAAAATTTTCTCCCTATCTATCAATCCCAGAGTGAGGCTCTCACCACGGAGCACCACTCAGACCTGCATGTTTCCATTATGTACCTGTACCAGCACAAAAAGATAGGTCAGAGAAGTAAGTCTCTGGAGAGGCTTCAACTGACACTCCAAGAAGATGCCTCCTCTCCTCACAAAGGGCAGGAACCTCACCTTCCAAGGAGCCTACCGACAGATATCTTTCATTTTGGTTGGCTACCTTTGTCACTCTGACTTGTCACATCAAAGCCTTGTTTTTGCCTGAGAAATCACACTAACAGAGCCAGCTCCCTGACTTCAGGATTCAACAGCTAAATAGTTCAAGATTAAACTCGGTTTGTTGGAAGAAAGCTAGGAAAGCCTTACTGTTGCAGCTATTCTAGCACTTTTGTTCAATAAGGCATAGGAAATAGATTTCTGGTCTTGGAGTCACTCAGTCATCAAGCATTTTTAAGCACCTACTATGTGCCAGGCATTGTGCTAAGTGTTGGGGACACAAAGAAAGGAAAAACATTGTCCCTCCTCTAAAGGAGCTCGTAGTTTCATGGAGGAGACAAAATGAAATAAATTATTTACAATCAAGCTATATACTGGATAAATTGGATATAATCAATAGAGAGGGCACTCACATTACAGGGGATAAGAAAGGCTTCCTGTAGAAGATGAAACTTTTAACTGGTGCTTAGAGGAAGGTAAGAATCAGAATATTCTGGTATGAGCAACAGGCAGTGAAAATGCACCATCAGGACAGGGAGTTTCTCATTAAAGGAGTATAAAGGAGGCCAGGGTCACTGCATCCTAGAATACATGATGGGAATAAGACATAAGGATACTAGAAAGGTAAGAAGGGGTCAGCTTGTTAAGGGCTTTGAATGCCAAGCAGAAGATTTTGAAGGGTATAGGGAAACACTGGAGTTCATTGAATGGAGGGTGTGGTGACATGGTTAGATGTGCACTTGAAGATGATTAATGAGACAGCTGAGTTGGTGATGGACTGGAGTAGAAAATAGACTTTAGGCAAAGAAACCAACCAGCATACTGTTGTGATAGTAAAGGTATGAATTGATGAGGGCCTCCATCAAGGTAGTAGCAACATCAGAGCAGAGAAGGGGGCATTTATAAGAGATATTATGAAGGCAAAATTGTCAGGACTTAGCAACAGATTGCATATGGGGTTGAGTGAGAGAGGGTAAAGAATCCATTTTGACACCTAGGTTGCAACCTTCCCTTGGTGACTGGGAAAATGATGGTATGGAAGGAAAGGCCTCAGGAGATTTTATTGGTCACAGAATGGGCTGTTCAAACCCAGGATGAAGTTGTATAAGACCCTCTGACATCCAGAACCCCTTCTCCCCAGGGTCATCGCTCCCACTACCCCAGAGGTAAGTCAAGGGAAGGAAGTCTCTAATGATTTTCAAGGACTTCCTGCTTATGTTCCAGTTCTAGGAAACCCCATGTCTTGGTTCACAAGAATTCCTATTCCCTTTTTCTGCTCAAAGAGACTGTTAGGTTGGATAGCTGCTTTCCAAAGCTGGCTGCACTTCAGTTAATTGACAAACATGGTACTTATTGAATGCTTACTACTATTATTAAAGAACTGTGGTAAGTATTGTGGGAGTCAAGAGGGTCTAGTCTTGACCAGCTTGATATGTACATTGGGAGGAATGAATTATACATTTGGAATATTTAAAGATCGAAGACATAGAAGAGCTAGAAGGGATTTTAGAGACTATCTAGTCTAGCTCTTCCCATTTTTAATTAAAAATAATTTATTTATTTTTAACATTAATTTTGAAATTTTTTTTGAGTTCCAAATTCTCTCCCTCCTTCTCATCCCTTCCCCACTCATCGGGAAGGCACGCAGTTTTGTATTGATTATACAGGTGAAGGCATGTAATAAATGTGCATATATTAAGCAATGTGTTAGAAGCTGGGTATCCAAAAATGAGAATGAAATAGCCCTGTCTCTCAATGGGCAAACATTCTATTGAGAGAAGCAATGTGAATACACTTAAGGAAATAGAAAATACAATTTTCATTGTTGTTTAGTCTCATTCAACTCTTCCAACTGACCCTGTGAACTTGCCCATGGTTGTTGTTTTTTTTGTTTGTTTGTTTGTTTTGGCAAAGATACTAGAATTGTTTGTCATGATCCTTCTCTAGTGTGTCCCCATTTTACAGATGAGGAAATGAGTCAAATAGGAGTCAAGTGACTTGTTCAGGGTCACACAATTTATAAGCTAATAAGTGTCTGAGGCAAGATTTGATTTCAGATTTTCCTGATTCCAAGTCCACAGTACCATCAATCTGCCCAAATAAATATTAAATAAATACAAAATATTTTGGTGGGGCAATAACAACTGGGGTGGGGGTGCAAGAAGAGTTTCATGCAGGACCTAAGCGTCATGAAAGTAGCTAAGGATTCCAAGAGGCAAAGAAGAAGAGGAAGAAGGGGGTGAAGGTCTGTAAAGAAGGACAAAGGATCATGAGATGAAATGTCATATCCAGGGAGTATTGTAACAGTCTGGAGGAGAAAGAGAGTAAACAAAGGGAAGTTATAGGAAATCATGGTAGAGAGAATTGGAAGCAGATTGTTAAGGGCTTTAAATGACAAAAAGTGGCATTTGTATTTTATCCTTGAGGCAATAGGGAGACAATGAAATTTTTTGAGCAAGAGAATTCCTTGACCAGAATGTGCTTTAGGAATATTGACTTAGAAGGTGCTAGAGTGGCATACTGGAAAGGGGAGGCCAATTAAGTGGCTATTATAAAAGTCCAGGTGAGGTGATAGGGGCCTGAACTAAAGGTGGTTGTATGAGTGGAAGAGGAGAGGACAAATGTGAGATGTTATAAAGGTAGAATCACCAAGACTTGACAACTGATGAATTGCAGCCCTTCTTCTTTTTACAAATAAGGAAAGCGAGGTCTAGGGAGATTAACCAAAGTCAGTCAAGTAGAAAATCATTGAGCTTGCATTTAAGTCCAAATATCTGGCATTCTTTCCATTATATCATGTTAACTAAAGATGACACGATGCAGTATAGAGTAATACCAACTTCTGGGCATGTCTATCTGGGTATGATACAGTTGAAAGAATGTTGATTCTAGCTCCAAATATAAACTCTGTTCACTATATACTTTTTACACATGTGGGTTTGGGAAAATTAACCTTCCTGGGCCTCAGTTTTCTTATCTGTTAAAGTTAGGTTTGAACTAGATGACTTCTGAGGTCCTTCCAGTTCAAGACCCATGAACCCAAGATCCAAAATGAGACAAAACAAGACAAGACTTGGGAAAGCAGGGAATGATTAATGCTTTCAAGTATTTGAAGGGCTGCAATGTGAAAAAAAAGATTAAGAAGTAGGAACATTGAGTGGAAGTTGCAAAGAGGCAGATGTATGTTTCATGTAAAGAAAAAAAGAAAAAAACCCAATAATTCTAGTAGCTGTTGAGAAGGTGAATGGGATACCTTGGGAGGTAATAGTTTCTTCCTCCTGAAAAGTTCTTTCCTTCTTGAAAAGAAATTCCTTCTACAAAAAGTCTTTGGTTTCGGTTTTTGTAGAGGGAATTTCTTTTCAGGTCTTGGTTTAATTAGATGGCTCTTGAAATGTCTTCCACTTTGGAGATTCTGTGCAGGTAGAATTATGGAGGTAGATTAAAATGCTCTGCTTGTAAAGTGGATGTAAAGATGAATGATTGAAAAGAGTGAAAATGGTTCCAAGATCTCCAGATGGCACTATACCAGACATAAAACATTGAAAGGAAAGAAGGGAAAGGAATAGATTGCATCAATAGGAAGACAAGAGTAGAGGAAGAGAAAGGGATAAAGTGAGGAAAAGTGTGAGAGAGAGAGAGAGAGAGAAAGAGAGAGAGAGAGAGAGAGAGAGAGAGAGAATCAAGGAATATTTGCTGACTCTATACATAGTAGAAAATATATAATTAAAATTCCATACTTTTTGATGATGACTGTTGAGTTGTCCTTGGGGCAATATCTCAGAGATTAATTCATGTCTTTTTCTCATTATATTATAGGAACCATAAACTGTTTTAATTTTCAGGTGAGGTGATTGTAGATACCCAGCCTAGAAACATGCTACTAGACACTTAACTCAGAGATACAAATGAGAATTAGATGGATTTCAATCCATAAAGCTTTCTTTTTTCTCCAAATAAGAACCAGAAATACAGATCAAAAGTGTTCAAAAGACAATGTCCAATTTCTATTATATAAATGTAATTGTCAGATTTTTCAAAATGTTCACAGATATCGTACCATAAAAACACAGATCATCAACATGAAGGCCATCATTCCATTCCCTGGGGAGCAAAGCAATACCCCAAAATAAGAATGAACTGTCTTGCGATATATGTGTGTGTGTGTGTGTGTGTGTGTGTATATATATATATATATATATATATATATATATATATATATATATATATATATATATATATATATATATATATACACACACACATATTAGGAAAGTAATGTTTCTTATTTCAGTTGGAAAGTTCTTGTCAAATTTCAGTTAAGAGTTCTGGGTACTGAACCTGGCTAAACCATCAGGACATCATGGATATTTTTTGCTGGAAACTGGATCAGACATGATCCAAGAGATTGAATCCCAACATGAACTAAGGTTCTGGGGAGATAGGGGATATAGTAGATCGAGGACTAGACCAGGAGTTCAGACTTGGTCTCAGACACTATTTTTGTGGCCCTGGCTTTGTACCCTCAGTTTCCTCACTTGCAAAATGAGGATAATAATAACACTTTCCTCTTAGGGTTGTTGTGAGGATAAAATCAGCAAATATTTGTGAAGTGCTTTGCAAACAATAAAGTGCTATATAAATATTAGCTATGATGACGAGCATTAGGATAACATTAAGTTTGAAAAGAGTGTTATATTAAAAAAAACTTTTTTTTGTTTTTTTGCACTCAGACTCAAATTCTTTTTTTCATTTAATTAATTAATTTATTTTTAGTTTTCAACATTCATTTCCACAAGATTTTGAGTTACAAATTTTCTCCCCATCTTTCCCCTACCCCTACCCAAGATAGTGTGCCTATTGAATACCCCTTTCCCCAATCTGTTCTCTCTTATAATATCCTCCCCCATCCCCCCAACTTTCTAGTAGGGCAAGATAGACTTCTACACCCCAGTGTCTGTATATCTTATTTTCTAGTTGCATGTAAAAGCAATTTTTTTGAAATTTGTTTTTAAAATTTGATTCCCAGATTTTTTCCCTTCTTCCCTCCTTACCCACCAACACTGGGAGGACATGCAATTCAATATAGGTGGTACATGTGTAGTTACATAAAATGTTTGCATAGTAGTTACATTTTGAAATACTAACTATATTTCCCTCCATCCTATCCTGCCCACCATTTATTCTATTTTTTACTTTGACCCTGTTCCTTTTCAAAAGTTTTTGCTTCTAGCTACTCTCTCCCTCAATCTACCCTCCCTTCTATCATTCTCCCCTTTTATCCCCTTCCTCCTTATTTTCCTGTAGGGTAAGATACCCAATTGAGTGTGTATGTTATTCCCTCCTTAAGGCAAATTCAATGAGAGTAAGTTTGACTCATTCTCTTTCACTTTCTGGCTCTTCTCCTCCAGTTTTCTCTTGCCTCTTTTATATGAAATAATTTATCCAATTCTATCTCTCCCTTTCTCCTTCTCCCATTATATTCCTCTCTTACCTCTTAATTTTATTTTCTAGATATCATCCCTTCATATTCAACTGATCCTGTGCCCTCTGTCTGTATATACATGTACACATATATACACACACTTACATATACACACATACGCCCTCCTATAGTGCATATGTATGTATACATATATACACATATAATATATATAATATATACATACACACACACACACACACATATATATATTCCCTTCAACTATTCTCATACTGAGAAAAGTCTCATTAGTTAACAATTATCATTTTTTCATGTAGGAATGTATATAGTTCAATTTTAATAAGTTCCTTATTATTTCTTTTCCCTGTTTACCTTCTTATGCTTCACTTGCTTCTTGTATTTGGAAGTCAAATTTTCTGTTCAGCTCTGGTTTTTTCATCAAGAATGCTTGAAAGTCCTCTATTTCATATGACCATGTTTTCCCCTGAAGCATTATACTCAGTTTTGCTGGGTAGGTGATTTTTGGTTTTAATCCTAGTTCTTTTGACCTCTGGAATATCACATTCCAAGCCCTTTGATTCCTTAATGTAGAAGCTGCTAGATCTTGTGTTATACTGATTGTGTTTCCACAATATTCACATTGTTTCTTCCTGACTGCTTATAATATTTTCTCCTTGACCTGGAAACTCTGGAATTTGGCTATAATATTCCTAGGAGTTTTCTTTCAGGGATCTTTTTCAAGAGGCAATCAGTAGATTCTTTCCATTTCTATTTTGCCCTCTGGTTCTAGAATATCAGGGCAATTTTCCTTCAGAATTTCTTGAAGGATGATTTCTAGGCTCTTTTTTTATCATTGCTTTCAGGTAGTCCAGTAGTTTTTAAATTATCTCTCCTGGATCTATTTTCCAGGTCAGTGGTTTTTCCAATAAGATATTTCACTTTGGTTTCTATTTTTTCATTTGTTTGGATCTGTTTAATAGTATCTTGATTTCTCATAAAGTCATTAGCTTCCATTTGCTCCAATCTAATTTTGAAGGAATTATTCTCTTCAGTGACTTTTTGAAATTCTTTTTCCATCTGGTCAATTCAGCTTTTTAAGGCATTCTTCTCCTCATTGGTTTTTTGGGTCTCTTTTGCCATTTGAATTAGTCCATTTTTAAGGCGTTATTTTCTTCAGTCAAGCTATTGACTCACTTTTCATGATTTTCTTGCATCATTCTCATTTCTCTTCCCAATTTTTCCTCCACTTCTCTTACTTGATTTTCAAACTCCTTCTTGAGCCTCTCCATGGCCTGTAACCAGTTCATATTTTTATTGGAAGCTTTTGATGCAGGAGTTTTGACTTTGTTGTCTTCTTCTGGTTTCAGATTTTGATCCTTTTTGTCCTCCCAAAAGGATTGTATGGTCTGTTTGTGCTTCCTCTGTTTGCTCATCTTGCCAGCCAATTACTTACCTTTTGGGCTCTGTGCCATGGTAGAACTCTGCTTCCAGAGTGGAAAGAGCTGTTTTCCAAATTGCTGGGGTTTTCACAGCTGTTGTCAGAACTGTTGTCAGAGCTATGAGGAGGGTGCCCTCTCTACAGCCACCACAAGCTCTGTTATACTAGCATTTCTTATCCCAGGATCACCACCCAAGACTGAGACCGAGATCCAAGCAGGTCACAAAGCAAGAGTGATTACCTTCTGAATGATTGCGTGTTCCCCCTAGGATCTGTAGGCTAGGAACTCCAGAGGCAGCCATGCAGTAGCAGCTGCAGCCACTGCCACCTCCACCACCCTGAGGGCAGGGGCTGGACCACATTCTTCTCTCACCCAGTTCCAACAGGGTTCCCTACTGACCTTTTTACTTTCTCTTTGGCGTTTATGGATTGAGAAGTCTGGAAGGTGCCATTTGTGCTGGTGATTCACTCCCCTGAAGTCTGTGGTGGTCCATCTGGGCCACAAGTCTGGGCTGGCATGGCTCATGTGGGACTTGCCTTGGCAAACAGCCCAGTATGATAGACCCTTCCTATTATCCTTTAAGGCTGCCTTCAGTGGAAGATTTGTTTTACTCTGTCAACTTTTGAGTTCTGTAGCTCTACAATTTGTTTAGAGTCATTTTTTTACAGGTATTGGTGGTGGTTGTAGCAGGAGCTCAAGCAAGTTTCTGCTTTTACTCAGTCATCTTGGCTCCGCCCATCAAAAATCTTTTAGTTTTATTGTCTTGGTGATGTTCCTTATTGTTAATGCTGTCTTTTCTTTAGATCATCTTCTATTTAGTTATTGCTTTATATATTAAATCTTTCAGTATATCATGATTTCTTGGAAGCAAAGGCCACTTTTATTTTGTCATTTTATATCTAGCACCCAGGATAGGACCTCACAAAAACAGATTATTAAAAAGTGTTTGATGATGTGACTAATGTTTTACATGATCATATATGTAAAACCTGTATCAAATTGTTTATTTACTTTCTCAGGGAGGGGAAAGGGTAGGGAGGAAGAGAGATAATTTAGAATTCAAATTTTTAAAAAATGAATGTTAAAAATTATCTTAACATGTAACTGAGAAAAAAATATTTTTTAAATGTGTTTGGTAAACTGGATTGAACTGAATTGTAATGAAAGACTGTGCCAAAGAAATTGATGTAGTAATGCTGATGAAGATGATGATGAAGGTAATAAAGATGTCAACAATGATAACAAACATCATGATATAGTAGAAACAACTCCTGATTTAGAGTTGGGAAGCTGATTTTGATTTGTCCTTTCTCTACTTTTTATCTATGTAATACTGAGCAAGCCATTGAACCTCTTGTTAAACCAAGCACAAGCAGCTTTTCAGAGGACTGCTGCTGTGAATAGCTTTATGGTTCTGATCACATAGTATAGTAAACTCTCTATTTATTCATCGATAAACTAAGTTAAAACATTCACAGAAACCAAAGTACAGTATTAATAATGATATAACATAACAATTAATCACTAAAGTGGTCACATAGTTTTAAACAAAAATATCATTCAGTAAGTCCTTAACTCAATCATCCTTAAGGAGCAAGCCTCCTTAAGGGACACAAAGTACAAAGGTCAAAATTTTCCCACCCCTAGGTCACACTGTCTTAATTTCTCAGGCAAAAGGTCTTCTTTCTTCCTGATTGGAGATTAGTTTCCAATCATCCTTAACTCAGTCATCTTTAAGGGGTACAAGGTACAAAGTACTAAGTTCTCCCACCCCTAGGCCACAGTAAATCATAATCTTCTCAGTCAGCACTAGGTACCTAAGGAGCCTTATCTTGGCTTGAGGCTGGCTCCCAAATCCCATGGTTCCTCTTTCATGGGTCTACCTCTTGCCTGAATCTACCCAACTGTCACCTGGATTCATAGGCAGATCTCAGCACCCTGTCCAGTTCCTTGTCCAAGTCCTCATCCATACTGAAAGCTAACAGTGTCCAGTCCACCTCAAGTCTTTTGTGTTTGTGGGGAAACAAAGTTTCTGTTTCTGGGGAAACAAAGCTTAACAGAACTAAAACAACATTCATGCACATTGCTGGCACCATCATCAATTCACTATTTGCCTGTGAAATCAACACAGACCCACAAACAAGGTCTGAGAACTCAACACAAATTGTTAGTATGGTCCCAGGACCTCCAAAATCCTCCTCTAGGACTTCTGTTAACAGATAAGAAAATCCTCTTTCAGGGCTTCCAGTAAGGTCACACAGCTTCTGTATAAGGTCTCTTACAAACACAAATCAACACAAGCAGAACAAACATAGTGCCAGCCACCATGAATGTTCCCTTCTCATTTCTGCTCTCTCCCAGCTTGTGCTTCTGCTTTTATATGGTCATTTGCTCCTGTGTTCCACCACCCCTTAAATCCTTCCTGTTCCTGTCTTTGATAAGTCCCTCCCACTGTGAGTTTCACAAGTTGTTTCTTAACAAATATTTGATACAATTATGGGCAAGGCTCAACTGAAACAAGGCACCACGTACTTGTTTGCTTGCCCTTACACCTCTCTATGCCTCAGTTCTGTCACTTGTAAAAATTAGGATAATAATACATTTGTACTAAGTACCTTCAAGGTTATTATTAGAAAATACATTTTAATCATTATAGAGATGTTTAAGCTTTAGTAATATTGAATGGAATAAAAGTGAAAACTTCTCAGGTAATATTCCAGAAATATGAACAGATTTATAATAAAGTACTAAAGACTTAGCAAACCTGGGCTGGGAGCCTGGGACCCTTGCTTCACTGGTCATAAGTTGAATTTTTGCTAAATTTAGCTAAGTATAGGAGGGGAAAGCACAGACCCTGCAAATTTAACCACAGGCCCAAATGTTCCAGACATGTTTCCACTGATCACCATCTGATCTGCACAAATATAAAATTGGAAATCCTCTTATGGAACTCCAGGCAGGTCACCATGCCCTAAGATCCCCATGATTCATAAAATATTGTCTTCTTTCATATCTATATTGATATTGCTATAACATTTATCTTTTGCTTTCATATCTAAGTTGATACTGATGACATATTTTGTCTGTTTTCATGTCCACTAGACATGTACCTTCTGCTTTTTGATATTACTGATATTTCATCTGCAAATTCCAGCAGATTTTTGTGGTTAAGACTATGTGCCTTAGTTCCTAATTAACAGGAACAGGACAGAACAAGGACGGGGGAGAAGGGGTGGTCTCCTGGGTGTATAACCAAGCTTTTCATTTTGTATTTTGGCTCTTCTACCAGACTGTCTCTGGCAACAAGACTGCCCTTCTTGCAAGAAGAAATAATTAAATAAATCCTTCCCGTCTCTACTTCGAGATATCTTTGCTTATTTTTATTTGGGCAAGGGTCGTTCTCATCCCACACAATATAATCTGTGTTATTTTAAACTGTGGTCTAGTATACTATTTTATGTCTATACTATTTTAAGTATTCTTACTTTACATTCTCATAAAAACCTTGTAAGTTAGGCAGGGCAGATATTATTCTGGCTTTTAGAAGAGAAAATTAGGCTCAAAGAGATCACATGGCTAGTCAAGTAACCGAGACAGTTCTCATGCTTGTAATTGATCTTATAAGTGAGGAGAGATTAGACAAAATGAAAACTGACTTCAGGGGCCCAGAAACAGGAAGGCAAAGCTGATATGCCTTCCCAAGTGATGTTTCTTTGGGCAACCTATCCTGGACATCAGATAATTGTTTAAAGAAAAGAAGTCTGGAGTCACAGACTCCTAGCACTCTCTGCCCCATGAGAAGCAGCAGTCACTTCAATAAGTATTCAAAACTTCTGCAGAGTGAACTACAGTCCCAGGTGCAATTAGAAAGACTTAGTAGGCAACCTTTGGTCCAGAGGCAGGGGTAAGCACATGGGGGACTTAATTCCTCATTACTGTGACTAGTATATGGTACATGACCAGGAAATGTGTATGACCTTGGAGCTGTGGGAGACCAACAGGTAAAATTTTCATCCCTCTGTAACTGCAAGACAAGAGAGAAACCAGGAAACAGCCACCTTCCACTTTCTTAGTCTATTGGCAAGGTAGGGGCAGCCTTGTGGGAACAGAATGCCCTCCATGGTGGGATTTAAGAGACTCCAAAAAAATACTCTTCCTGTTGTCTCTAGATTAGAGTTTATTGAAATTCTACCATTAGCCATTCATTTCTTTTGTTTGAGACTTAAGTGCTAATAAAATGCAAAGCCATTTGGGAATTCCATGGCACCATGGGACTAGAGGGGACCATTTGAGAACTCATCCTTCACCATTATATAGACAATGAAACTGAGTCTCAGACTGTTGAAATGATATATACAAGGTCACACAGTTAGTTAATAGCTGAAACCAAAATTCTGAGCTCTAGATTGGCAGAGTTAGAGAACTACTTTGCTATCCTCATTCTATTTCCATCAAGTTTATTGTGTGTTTGTCCTTTGTTCTCAAAGATGGCCATGACATCAGGGAGATGACAATATGACTTGCAACTGACTTTGATTTGAGTGAGGAATGGCTGTGCAAGGTCACCAGCCTCACTTTCTCCTCCAGAGCCATCTGGATCCAGTGACCAGATATTCATTAGGATGACTGGAGATGGCCCAGGATGCAATGAGAGACCCTGGCCCTTTTAGGCTAAGGTCTTTTCAGGTTTATGACACTTTAAGAGACACTACTACACTCTCAATAGCCTGGTCATTATAGCATTTTAGATATGGCAGTAGAAAAGATCTTTGACATTTTTTTACCCAACTCTCTTATATTATATATGAGGAAACAGAGACCCAGAGAATTTGTGACTGACAGAAACCAAGGTCACACAGGTAAGCAATGGCAGAGCCAGGATTCAAACTCAGTTCCTCTGGCTCCAAATCTAGAACTCTTCTCTACTATATCCTGTCAACTCTGGTAACAAATGACCAAAGGGTCACAGGGGTTTTGCAACCACTGTTAACTCCAAAAACACCAAAGAGCTCACATGGGTTATAAGCAAAAAGCTTTCTTTATTCCATTGGTGGAAAGAGATTAGACAGATGTGTCAGGGCTTCCTCTAGTATGAGACCTGAGGCAGTAAGGCTAAATCTTGATTTATACATTTGTGACTAGACAAAGAATCAAACAGCAGAGTAGAAACAGTGGTGAGATAGAACAGTCTGAAAATGAGGTCACAAGAGTCAGACACAACTGATTTTCTTGGCAAAGATACTGGATTTGTTTGCCATTTCCTTCTCCAGCTCATTTATAGAAGAAACTGAAGCAATTAGGGCTAAGTGACTTGCTCAGGGTCACATAGCTAGTAAGTGTGTGAAGCAGGATTTGAACTCAGGAAGATGAGTCTTCCTGACTCCAGGCCCAGCAGTCTTTCCACTGGCTGCCTTTTTTTTTTTTTTTAAACAATGACGCTCTTCAAAAGTAAAATGAGTTGCTTTGGGAGTTAATGAATTCACTCTAACTGGAAGTCTTCATGCCAAATCTGAATAATCACCCATCAGTAATTTTGTAAATGTTATTCTTCTTTAATCTGAACTGGACTAGATAGACACTGGGTTTCAAGAGGAATTTTAACACATTTCTTCTGATGACAAAGTCAGTATACTGTCCACTGGATCACCCTGCATGTAAAAACAAAACAAAACAAAAATATTTTGTAATATCAAAGTACTTTATTTGATGATGAGGCTTAAAGTTATGAGGGACTTTGTATGTAGTCTAGTGTAGTTATTTTACAGAAGAAGAAATTGAGGGCATGCTGTTAATCAGCTACAAAGCCACTCCTTCCCCTTTTGGCAATTCCCTGTATAGCCAAAGAGGGCGGTAGAGAGTAACAAGTGCCTCTGAAAATCTCTTTCACATTGTATATATGGTGCTATATTCTACTGTCTTCCAAGAAGAATTAGTTTTTCTCTGAACAGGAACTAATGGGCTGATAACTTCTTGCCAACTGATTCTTATCCTACTGGTTTCTTCACACCGCTTCACAGGCTGACTTTTTTCAAAGACCTGCTGAGTTTTCTTCTCTTGCCCATTCCTGACCACTAGAGTCACATTCTTCCCTAAATGTTTTTTCAATGGCAATGCCTCCTGGTACTTTATTTCAATGAGGCAAAAACAAACAAACCAAAAAATAAAAAGAAAAAAACAAACAAACAAACCCAAGGACAACAACAATAACAAAACCCAAATCTAACCAACTTCCCTTCTTATATTAGTTATAAAAGTGATATTCTTTATTTATTTAATTACCTCACAATATTAGTTGTGTGATTTATCATTTTGTGAGTCTTCTGAAATCATTTTTTAAAGTTTAGTGCAAATTAGCAATAATAATTAGCATAATGCACTGCTGCATCAGCCATTCTACAATCCAAGCTGGTCCTCCTAATATTTCTATTTAGAAAAATTGTTTTCTTCAAATTTGCACTTTATAACTTTTTGGTATATAATTTTTTTCATGCAGGATAAAATGACAATAAATAACAAATTTCTCAGTTATAAATTTGTTTATATACAAAGAACACATAACCTTCCTATTTAGGCAAAAGCAGATTTCCTGGTCCCTTTTGAAAATCAAATTATTTACATCCTGGCTTAAAACTGTGTTTTTTTACACATGGACTTTTAATATTTTTAAAAATAAATAGAATTTAAAAAAATATTTTAATTAATATTTTAAATAAATATATTTTTTTTATTTTATAAATATTTTAAAATATTTTTAATTAAATACTATTTTTAAATAAATAGATTAAAATTTTTTTTTTAATAAATAGAATTGTTTCCTCCCTATTCAGTCACCAAGTTGTTTACCTATGAAAGAGACATTACCTTACATTCTTCTCAAGTGGATTTGTTTCTTCTTTATGGAAAGTATTTTTCTACCCATTTCAGCAACCCAATTGCTCACATATTAAAGGAGCAGTATCTTACCTATGTAATCCTTTACTGCCTGGCTTGACAATTATTGAGCATTGCCAGGAGAACTGAGCATGCTAGAAGTTCCTATGGCAACTGAAAGGATTTTTACCCAGAAATCATAGACATAGTTACACTTGAACTTGGAGTTGGAAACTCAGGAAGAGAAAAAGGAAAAACAAATTCATCTTGCTGAGCTATGTGGAGGAAAAGAGGCTTGGGGATCAGAGAGTTGCATCCTGTTCTGGGTTCCTTCCTCGTTCTACTCTCTTTCCCTAGACCTAAGATGGCAGGTTTCTGATATGGACACTGGATAGTGAGAACTAAGATGATGGCCAAGAATTGACTGGCATGTTGATGATATCTGAACTGTCAGTAGCCATCTGAGAACTGAATATGTTCCCATGCCTGCTAAAGGGATATCAAAGTACATATTAGGTCTCACACGTGAGGCTGTGCACATTTTTATGGCACTGTTGTCACACTTGCAGCTTCCAACACAGATTATCTCACAGGTCCAGGTTTGCCTCATATATGAGTGATCAAAAGTTAAGTTAATTTACCTTGCTACTTTATGTATACTATATATTTACTTACTACATATGTACTATATATTTAACTACATATATTTACTATATATTATATATTTAACTATATGTATATTTACTATATATACTATATATTTAACTTACCCAATATTCAGTACAAATTTAGATTGTGATTGACATGGAGTCTCTATTTTATGTGAATCAGTTGAAAGGACTGGGGATGTTTAACCTGGGGGAGATGAGACTTACAGAAGATGCACAATAACTGTCTTCACTTAATTGAAAGACTATTGCTTGTAAATGGATTAGACTTCCACTTAAAGTGGCCTGAGTTTGAACTTGAGAACAATGGGTAGAATTGAGGCAAAGTCATAT
Source organism: Gymnobelideus leadbeateri (assembly GCA_011680675.1). NCBI lineage: Eukaryota > Metazoa > Chordata > Mammalia > Diprotodontia > Petauridae > Gymnobelideus > Gymnobelideus leadbeateri. The sequence continues at coordinate 167,649 of WOXC01005536.1, forward strand.
TTAGGTTTAATATAAGAGAAAGCAGCCCAAAAATATATTATCAAAAGCACAAACATACCCCCAACACATGGGGCACAATTTCCAAAAATTACCCCAAAATCGATTTAGTATGATGAGAAATGCTGGATTTTCTTTCACTGGAGAATTTCAAGTGAATGGTGTATGAGTACTAGGAAAGGATGCTTGGTCACAAGCAGGTTAGATTGTTTATAATAACAATCATAGATTTTATCAAAACTTTTTGGGAATATGTTTTAAAATTTCTTGACTGAATAGAGGTTAGACTACATGTTCCCTTTAGTTCTTTTCAGCTCTGAAATTCTATGATTTTATTATTACTGAGGGACTTGGATTAGACTACTTTCAGAGCACTGATAACTTGTAGGTGCCCAGATAGAAATGTCCCTGGTATCCTGAAATAGCGTTATACTTAATACTCACAAGAAAACATGAACCAAACCAGTCCAGACCTTCCTTCCAGAAGTGTAGAATCAAGGCCTACCATTAAGTCCAAAATTAGGAAGTAGCCTGAAAGAATGAGGAAAAACAGTGTTTTATTGATAGGGAAATTTAAGACACAAGCCAAGAAAAAGAGACTGAATCCCAAACAGCTACAGGCAAAGCCTCAAAGAAAAAACATAATGTGGACACACAAAATTCCTGGAAGACACAAAGCAAAAATTTTTTAAAGTCTTTTTCTTAATGAATGAAATGATAGCACTAGAGGATATGCTGGAAAAGAATCTAGACACATTTGGGTACATAAATACATTTCAAACAATACGAAAATCAAGGAATGGAGAAAGGGGAATTAGAGGGAGGATAGATTAATTAAAAGCAAAACTGCTTTAATGACGGGGTTGTGGATGTATGTGTAAGTGTATTCATATATATATATAATATATACATACATATATACACATATGTGTGCATATATGTATGTTTGTATAACAAATAAATATGTGTCTATATCTATTTCTATCTATCTATCTATCTGAATGCAAGGAATGGGAATCTGAGTGGATTCCCATCAACTAGGAAAGGGCTGAGTAAATTATGGTATATGAATGTGATAGAATACTATTATTCTATAAGAAATGATGAAGGGGTTGGTTTAAGAGAAACCTGGGAAGACATGAATTGATACAACGTGGAGATAACTGAGAGGAACAATTTATATAATTATAATTATATCATTTTGCAAAGACAAAAATGACTTTGAAAAATGTAAGAACTCTGATCAAAGTGATAACCAACCATGACTCTAGAGGACTAATGATGACAGTGCTACCTACTTCCTGGTGAAGAGACTCAAACACAAATAATCATAATCAGGACATCTAGGAGGCACAGTGAATAGAGTCAATAGACACCAGCCCTAGGGTCAGGAGGATTTGAGTTTAAATGTGACCTCAGATACTTGACACATACTAGCTGTGTGACCTTGGGCAAGTCACTTAACCCTAATTGCCTTGCCTTCTTCCTCAAAAAAAGTTATTAAAAATAAACAAAAGTCATAATCTCAATAACATGTATGCACACATACACAGATTGCCTATATGTATGTAAGAGTATGTATCTGTGTTATGTATTAACACTGACTGACCCCTGCTGACTAAAAGCCAGGTATGATGTACTTTATCCCTGCTTCCAGAGTTCTCTAGTACCCTTGAGGGGGTTGGAAATTTTAAGTTCTCTGCCAATAACTTCAGTTACCCCCCCATTAATGTTCCCTCAATTGAAGGGGATAGATCCCCTGTACCCCAGTTCCATTTAGCCACTGTCAGATCAATTTTGACAAAGAAATAATTACTTCAAAGTTATATTAAAAAAAACAAACATATACCAACCCATGGGGCATAATTTCTTCCCCTCTCCCACCATCCTTATACTGTCTCAGTGTCTGGTAAGTGGATGAGGATTTAGGTTCGTGATTAAGCTCAGTTCCTATGGTGCATAGTCCCGAATTCCAAGTCTAAATCCCACGTTGGCCTTGGACCCCAGGCACTTTGGCTTCTCAGGTGTTTCCTGCTGGGCTGGCTGACTGCAACATTCTACCTGGAATCCTGGCTCCAAGACTAGCATGGCTTGAACTCCCAGATATAATGAGGATTAATACTTTCACCTAAAAGCTAAGAACAAAACCAATTAAAAACAAACAAACAAACAAAAAAAAAAAACAAAGCTAGAACAGAAAAAATACTACCTTCAGTTTCTTGGGACCAAGGGGTAAGAGGGTAGGGGAGGTATTCTCCCTTCTTGCTTCAGTTCATTGTGTTCAAGATGTGGGTGAACTGTGTGTTATCTTCACCCTCTGTATGCAGCAGGAGAAAGCATATGGGAAAGACAGGGACACTGTCCAAGTCTGGCAGTTTTAAAGACTCAGGCTGTTCCTGCTGTGCAGTCAATTGAAGGAGGTTAATCCCACCCACATGATAAGGGAATGAAGAGAAGTGCCAGTTTTAGGCAAGCTGGGTATGCTCCAAGATCCCATTATATGGGAGTATACATGCATGTATAGATGTGTGTATGTTTCTCTTCCATCTCCAACATATACGTGTATGCATACACACTCACATATTACAAACTTTTGCTTCGACATAGCTACCTACCTTCCTTCCTACCCATCCCTCATCGAGAGCAAAAGAAAAGCAAAACCATCTTACAAACATTCTTAATCAAGCAAGACAAACTCCTGTATTGACCATATTTTAAAAGGGTCTACACATTTATACATACATGCATACAAACATTATACACAAAATGTGTGCATGTGCATGTATGTACACACATTTATATTTGTTTATTTTATGTCCAAAGAGAAGAAATAAATGTGCATACATGTAACCTTTTTTGAACAGAACTAATACAGAAGTTTACTTTGCTTGATTATGAATGTTTGTAATGGAATGAATGTTTATAATGTTTGTAATAGAAGTTTTGTTTTTCTTTTGTTCTCAATGCAGAGAGGGGAAAGGAAGAAGGAAACTTTGTTTTGATTGAAAACAACAAAATTTTATTTTAAAATAAAGGTGAATTTTTGTCTCTGGGAGTTAGTTAATCCAGAGCAAGTGACTTGAAGTTACCAAGGACAGCTAGGTGTTCCATTATTTCGCAATTTATTTTGGCTATCAATATTTGAGCTGTTCTTTCAAACCCAGAGAATATATTCCTTAGAAGAGAGAACAGAAGCAGCATGCCAGTTGACTATCATGTATGTGCCTTCTATGTACCAGGCATTGTTCAAAGCTGAGGATACAAACCAATGTGAAACAATCGCTGTCCTCAGGAAACTCACATTCTAATGGGAAAGACAACATGCAATTTTGTACAAACAGAACAAATTTGAGATAATCTCAGAGGCAAGGCACTAAGATCAAGAAGGACACGGAAGATTAGAGTCATAAGAGTATAAACTTATTTATGGCAGGGACTCTCTTTTGCCTCTTTGTTTATTTGCTGCTGTTTGTTATTTATTCTGGAAGAGGGCTATGACATCAGGGACGTGATGCCAAGACATGCAAGTAAATTGGATTTAAGTGGGGAGAGCTCACCAGCCTCACTTTCTCCTCTGGAACCATTTGGGGCCAGTGGCCAGATATGGATCAGGACAAATGGAGATGGCCCAGGATGAAATGCGGAACCTTGGCCTTTTCAAGCTAAGGTCTTTAACAGGTCTCAGGTTGAGTGAGGCAGAGCCTGTTCAGTGATTAAGGCTTAATAATGTTTGGGTTCTTTGTTTATTAGCTCTTAGCTTAATGCCTAGAACTTGGAAGACACTTAATAAGTGTCCATAGATTGAATGATTGAGACTTTAGCTGCAGCGAGGGGAGCTAAGAGGCAATAAAGAGGTGGGAGAACATTCCAAGCATGGTGGAAAGCCAGTGACAAGGTTTAGAATTGGGAGGAGTGCAATGTATAAGAAATGATAAATAAGCCAATGCCATTGGAGCACAAATTATATGGAAGGGAATAAGGTGTAAGAAGACTCTGAAGTTAGGAAGGGGCTATGTTAGGAAGGGTTATGAAAGGCTTTAAAAGACAAAGGATTTTATATTTGGTCTGGAGGTAAGAGAGAGCCGTCAGAGTTTATTGAAAGGGATGAGTGTGTGATATGGTCAGACCTGAATTTTAGGAAGATCAATTTGACAACTAAGTGAAGAATTTAATAAATCTGCCTTCTCTGTCAACAGTTGTCATTGCCCTAAACATTGATTCTGTCCTTTTTCAGTCCCTACTTTTCTATTAATATGTGGAGGAGAGGAGAAACCCCACTTAAGGGATTTTAGTCCTCAGGTTTCCTGTTGGGTATCAGCTCATTTTGAATGTTAACACTCCTGACAGATCACGATATGCTTTTGTATTCACGCTTTATTAACTGTCCTTTGTTCTCTATTCTGTAGATGTCTTTTAAAAATCTACTTTGTTTGGTGAGTTCCCTATCTTATGCATTAATCTTTTTTATTTTTATTTATTTTTATTAAGCAATTGGGGTTAAGTAACTTGCTCAAGGTTACACGGCTAGTCATTATTTGTGTGTGGGTGCTCATTTTCTGAGGCCGGATTTGATCTCGAGTCATCCCAACTCCGCGGCTGGTGCTCTTACTCACTGCGCCACCTAGCCGCCCCTTTAGGGCAATTGGGGTTAAATAACTTGCCCAAGGTCACACGGCTAGGTTTTTATTTGTGTGGGTTAAGTGTCTGAGGCCGGATCCGAACTCAGGTCCCTCTGACTCCGAGGCCGGTGCTCTACTCACTGCGCCACCTAGCCGCCCCATTATTTTTATTTTTACTAGTAATTTCTCTTTCTTTCTTTATTATTTTTTTAACAAATGCTTTATTAACTTCTGGTTTACATCATTCATTTCCACCAGATTTTGAGTTATAATTTTTCCCCATTTTTTCCCCTACCCACCACCCCAGAATAGCAGTCCCACTAGATATCCCCTCATCCAATCTGCTTTCTCCCATATCTTCTCCCATACCCCCTTCAACTTTGCCACTGGGGAAAGGCGAATCTCTGAGCCCCAATGTCTGAACATCTTATCTCCCAACTACATGCAAAATAGTATTAATAATAGTATTTATATACATTTGAAACATTTAAATTTAAGACTTCGAATTTCAGATCCATTCCCTTTCTCCCTTGTCACCCACTCCCTCTGGGAAGATAAGCAATTCAGTATGTATTGTACATGTATAGCTATGCAAAACATTACCATAGTAGATATATTGTAAAAGACTGCTTATATTTCCCTCCCACCCATCCCACCTCCCACCTGGTCCATTCCCTACTTTGATCCTGTACCTCTTTGAAAGTGGGTACTTCCAACCTCCCCTCCCCCTACAATGCCCTCCCCTCCATCATCCCCACTCGCATCCCCCTTCCCCCACTCTCCTGCAGGGTGAAATATAACATTTAGTATGTATGTGATTCTCTCCCTGAGCCAAATTCAATGAGAATAGGGTTTTGCCTTTTTGCCTTCCTGTTCTTCCCCTCCCCTGCAACTACTTCCCCTTGCCTCTTCTACATGAGATAGTTTACCCTACCCTCTCTCTCCCCATCTCCTTTTGTCACTTCCTCTCTTACCTCTTTGATTCACCCCGTAAGTATCATCCCTTCCCACCAAATTCAACCTGTGCCCTCTATCCATGTATACTTGTAAAGATATATACACACATTCACATACGTATTCATATGTCCATATACCCTTCTTCAATTATTTTTATAACAAGACAGGTTTAATCAGACACAGTTATTGTTTTTCCATGTAGGAATATAAATAGTTCAACTTTGATAAGTTCTTTTTGATTTCTTTTCCCTGATTACCTTCTCAATCATCTCTTGCTTTTTCTGTCCAAATGTCAAATTTTCTATTCAACTCTGGTTTTTTTCCTCAAGAATGCTTGAATGTCCTGTATTCCACTGAATGACCATATTTTCCCATGAAACAAGATACTCAGTTTTGCTGGGTAGGTGACCACTGGCTTCAATCCCAGCTCTTTTGCCTTCTGGAATATAATATTCCATGCCCTTTGATCCCTCAGTGTAGAAGCTTCTAGGTCCTGTACTATTCTGAATGTATTTCCACAATATTGGAACTGCTTCTTCCTGGCTACTTGTAGTATTTTCTTCTTGATTTAGGAGTTCTAGAACCTGGCTATAATATTCCTAGGATTTTTCTTTTGGGGATCCTTTTCAGGAGGCGATCGGTGGATTCTTTCAACCTCTATTTCCCCTCTGGGTCTAAAACATCAGGGCAATTTTCCTTGAGAATTTCTTGAAGGGTGATTTCTAGGTTCTTTCTTTGATCATGACTTTCAGGTAGTTCAATAATTTTAAAATTATCTCTCCTGGCTCTATTTTCCAGGTCAGTGGTTTTTCCCATGAGATATTTCACATTGCCTTCTATTCTTTCATTTGTTTGGATCTGTTTAACAGCACCTTGATTTCTCATAAGGTCACCAGCTTCCATTTGCTCCAGTCTAATTCTAAAGGAATGATTCTCTTCAGTGAGCTTTTGAGATTCTTTTTCCATCTGGCAAATTCGACTTTTTAAGGCATTCTTCTCCTCATTGCCTTTCTGAGCCTCTTTTGCCATTTGAGTTAGTCTATTTTTTAAGGTGTTATTTTCCTCAGTCAGGCTGTTGACTGTCATTTCATACTTTTCTTGCATCTTTCTCATTTCTCTTCCAAATTTTCCCCCGCTTCTCTTATCTTCTTCTCAAGGTCCTCTATGGCCTGTAGCCAGCTTGTGTTTTCATTTGGGGCTTTTGGTGCATTAGTTCTGACCTCACAGTCCTCTTCCTGTTCCATGCTTCAATCCTCTTTGACCCCAAAATAGTTGCATTTTTCTGTTTATTTTGTTTCTTTTGCCTAGGCATATTGCCACGTAATTACTTGATTTTTGGGTTTGTTGCCACAGTAGGACTCTGCCACCAGAGAGGAGAGCTTCCGTCCCAAACGTGGGGTCTTTACAACTTCAGGAGGTTGGGTGGCCTCTGTAAAGCCTCCACCCACTCTGGCAAATTGGATACCCACCCCAGGCCCCCCCAAGACCACAATCCAGATCCAAGCAGTTTAAAGCAAGAGTGATTAACCCCCAGACTGATTGCTGGATCTCTCTACAGTTCACAGACCAGGGGCTGGAGCTGCCACTGATGCTGCAAAATGGCCTCTGTGCCATGTTCCCTCAGCAGCTTTTTATCCCCAGGGGAGGAAGCCGATGCATTCCCCAAATACTGGTCCCAAAGTCCATAAGGCACTAACCTCTCACTTTGTCCTAGGCATATCTATGCTGATAATTCTGGAATCGCCACAGCTGCTGGTGTTCTGGGGTCCCTCCAGCTGGCTTCTGTCCCAGCCGCCCTGGGGCTAAAACTGTGGCTCACGGGGGCCTGGACTCGGCTCCCAGAGTGCTGTGCTGTTGGTTCCCAGCACGCTGTGCTGCCTGCTCTCAGAGCGCTGCGCTGGCCACTCCCTGCAGGGCTGCTGGGCTCTCCTCAGCAGGAGGTTAGCTTCTCTGTGTCATTCTGTGGGTGCTGGGGCTCCAGAAGTTGTTCAGATTCCCCTTTTACATTGTTTGGAGGTGGTGTGGGGAAGAGCACCTTGGAAGTGCTGTTTCTACTCCACCATCTTGGCTCTGCCCATTAATGTTTTTTAAACCTGTCCCTGTTTCCTCAGCAAAAATTGTTTGAGTATTCAGAAATTCCTTCCTGAGAGCTTCCCCATTCCCCTCTGCACCTATATACTGCAGTATATAGTCCATGAGCTCCTACGTATCCTCTCTCTAACACATTGAAATGTTCTCTTCTTAATTCTAGGATTCAGACAAGGTTTTTCTCTCCTTGATCACAAATGGGATTCTAAGAGGTGGAGATAAGAAGGGAGTGAATTCTAGGAATGCAGGTCAGTTTGTTCAAAGGCATAGAAATAGGAAATGGAATATTGAGTTTGAGGAATAACTAATATTCCTATTAGAATTGAATGTTGTGTGTGTGTGTATGTGTGTGTGTGTGTGTGTGTGTGTGTGGTTTAGTAATATGTTTAGAAATGCAAATTGGAAATATTTCATAAACTTTTTTTTTTAAAGATTAGATTTATAATGACTATTTTTAGTCTATCCAGAGCTCATCCTGTATATCTCCTCCTCCTTCATAGAGATTCATGGCTTATCACCAGGATTTTTTTATGAAAGAAAAAGCAGAAGGAAAAAAAATTCAAAACAGACCAATACATCAAAAGATCTGATGGTATATAAAATGCTTTATGACTGAGCATGGCACTGGTGTAAGCATCTTAGCATCAGCTTCCATGACTGGTCACTTCTAATGTAGGGTGTCTCTAAGTGAAGATGACAGGAAATTCTGCTTAGCCATCTTGGTCAGTTAAGATTTCATTTTTGGGTCTCCTAAGTCAAACTGAATGCAGAATCAGCATCAACCCATGGATGTGCCCCAGGATGGTGGAAGATAAAGTGTAACCAGAAGATATCCTGAACTTAGAGAAAAGATTCAGCTCCCAACTTATTGGTCCTCAGAAACATAAACCTTCATACAATTTTTGATGCTCTGGAACTTGGGATATATGATGATTGTAAAATTCCCTTGGTTTCCAAGTCTGAACTAAAGAGTTTCTTATGCAGGATCCACTTGTTACTTTACTCACTCTGTCACTAAGTGACTGTGCAGTTTTTAATAAGTCACTTAACCTCTCCAGGACTTGGATGAACAAGGTGACCCAGGTCTTCTCTAGTTCTAAATCCTATGTAAAACCAATCATGAACAGCTCTCCTAAGAATTGCTGCTGTGAATAACTTTAAGGATCTAATCACACAGTATAGTGAACTTTCTATTTATTCAGCAATAAACTAAAGCAAAACATTCAAGAAACTAAATATAACATTCACAACAATATAACAATTTATTACTAAGGTGGCCACATAGTCTTAAAAATATGTCATTCAGTAAGTCACAATCTCCTTAATCAATATACCATATCCAAGTGAAATCTTCTTTCATCTTGATTGGAGACTGGCTTCCAATCATCCTTAAGCCAATCATCCTTAAGAGGTAGCAGAAAGTACAAACAATATCCACTTCTTCCTCACAGTAAGTGACAATCTCATTAGTCAATACAGAGTACCCAAATAAAGTCTTTCATCTTGACTGAAGGCTGGCTTCTAAACCCCTTGGCTCCTTTTCCATGGACTGACCACTCCCAGCTCTTACCTGTATTCACAGGTAGGCAGCCCTCCCAGTTCTTTCCTGGACTCACCTGTAGGCAGCCCTCTGCTCCTGTTTCATACCTTAGTTTACAGGGAATGCTCCACTACAACCTCTTTGAAGTTTCTGTTTCTAGGAAGACAAAGCTTAACAGAGCTACAACAATATTTACACACATTGCTGGTACTATCATCTCAATTCACTTTCTTTCTGATAAAGTAACACAAATAAATAGACAAGGCTTCTATCTGAGAAATCAAATACAAATCAACAGTAAAGTCCCAGGACTTCTATAACAGTAGTAAAGTCTTCTGTCAGGACATTTGTCTAAGAACAACAGACAGGATGCCTTTGCCTGACAGAACAACATACAGAGTGCTACAGGGGGCTGAAATCACAAGCATTCTTCCTCTCAGTTCTGCTTGGTCCCAGCTCTGCTCCAGCTTTTCTCTGCTCTGCTCCTTCCTGTTTCACCCTTCCTATTTCTCTCTTTTGACAAGTTTCTCTCACTGTGGGCTCCATGTGATGAAGTTAGGCCTATTAAGGGCAACACACTATATACTGTTTTCAGGTGAGGCTCAGAGGAACTTGAATAACTGAAAAAAAACATTAAGTACTACTTCGATTGTCATTACATCCTATGACCTTACTATTGCTACATTTTAGGCTTAGCTTGAAATATATCTCTTCTCTAAAAACCAATAATTTGGCTATACATTTTGAAACTACTCTTTATAGTATTTGATATTTCATCTGAGTAGCCTGGGAGAACCAGGAAAGGTTGAATCCAGCTTGAGCTGGACCTCTCAACTGAGTCAAATTCAAAATAAAGCTGGGAAATGGATCCCTGCTCATCCTCCTCTCCCTTATATATATAATGCTGAATATTATACTATCCACCATAGGATCCATTTTTCGTTTATCAGCCCATCAGATTGAATTTTCAGGAAACTGTACCTCCCAATATATCACCAATTCAGTCAATCTCCAGAGAAGCCTCCTTTCTATCAGAAGAGATTGAGAACTCTAAACACATGCTAGGTAGTTCTGCTCCCAAACTTGGGTGTTTGTTACCTTTTCATAAATGTAGGAAGGAGGGTTTTGTATTGTTCACTCATTCCTCAAACCAATAGTCTATAACTAGTGGCATAGCTAGGCCACAAGGATCCTTTGTACATCCAGAAGGAGAATGTGATCCTCTCAATCCCCAAAACTAGAGATGGGGGGTAAGGGTGCCATGGATAGAGAAAAGATTTTCCCCAGATAGTTTTTCCAGAAGAGTTGAAAGGGGGTGGCGATAAGAATACCTCCCACCCATTACCACCTCTAGTCATCCTCTAAATGAGACTAATGTCAAACTTATCTTCCTCACTGGTTCATCTAAGGGACTTAGACGTTTTTGGCCTTGTGATGATGGGGGTATTCATTGTAAAAACTCTTGGGCTGGGTAGGTTTTGATCCTTATTTTAGGATCAATTACATCTGGTAATGTGTTTGGAAAAACAATTAATTTCCCTAATTCAACTCCAAATAATGATATCTTAGAAAAAAGGAAAGGTATTTAGAAAGTAAAGGAATAGTTTAAAACTATCAGAACTAATCATATATTCATACCATGCAAATTAATAGAGTATTTATTATAAAGAGACCGCTGTTCACCTACAGATGAGAGATGAAGAATTCAAATAAGAAGAAAATGTGGCCCCTGTCCTCATGGAGCTCCCAATCTAGTGGAGATGACAAAATCTGTCCACAAATGGCTAAAATGGAAAATAAAACATAAATATGTAACAAAGATGTAAAGATGGTGATGTCTGAGTTCAGGCGTGGAAGAAATGATTTCCAAGGTGTAGGATTAGATGGAATCAATGTGAACAAAATCTTTATTCTTGCATGACTTCCCATTTCCTCCACAAAGCTGATGTTTTTCTAAGTCTTGTCCTTTCTACCTTCACAATATCTCTTTCTATCTTCATGATGACACCTTTTCTCTTCTTATGTAGCCACCAATCTCATGTCAGCCCTCATGTATGAAGTTTTCAATATTTCCCTACTCCAAATCTTTTGTGATTTCAGTCAATGTTCAGATGCCGAAATAATCTTCCTAAAGTGTAAGTCTGACCATGTCACTTCCCCTACTCAGTAAAACCCAGTGTCTCCTATTTTCTCAAAAATAAAATATGAAATCCCATTAAAAAAAATTTTTGGACCCTCTAATTAAGTACCCTTTTCTACTTTTCTTGTCTTCTTAGACATTCTTCTATCACATGTACTCTACAGTGACTATGGCCTTCTGGCTATTTCTCATACATGCCACTACATGCCCCAACTCCATACCTTTTCATTGGCTGTTCCTCATACCTAGAACTCTCTCCACCCTTATTTTTGCCTGCTGTTTTTGCTGAATTCCTTCAGATATCAGCTAAATTCCCACTTCTGCAATAAGCCTTTCTCAGGACTCCCTAATTTTATACCTTTTCTTTGATACTAACTCCAGTACACACACACACACACACACACGCACACACACACACACGCGCACACACGCACACACATGCACACACGCACACACACATATACATGTATATAAAACACATATATATTTATATGCATATATACAAGTGGGTATATAGATACACACACACACACACACACACACACACACACACACACACTTATGCATATTATCTCCTCCATTAGAATCTGGGCTCAATGAGATCAGGGACTGTTTTTGGCTTCTCATTGTATCTCCAGAGCTTAGAACAATGCCTTGCACATAGTAAGCAATTATCAAATGCTTATTGACTAACTAAAAAGAATTCAACAAATATTTGTGATTATGGGTGTGATGGAACCAGCTTAACCAGCTCAAGAGCCAATTGTTAACTTTTCAGTGTGTGTTCTCACACCTTGGAAATTGACAGATGCTACAGATCAGGGAATCATTTATTGTTTTGTTGATTATCTTAACTTAAAAAAGTGATGTGGAAAATGTTAATAATGCAGATCAGACCTGTGTCATGTGTGTCATGCCATAGATCCCCCACCCCCAAAGATATCATTATTAAACATTCATCAGAATAACCCTATCTATGGCCATCTAATATCTAAAGATATCAAGGTCATTCAACAGTATAAATCTGTAAAGCTCAAATGATATACCCAGTGTCTATAGAATTTGGACAAGATCACAATATCAGTAAGCAAACAGAATAAAGTAAGCATAATATATCTTGGAGATGAGTTCTGGGCACATTCTATAGAAATGTTACTTGCAACATTTATTCACAAATCTGCTACAGGCATAAACTGAAATAGATGGAATGGCAACAGCCTTTTTTTTTAAAGGGAGGGGTATAGAGATGAGCAGATATCCCAGTGAAGAGCTAAATGGCACATCTGGGTTAGCATTAAGTTTGAACTTCATCCATATCCTTATTGACGTCCTGGAAAGGAGGAATAAATAATCTCCTTAGAGAATTTGCTGACGACAGTAATGTGGGATATATTATTGACATACATGAGACCAATGCTTTTATTTTTTAAAAGAATACTTGGCATGCCAGAGTGACCTACTTGTCAAGTCACATATAGTAAGGGGTAATAGAGGGGAAATATAGGTAGTTCCTTCTTTAATTTATTTAAAGGTTATGTATCAAATATCTACTATATGTTTATATTCAGAATGGTTGGGTTCAGTTGAGGATAAAAAGACTATGCTTGACCTCTTGTATTTTTTTTACTAAATAATTTATTTTCTTTCAAATAAATTTTTATTGAGTTAATTTTTTTACATAACCAAATTTTTTTTTCTATTATCCCTCCCCTCTTCTCCTCCCAGAGAAACACCCCATATAAAAAATAATGTAAAGGAAAAAAAATAGGGGCTGAGCCATGATGGTGGAGTAGAAACAGCACTTCCAAGGTGCTCTCCCCCACACCACTTCCAAACCATGTAAAAGGTGGACTTTGAACAACTTCTAGAACTACAGCACCCACAGAACGACACAGAGAAGCTAACCTCCCTCTGAGAAGAGCCCGGCAACACGGCAGGGAGCGGCCAGTGCAGCACTCTGGGAGCGGCCAGCACAGCAAGCTGAGAACCGACAGCACAGCACTCTGAGAGCCTAACCTAGGCCCGCCTGAATCGCAGTTTTAGCCCCAGGATGGCTGGGCCAGCAGCTGGCTGGAGGGACCCCAGAACACCAGCAGCTGTGGCAATCCCAGAATTATCAACACAGATATGCCTAGGACAAAGTGAGAGGTTAGTGCCCTTTGGACTTTGGGACCAGTATTTGGGGAATATGCCAGCTTCTTTCCCTGGGGGTGAAAAGGGGCTGAGCAGTCGCAGCACAGATGCCATTTTGCAGCATCAGTGGCAGCTTCAGCTCCTGGTCTGTGAACTGTAGGGAAATCCAGCCATCAGTCTTAGGGGGTAATCACTCTTGCTTTAACATCCCTGGATCTGGATTGCAGTCTGGTGGGGAGGTTGTGGGGTGGGTATCCAGCTTGATGGAGCCTGTGGAGGCTTCACAGAGGCCATCCAACTAATACCTCTGGAAGTAGTAAAGACCCCAATGTTTGGAATGGAAGCTCCCCTGTCTGGTGGCAGAGTCGTACTGTGGCAACAAGCCCAAAAGTCAAGTAAGTGAGTGGCAACATGCCTAGGCAAAGGAAACAAAATAAACAGAAAAATGCAACATTAGACTCCAATTTGGGGGGCAAAGGGAATTGAAGCATGGAACAGGAGGAGGCCTGTGAGGTCAGAAATCCAGCACCAAAAGCCTCAAATTAAAATATGAGCATGTTATAGGCTATAGAGGACCTTAAGAAGGAATTAAAAAACCAAATAAGAGAAGTGGAGGAAAAACTGGGAAGAGAAATGAGAAAGATGCAGGAAAAGTATGAAATGAGAGTCAACAGCCTGACTGAGGAAAATAACACCTTGGAAATAGACTAACTCAAATGGCAAAGGAGGCTCAAAAGGGCAATGAGGATAAGAATGCCTTAAAAAGCCAAATTTTCCAGATGGAAAAAAGAACCTCAAAAGCTCACTGAGGAGATTCATTCCTTCAGAGTTAGACTGGAGCAAATGGAAGCTAATGACTTTATGAGAAATCAAGATGCTTTTAGACAGATCCAAACAAATGAAAGGATAGAAGGCAATGTGGAATATCTCATGGGAAAAACCACTGACCTGGAAAATAGATCCAGGAGAGATAATTTAAAAATTATTGGACTACCTGAAAGCCATGATCAAAGAAAGAACCTAGAAATCATCCTTCAAGAAATTCTCAAGGAAAATTGCCCTGATGTTTTAGACCCAGAGGGGGAAATAGAGGTTGAAAGAATCCACAGATCACCTACTGAAAAAGATCCCAAAAAGAAAACTCCCAGGAATATTATAGCCAGGTTCCAGAATTCCCAGATCAAGGAGAAAATACTCCAAGGAGCCAGGAAGAAACAATTTCAATATTGTGGAAACACAATCAGAATAGCCCAGGACCTGGCAGCTTCTACACTGAGGGATCGAAGGGCATGAATTATGATTTTCCAGTGGTCAAAAGAGCTGGGATTAAAACCAAGAATCACCTACCCAGCAAAACTGAATATCTTGTTTCAGGAAAAAATATGGTCACTCAGTGGAATACAGGACTTTCAAGCATTCTTGAGGAAAAAAACAGAGTTGAATATAAAATTTGACATTCAGACAGAAGAAGCAAGAGATGATTGAGAAGGTAATCAGGGAAAAGAAATCAAAAAGAACTTATCAAAGTTGAAATATTTATATTCCTACATGGAAAAACAATAACTATGACTGATGAAACCTTTCTCAGTATGAAAATAATTGAAGAAGGATATATGGACATATGAATACATATGTGAATGTGTGTATATATGTTTACAGGTATACATGGATAGAGGGCACAGGTTGAATTTGGTTGGAAAGGATGATACTTAAGGGGTGAAGTTAAGAGGTGAGAGAGGAATGTAGCAAGAGGAGATGGGGAGAGAGAGGGTAGGGTAAACTATCTCATGTAGAAGAGGCAAGGGGAAGTGGTTCTAAGGGAGGGGAAGAATAGGAAGGCAAAAAGGCAAGACCATATTCTCATTGAATTTGGCTCAGGGAGAGAATCACATACATACTAAATGGGATATCTCACCCTGTAGCAGAGTAGGGGGAAGGGGGATGAGAGGGGGGATGATGGAGGGGAGGACATTCTGGGGGAGGGGAGGTTGGAAGTACCCACTTTCGAAGGTGGACAGGATCAAAGTAAGGAATCGACCAGGAATAGACTATTATTAATACTCTTTTGCATGTAATTGAGAGATAAGATGTACAGGCATTGGGGCACAGAGATTCACCTTGCCCTAATGGTAAAGTTGAAGGGGGTATGGGAGAAGATATGGGAGAGAGCAGATTGGATGAGGGGATATCATGTGGAACTGCTATTCTGGGGTGGTGGATAGGGGAAAAATGGGGATAAAATTGTAACTCAAAATCTGGCAGAAATGAATGATGTAAACCAGAAGTCAATAAAGCATTTGTTTAAAATTTTTTTTAAATTACAACTGATCAGTACAGTGTAAAATTCTGAAAATATGTATAATGACGCATCCTTATGGACCTCCCATCTTTGTAATAATGTCCTTTAAAAAAAGTGATATTCCTTTTTATTCGTAATTATTATTTGGTGTGATTTTTCTGTTTACGTTTTTTTAACTTTATGTTATTGTTTCCTTGGATCTGCTTACTTCACTCTGTATCTTTTCAAACTGATCTTTTTTTTCTCTGTATACAAAGAATTCCTTTCATTTTGTCTTATTCCTCTCCATGAATCACTCTGGAGTTTCTCTACAATGTCCCAGAAATCTTTTCATTCAGGAAGCTCACTATATTCATAGAATTCCCACACTGTTTCAAAGTAACAGGCCACCACCCCACCTTCAGGCCTCTCCCTCTGATTGGATGACTCCTCCAGAATCTCCATTTAAGGAGGGCACCCAGTCCAGCCACATACTTCTCCCTGCTGTAGACTTTTCCTATCATGTCACTGTGCCCAGTGTCTTCATCTCTCCCCTCTCCCTATCAGCTTACTTTTATGTGTTGTCTTCTCCTATTAAAATACAAACTCTGTAAAGGCAAGAACTATCTTTTTTTGTTTGTTTGTATTTGTATCCATGCTTGTCCCAGTACCCTGCATATAAAACAACTTTGAACAAATTCTTGTTGATAGAATGAATGACTTTATCATATTCCATTCTTACAGTGTAGCAATTTTCCATTTCAATCACATACCATAACTTGTTTAGTCATTCTGAAATCAATGTGCATCTACTTTGTTTTCAAAACTTTGAAATTTAATCATTCTTCAGAGATCACAGAATCACATAACTTCTGAGTTGGAATGAACCTCAAGTAGGTCTAACCTAGACCCCAAAGGAAATTCTACTACAATATTGTTGCCCATTGGTCAATGAGCTTCTGTTTGGAGACTTCCAACAAGGAGGAAACTACTGGCTGTTGAGATAGTATTTTTCACTTTTGAATAGTTAAGATAGTCCTCTTCACTTTTAGTTAGTTAAGATTTTGTTTGTTGGCTGGTTGGTTGTTTATATTCTGACATTAAGCCTAAGTTTTCTTCTTCATAACTTCCATCCAATGCACAGGGTTCTCCCCTCTGCACATACTTTAGCATGTTTATATACATCCTGTATATAGCTTGTTTTGTATGTATTTTTTCCCATGTTGTCTCCCTCATTAGATTGTAAACTCCTTGAGTGTAGGGATTGTCTTTTACCAATTTTTTTATCCCCTGCCTTTAGCACAGTGCCTGGTTAATAGTAGGTGGTTTTTGCTGCTCAGTCATATTTTGTTATGTCTAATTTTTTATGACCCCATTTGGGGTTTTCTTGGCAAAGATACTGGAATGGTTTGCTATTTCCTTCTCCAGATCATTTTACAGAAGAGGAAACTGAGGCAAATGGGATTAAGTGACTTACCCAGGGTCACATAGCTAGTAAGTATCTGAGGCCAGATCTGAACTCAGGAAGATGGGTCTTTCTGACTCTAGGTCCAGAGACTCAATAAATATTGATTGAATAAAGGAAGGAAGGAATATTTAGTAGGATATCTCTTTTCAGAACAAGATTAAAGGATTTAGAGGGGAAAGGAAACTTAGAGGTCATTTTAGTTCAATCCCTTTATTTTTCAGATGAGGAAATTGAGCACAAGTAGGGGATATAGCTTCTTCGAGGTCATAAAATTCAAAACCACAGGAAGCATCATTTGAACCCAAGTCCTCTGACTCCAAATTCAATTCTCTTCTAATATGCCCTGCTGTTTTATTCCAGGTTTTAAAAAAAGCCTTACAAATGTAATTCAATTATGCAGAAAATTGAAGAAACTTGATAAATAGGGTTATAAATTCCCCTGTCAATCAGAAAGCAAAATGGATTTTTAAGAATAATTTATCTGCTTTAAAGGATAGTAAAGATGATCCTTCTGCTAAATTGCTTGAGAGCATAATTGGTTGATGAGAACATAGAAAAACAGTAATAAAATGTAACTACATTTAATTTGAGCCTGTGATTTCCAGCCTTAGAATCTGGTTTATTCAAAATGAATTCTCCCAGTTTTCAAAATTAAATTACTTTTCTTTTCCCTTTTCCCTTTTCAACCATATTTATGTTGCTTCCTTTAAACATACCAGGCAGTGGGGGGAAAGCTCATGTATGAATCTGTGTGTTAAAGTGGGGAGGGAGCAACACTTAATGAACAGAAAACTATTTAATGAAATAATATCACGTTGTTATCAACTCCAAAACATCATAAGGAGTTTGGGCATTTGGTGTGTTTTCTCATGATAAACATTTGCCAGGATGAAGCTGGGCCAGGGAGGCTGTATCTTGTTTCCACCCTGACCTTTTATAACCACACACGTGTTCTGTTTCACCCCCTTTGAGAAAACCTGAACAGCATTCTCATCATCATGAAGAGCAATTAACTGCCTTCAGCCAGCTGTGCTACCAAACTCATTGGGGACCCAAATAAAACTTGTTCTGTAGTACAGCTCTGCCCAGCCAGGCAAAGCGGGCAAGTCCAACTCAGGCAGATTTTTTGAAAGTCAAAAAAGAAAAAAAATAGTAAATCAGTTCCTAGTTGAGAAGCAAGAAGAAACCAAGGTCCCCTTGATGCCTGAAAAGCAGTTACTGCTGGGAATCTGCAATACCCTAGAACTGAGGACCCCTACCAAGCTCTTCTGATGCCTCCTTATGGCATTGTGGGCAACATTTTACTCAATTCTACAACTGCTCAGAGTGCCTATGTGTGAAATCCATCAATATGCTAAGCACATATGAAGTATCAATTACATATCTGATAAGGTGTTAAGCTTTGGGGTTAAATAGACAAAAAGGAAATAGTCTCTGTCCTTAATGAACTTATACTCTATCATGGTGATACTGGATGTACACAGACAAGTAATACAAAGTAATTTCAACAGGGAGAAAAGAAAGTACTAACACCTGAGGGTGGTTGTGGCACTGCTATCAGGAGGATGTGGGAGCTGGGCTAGGCTTGGAAAGAAGCTAGGTTTCTAAGAAGGGGAGGTAAGAAGGGAGTACATTCCATGAATGAGTGATCCACTTGTCTAAATGAAGAAGTCTTAGAGTTTTCAGACTATGGTGGCAGAGAACAAACTTTGGCAGGTCCTACCAATGTGGAAATACTTTGAGTGTAGGCAAGAGGATGGACAGTGTTTGTTATCTGAGAACCAACTTAGCTAAGGTCAGAGAAGTTTTTCAACAGAGGGAAGGTAGAGGGTGGCTCATTCTTGTGTGGCCAGGTCCTTCAAAGTAGAACTAGGTAGTTGTTGAGAGGTAAATTTTAGCTGAATATAAGTGGGGCTGGTTAGAAGTGGGAGTTTGGGGATATAGCAGGAAGGAAACACCTTTCAGAATAGGTAGAGCTGACCAAAGGCAGAATGGTCTATGTCCATGTTCTATTACTGGAGGTCTTCAGGTGAATACTGGATTAACACTTGGTGAGAAGACTGCAAAAAGTATCATTGATGTGATCTATAATAGACTTCTATGACTGCTGAGGTCCTTTGTAAGTCTGGGATTATGTGCTTTTAGGGTTTGTTACCACGTGGTAAAATTTTGGGGCGACATCAATTTATGTAAATGTCAACTAATTCTTGATTGTTTGTGATATGTGTCAGCTCCCCCACTGATAAAATCATAGAACCTGGAAATATCAAGGAAGAAGTATCATTCAGTTATCAATGGCATGTATCTGTGTCATAATTTATGCAAAGCATTTTGCAAACCTTATGATGCTGTTTAAATTAGCTATTATTATTATTATTAAATTAGCTATTATTATTATTATGCCTTAATCAACTTTGTGTTTTCTTAAAGTGCCTCAGAAGCATATGATAAACACTCATTGAATTGCCCAGCAATGTACTTTGAATTAATATTATGAAACATAGATTTTTGGAAGCAGTTTTTTGTTTGTTTTTGTATAAGATCCATGTGCATATAAGAAAGAACAAACAGTGTAGTCAAAGCCAACTAGGGACTGGATTCAAGTCCCACATTGGACACTCACCAGTCATATGTCTTTGGATAAATCATGAAATTCTTTGAGCCTGGGTTTTCATTTATAAATACAGGATAATAATACCTGTCTGACCTAACTTAAAAGATTACTATGAGGCTTAATGCGATAATGTATATTAAGTATTCTGTAAACCCCAAAGCCTTTTATTAATACCATCTGGAATTACTATAACAATGGTTTACCTTTATTTAATATTTCAAGGCTCTGCCATTGTATCTGTATTTCCTCCACCAGGACAGATCATACCATAAATTAAAACAAAACCAAAGAACTCTTCAGAATTCCAGTCTGAGTATTACCTTCTTCTTTACAAAATCATTTAATTTTTAAAAATCAGTTCTATTTTGTGATCCATTTTATTAGGTATAATTATCAGAATTTACATTATATTCAATGACCTCAGATTCTTCAACATTTATGCCTTCAAATTTTCATAATTTCTTATCTCATTTGATTTAATCCTGTCTTAGAAATGAAAGATTTTTTTTCATTCCCTCGTTTATTTACCTATTTATCTATTTTTTATGGTTACCCGGTATTGGTTGGCAGTATGTTGTTTTGTCTGATTTGGAGTTGAAGTTATCATTGATAACAGGCTAGAATATTGCCTTTGCCTATTACTGGTGAGATCTGTTCCTCATTGTGTTATGGTATAAAAATTATGTGTAATGAAAGTCTTTATGATCTTCAGTCCATGTCATGAATACTCATGATTTGTTCACTTTATTAGCTATTAGCCAATGCCTTAAAGCATTTCCAGCAGATGGACTATTGGTATTTTGGGTTTGTTCTAATGGGTCTTGCTTTTTTCAGCATTGCCCAAAGGGGCACCACTTGTGTGGTTATCTTCAGTGCTCATCTGAACATCATGACAATTTTGACTGGGGCCAGGCTACAACTGTATGCCTCCCTGCCTATATCTTCAGATATCACACTGACCAAAGTACTAATACAAATAGTGGTATTATCCTATTCCATTTCACCTTTTCAATGATCCTACAAGAGATCCTCTTGTAAAGGTCTCAGGCTACATGAGGTCCTCACAGTACATCACCCTGGCCAATGTTCCTCTTCTTTGATGTCCCTAACCATAACAATAGTCCAGTGATATGGACATTATATTAGACTTTCAGGGGATTAACATTATTATCATAGGCTACTGGGTGACATAGGGGAATATTGATTGGGACTTAGAGTGAGAAAAAATAGAATTATACTTCTGCCTTGGATTCTTATGAATGACCCTTGGCATATCACTTAAAATCTCTTTGCCTCAGTTTCCTCATGTGTAAAGGGCAGATAAAAGCACAGAGCTTTTTTTGGTATGAGATACCATATATAAGTCCCATTGTAATCTTTAAAGCACTAATAATAATAATAATAATAATAATAATAATAATAATAATAATATCTACCATTATTTTTATTATTATAAAATCACAGTCACTTCCTCACTACCTACACTCTTCACCCCAGACTTTCTCTGCCATGTCACAGAAATCTCTTCATCTTATAAGCTCACTCCACCCTCAAATTTCATATCCAGCACTCTTCCTCTAATTAGAAAGGTTCTTCCCAGAACCTTAAAAAAGTTTTAAGGAAGACACATAGTCCAACCATGTCTTCATTCTTCTTCAGGATAAAACCCTAACAATATGAATGTTTACTACCATGCCTTTCAACCAGGTTGCTTCATCTCTCTCACTCTTCTCCCAGCCTCACTTTTGGGGTCCTTTTGTGTGTTGTCTTCCATTGTTAGGTTGAAAGTTCCTTGAGGTCAGAAACTCTTTCTTTCTTTTTGTGTTTGTATTCTCAGTACTTGCTCTGATTCCTGACATATAATAAGTGCTTAATAAATGCTTGTTGAGGTGGAGCCAAGATGGCAGAGTACAGACAGCAACCCAGCTAAACTCTCCCAATATGCCCCTACAAAGAACTGTAAATAACCTTCAAATCAAATGTTAGTGCAGCAGAGCTAACAAAAAATCAAGAAGAGACATTTTTTCCAGCCCAAGACAACTTAGGAAGTTGGCAGGAGAGATCTGTGAAAGCAGGTAAGAGCCACTCAGAACATGATGGCTCCCTGTAAGGGTTATGGGATTTAAAGATCTTCCATGCCCCATTGGACTTGCTGACATAGCAGGAAGGGGAGGGGCAAGACGAAGCGGAAGAAGAGTTAGAGTTCCGGTGGGAACTGGCGGTGGCCGCGGCAGCAGCAGCAGCAGCAGTAGCAGCCAAGATAGAGGTGGAGGCACAAACTCCTTTTTGAGCCAGCCACAATTTCTGCTAAGGACTCTTGTTGGGGACTGCCAGGGAACAGAACTGCGGGGGGCCAGAGCTGTTGTGAGCACGCTTCCTGGACGCTGAGCAGTTGCTGAGAGTGGGGAGAGAAGTACCTTTGCCTGAGGTAGCCTGTTCTGTTTTGAAGGCTTAAGAATGTGGTTGTTTACTACGTTAACTACTTGTGCCAATTTCATAACTACCCTGATGGCTTTGACTTTCTGGTTTTGGGACTCGGTTATTTGGCATTTTAATAAATTCTCTGGCTTTATCCCCCATATAGAGAGACTGATATATTTTGTGATTAATAACCACATAAGCCTATTTATAATTGCTATAGGCATAGTGAATATTGCATTGTTAATACATTTGGCGACGGGGAAGGGATCACAAAATATCAGGCCTCTATTTGGAAGCAGGGGGGCTTTAGAGGGAGAGATGGCTATCCCAGGAGGGGAGGATTTGCCTTATTCCTCTCTAGCCAGAGAATGGGCCAAAAGTACAGGGCCCTGTGAAAACTGGGAACCAAGACTAAAAGAGGGAGAACCTGGAGATTTGGAAAGATGTTTGCAAGGAATACCTATAGAACCAGGCAAAGAGTTGGCAGGAGTGTGCAGGAGAGGCTGGGTCCTGCTAACAAGTTATCGCCTCATGTGTAAAAGTAGGGATAAGCTGCTGGAGGAAAGAGCTCAGATGGCTAGGGAGTTGGCTGGTTTGCTTGAGGATTCTCCTGTGTCACAGCATTCAGAAGAGCAAACCGGAGGGACTCAGGTGGTCCAGGAAAAAGCTACTGTTCATGTAGCTAAAAGGAAGCAAAAACCTAGCAGAAGAAATGTGCATGCAGCTTTTGTACAGGCTGGGCAGAGTTGCCTAGACAGCTGCCAGGAGAATGTGTGTGTGGAGAATGCAATAAGGTTAGATGAGGAGTCTTCTAACATAGAAGTTCTCCCCATACGAAGAAGAAGACAGGAGAAGTGCCAGGGCCAAACAGAGTCCAAGGAGATAATTGAGGATTTCACTCAACAGGAGATTACTGACATATTGAGTAGATTCACCCAAATAATGGGAGAGTCTTTAGTGTCTTGGATAGTAAGAATCACTGATGAAGGCGCTGGAGGAATAACACTGGACAGTGAGGATTGCTTAAAATTCATAAGTATCAGTCAGAATCCTTTTGTCCACCAAGCTTTTAGGGACTACCATGTGGGAGGAGGCCTCAGAAAAACTACTCTGTTAGCTTTAGTTGCACAGGGATGCAGAAAGCAATATCCTACTGTCTCTATGTGGCCTAGTGGAGACAGACCCTGGTACTCACTTAGAGATTGTATGAGGAAGCTAAAGGAAGAGGTAATGAAAACTACCATCATGGTTGGAGATGCAAATGCATATCATGAAACCCCCCTAGGAGTTCCTCATAGAAATATCATAGTGAAGACTGCTCCTCCTGCTTATAAGCACTTAATTCTGACTTTATTAATTGGAGAAATAGGGCACCCTCTTTCAGAGGTGCTGGATAAGATTTCACAATTAAGTGACCTAGGGGAATGGGGACAAGATAAATTGCCTAGAGAGAGAAGAGTACATAGCCAGAGGATTCAGAGACAAAATAGACCAACTAGAAGGGAACTGTTTTTTGCTCTATTGAGAGCAGGGGTGGACTTTAGAAGAATAGATGGTATTCCAACTGAAGAGCTGCATAAGCTGTACCAAGAAAAGGTACTTAACATTAGAATGAATAGGGAAGCAAGAACCACCCCTGCAGGTACTCCTGAATCAGAATCTTTGCATCCAAGTTTGCCCCACCTCCAGGGTGAATAGGAAATAGGCCAGGCCCCAGCCCAGATTAAAGAAATATACAGAGGAGATTGTAGACCCCATATCAGTTTAACAATATATTGGAAGAATGGATCAACTACTGTGACTAGGGTGTTGCTAGATACTGGGGCTGAGGCCACACTTATCTATGGAAACCCTGATAAGTTTAAACATGGAATCCCTATTACCATCACAGGTCTAGGAGGGGCTGAAATATCAGCCAGACAAGTTAAAATAACAATGAAAATTGGGCAGTTACCTAAGAAAGAATATACTGTGGTTGTTGTACCTATTCCTGAATACATAATTGGAATAGATATATTGAGAGGCATGACTCTGAATTTACCTGAAGGAAGATACCAATTTGCTGTAAGGAAGATAGGAATTAATACAGTTTTAGTGGGAAAAATAAAAATGGACCCAATCACTTTACCTGAACCTTCTGAAGTAATTACTTTAAAACAGTATCGTGTGCCAGGTGGGAAAGATGAAATTACCACTACTATAAAGGAATATGTTGAAGCAGGAGTGTTAGTCCCTACAACCACAAGATGGAATAATCCTGTCTGGCCAGTAAGAAAATCAGATGGGACATGGAGAATGACAGTGGACTATAGACAATTGAATAAGGTGACTCCTCCTTTGTATGCTGCTGTTCCAGATACCATCACCTTAATAGAAAGGATCCAGAAATATGATGGGACTTGGTATGCAGTTATTGACTTAGCAAATGCCTTCTTCACCATCCCAATAGACCCTAAACAATGGGATCAGTTTGCTTTCACTTGGCAGGGTAGACAATATACTTTCACCCGCTTGCCGCAAGGGTACCTACATAGCCCCACTATTTGTCACAGGATTGTGGCTGAACAGTTAGATGAATTAATGCTGCCTGGTATACAGCTTACCCACTACATTGATGATATCATGATACAGGGAAAAGATGCAAAAGAAGTGGAGAGAAGTTTGACCCTTCTAATTGAGCATATGAAAAGTAAAGGGTGGGAAATTAACCCTGCAAAGGTTCAAGGACCAGCTCAAAATGTAAAATTTTTGGGTATACAATGGAACAAGGGACATGAAAGATCTTGGGGCCGAATGTAAGGGTTATGGGATTTAAAGATCTTCCATGCCCCATTGGACTTGCTGACATAGCAGGAAGGGGAGGGGCAAGACGAAGCGGAAGAAGAGTTAGAGTTCCGGTGGGGACTGGCGGTGGCCGCGGCAGCAGCAGCAGCAGCAGTAGCAGCCAAGATAGAGGTGGAGGCACAAACTCCTTTTTGAGCCAGCCACAATTTCTGCTAAGGACTCTTGTTGGGGACTGCCAGGGAACAGAACTGCGGGGGGTCGGAGCTGTTGTGAGCACGCTTCCTGGACGCTGAGCAGTCGCTGTGAGTGGGGAGAGAAGTACCTTTGCCTGAGGTAGCCTGTTCTGTTTTGAAGGCTTAAGAATGTGGTTGTTTACTACGTTAACTACTTGTGCCAATTTCATAACTACCCTGATGGCTTTGACGTTCTGGTTTTGGGACTCGGTTATTTGGTATTTTAATAAATTCTCTGGCTTTATCCCCCATATAGAGAGACTGATATATTTTGTGATTAATAACCACATAAGCCTATTTATAATTGCTATAGGCATAGTGAATATTGCATTGTTAATACATTTGGCGACGGGGAAGGGATCACAAAATATCAGGCCTCTATTTGGAAGCAGGGGGGCTTTAGAGGGAGAGATGGCTATCCCAGGATGGGAGGATTTGCCTTATTCCTCTCTAGCCAGAGAATGGGCCAAAAGTACAGGGCCCTGTGAAAACTGGGAACCAAGACTAAAAGAGGGAGAACCTGGAGATTTGGAAAGATGCTTGCAAGGAATACCTATAGAACCAGGCAAAGAGTTGGCAGGAGTGTGCAGGAGAGGCTGGGTCCTGCTAACAAGTTATCGCCTCATGTGTAAAAGTAGGGATAAGCTGCTGGAGGAAAGAGCTCAGATGGCTAGGGAGTTGGCTGGTTTGCTTGAGGATTCTCCTGTGTCACAGCATTTAGAAGAGCAAACCGGAGGGACTCAGGTGGTCCAGGAAAAAGCTACTGTTCATGTAGCTAAAAGGAAGCAAAAACCTAGCAGAAGAAATGTGCATGCAGCTTTTGTACAGGCTGGGCAGAGTTGCCTAGACAACTGCCAGGAGAATGCGTGTGTGGAGAATGCAACAAGGTTAGATGAGGAGTCTTCTAACATAGAAGTTCTCCCCATACGAAGAAGAAGACAGGAGAAGTGCCAGGGCCAAACAGAGTCCAAGGAGATAATTGAGGATTTCACTCAACAGGAGATTACTGACATATTGAGTAGATTCACCCAAATAATGGGAGAGTCTTTAGTGTCTTGGATAGTAAGAATCACTGATGAAGGCGCTGGAGGAATAACACTGGACAGTGAGGATTGCTTAAAATTCATAAGTATCAGTCAGAATCCTTTTGTCCACCAAGCTTTTAGGGACTACCATGTGGGAGGAGGCCTCAGAAAAACTACTCTGTTAGCTTTAGTTGCACAGGGATGCAGAAAGCAATATCCTACTGTCTCTATGTGGCCTAGTGGAGACAGACCCTGGTACTCACTTAGAGATTGTATGAGGAAGCTAAAGGAAGAGGTAATGAAAACTACCATCATGGTTGGAGATGCAAATGCATATCATGAAACCCCCCTAGGAGTTCCTCATAGAAATATCATAGTGAAGACTGCTCCTCCTGCTTATAAGCACTTAATTCTGACTTTATTAATTGGAGAAATAGGGCACCCTCTTTCAGAGGTGCTGGATAAGATTTCACAATTAAGTGACCTAGGGGAATGGGGACAAGATAAATTGCCTAGAGAGAGAAGAGTAAATAGCCAGAAGATTCAGAGACAAAATAGACCAACTAGAAGGGAACTGTTTTTTGCTCTATTGAGAGCAGGGGTGGACTTTAGAAGAATAGATGGTATTCCAACTGAAGAGCTGCATAAGCTGTACCAAGAAAAGGTACTTAACATTAGAATGAATAGGGAAGCAAGAACCACCCCTGCAGGTACTCCTGAATCAGAATCTTTGTATCCAAGTTTGCCCCACCTTCAGGGTGAATAGGAAATAGGCCAGGCCCCAGCCCAGATTAAAGAAATATACAGAGGAGATTGTAGACCCCATATCAGTTTAACAATATATTGGAAGAATGGATCAACTACTGTGACTAGGGCATTGCTAGATACTGGGGCTGAGGCCACACTTATCTATGGAAACCCTGATAAGTTTAAACATGGAATCCCTATTACCATCACAGGTCTAGGAGGGGCTGAAATATCAGCCAGACAAGTTAAAATAACAATGAAAATTGGGCAGTTAACTAAGAAAGAATATACTGTGGTTGTTGTACCTATTCCTGAATACATAATTGGAATAGATATATTGAGAGGCATGACTCTGAATTTACCTGAAGGAAGATACCAATTTGCTGTAAGGAAGATAGGAATTAATACAGTTTTAGTGGGAAAAATAAAAATGGACCCAATCACTTTACCTGAACCTTCTGAAGTAATTACTTTAAAACAGTATCGTGTGCCAGGTGGGCAAAATGAAATTACCACTACTATAAAGGAATATGTTGAAGCAGGAGTGTTAGTCCCTACAACCACAAGATGGAATAATCCTGTCTGGCCAGTAAGAAAATCAGATGGGACATGGAGAATGACAGTGGACTATAGACAATTGAATAAGGTGACTCCTCCTTTGTATGCTGCTGTTCCAGATACCATCACCTTAATAGAAAGGATCCAGAAATATGATGGGACTTGGTATGCAGTTATTGACTTAGCAAATGCCTTCTTCACCATCCCAATAGACCCTAAACAATGGGACCAGTTTGCTTTCACTTGGCAGGGTAGACAATATACTTTCACCCGCTTGCCACAAGGGTACCTGCATGGCCCCACTATTTGTCACAGGATTGTGGCTGAACAGTTAGATGAATTAATGCTGCCTGGTATACAGCTTACCCACTACATTGATGATATCATGATACAGGGAAAAGATGCAAAAGAAGTGGAGAGAAGTTTGACCCTTCTAATTGAGCATATGAAAAGTAAAGGGTGGGAAATTAACCCTGCAAAGGTTCAAGGACCAGCTCAAAATGTAAAATTTTTGGGTATACAATGGAACAAGGGACATGAAAGATCTTGGGGCCGAATGTAAGGGTTATGGGATTTAAAGATCTTCCATGCCCCATTGGACTTGCTGACATAGCAGGAAGGGGAGGGGCAAGACGAAGCGGAAGAAGAGTTAGAGTTCCGGTGGGGACTGGCGGTGGCCGCGGCAGCAGCAGCAGCAGCAGCAGCAGCAGCAGTAGCAGCCAAGATAGAGGTGGAGGCACAAACTCCTTTTTGAGCCAGCCACAATTTCTGCTAAGGACTCTTGTTGGGGACTGCCAGGGAACAGAACTGCGGGGGGGCCGGAGCTGTTGTGAGCACGCTTCCTGGACGCTGAGCAGTTGCTGTGAGTGGGGAGAGAAGTACCTTTGCCTGAAGTAGCCTGTTCTGTTTTGAAGGCTTAAGAATGTGGTTGTTTACTATGTTAACTACTTGTGCCAATTTCATGACTACCCTGATGGCTTTGACTTTCTGGTTTTGGGACTCGGTTATTTGGTATTTTAATAAATTCTCTGGCTTTATCCCCCATATAGAGAGACTGATATATTTTGTGATTAATAACCACATAAGCCTATTTATAATTGCTATAGGCATAGTGAATATTGCATTGTTAATACACTCCCATAGCAGCAGCACTAGCAGAACTAGCAGCAGCTTTGGGAGCTTTCAGCCCAGAGATGGTAAGGGGAGTTAGACAACTGCAGGGAAGCAAGGGTCTTTCCTGGGTAAAGACAAAAGCAAAAAACAGGAGAGCAATGACCAGATCTCTCTTTGGATCACACCAAGTCAAAACCACTGAAAACTTACAGAATCCCAGAACTAGCTCTAAAAAATAGTGGCATACAAAAGCCTGAAAGTTAGGACAGTGGCATCCCTGCACCCAGGAGAGCAGAGCCCAACTTTCATATAAGATTCAAAATCAAGAAATAAACTGGAAAAAATTAGAAAAACAACATGAACAATAACTTGACCATAAAAACCTACCACAGGGTCAGAGAAGACCAAGACATAAATTCAGAAGAAGACAATATTAAAACATCTTCAAACAAAGTCTCAAAAGAAAAATACTAATTGAACATAAACACAAGAAGAATTCTTGGAACAGTTAAAGAAAAAATACAGGTGATAGAGGAAAAATTGAGGAAAAATGAGAATAACACAGGAAAATTATGTAAAGAGAATTAAAAGTTTGGCAAAAGAGGCACAAAAATACTGAAGAAAATAACACCTTTAAATATAAAATTAGCCTGAGGGTAAAAGGGACACAAAAATTTCACCAAAGAAAATAGCTCCTTAAGAAAGAAGAACTGGTCAAATGGAAAAAGTACAAAACCTTACTGAAGAAAATAATTTCTTGAAAATTAGAATTGGGCAAATGGAAGCTAATGCCTCCATTAGATATGAAGCAACCATAAAACATTGATGAAGGAATGAAAAATAGTAGAAAATGTATAATATCTCATTGGAAAAACAGCTGACCTGCAAAATAGAGGAGAGATAATTTCAGAATTATTAGGCTGCCTGAAAGTCAAGATAAAAAAAGCCTAAACATCATATTTCAAGAAATTGTCCAGGAAAACTCCCTTGATATCTTAGATACAGAAGGTATTCTTTTGATTTCTTTTCAAATTCTTTCAATTTTTTTTAAGCAATTGGGGTTAAGTAACTTGCTCAAGGTTACACAGCTAGTCTTTATTTACATGTGGGTGCTCATTTTCTGAGGCCAGATTCTATCCCGGGTCATCCCAACTCCGAGGCCGGCACTCTTACTCACTGCGCCACCTAGCCACCCCAATTCTTTCCATTTTAAAATAGAAATTGAAACATCCTGTGGTCACCTCCTGAAAGAGGTCACAAAATGAAAGCTCCCAGAAATATTATAGCCTAATTCCAGAGCAACCAGGTCAAGGAGAAAATACTGCAAGAAGCTAGAAAGAAATTATTCAAATATTGTGGAACTATAGTTAGGATCATGTAAGATTTAGAAGCTTACGTGTTAAAGAAGCAAAAGGCTTAGAATACAGTATTCCAAGAAGGCAAAGGAGCTAGGATTACAGCAACAAATAATCTATCCAGCAAAACATAGCATAATCCTTCAGGAAAAAATGGATATTTAATGGAATAGAGGAATTTCAAGCATTCTTGATAAAAAGATCAGGACTAAACAAAAAAGTTGACCTTCAAACACAAGATTCAAGAGAAGCATAAAAAGGAAAACATAAGAGAGCAACCATAAGGGACTCAATAAAGTAAAACTGCCCATATTACTATATGGGAAGATGATACATGAAACTCCTATGAACCCTGTCATTATTAGGGTAGTTAGGAGTTATCTACATGGAAAGAGCATGTGGATAGAACATTCTGGGATGAGCTAAAACAAATGAAAGCTTGAGAAAGAAGGTTTCACTGGGAGAAAGTGGAAAAAAAGAAAATAGGGAAATTTTCTCATATATAAATGGCACACAAGGAAGAGCTTTTTTAGAGTGCAAGGGAAAATGAGGTGAGGGTGACGGATAATGTGTAAACCTTGCTCACATCAGAATTGATTCATAAAGGGAAGTGCATGTACACACTTGGGTATAAGAATATATCTTACCCAATAATAATATAGGAGAAGAAAAGTGTGAGACATGGTGGGGTTGATAAAATGGAGGGTGTATTAAGGGCATCAGTAATGAGAAGTTAAAGAGAAGGAGAAAGATAAACAGAAGAAACTGAGATGGACATGAATACACAGTAATTGTAACTGAATTTTTTATGGGAGGAGCTCACCTCTCAAAACAGAAGTACATAACAGAATAGATTACAAACCATAATACAACAATAGGTTGTTTGTAAGAAACACATTTGAAGTGGAAAGACACACACAGCATTAAAAAAAAGGGCAGAATATATAATGCTTCATCTGAATTTTTTTTAAAAGGTAGAGGTAGCAATGGTAATCTTAGACAAAACAAAAGTAGGTCTAATTAAAAGAGATAAGCAGGGAAAATGCATTTGCTATAAAGGTACCATATACAACGAAGTAATATAAAACAATCTTAAGGGGATGTTTCTCTCAAAATGGTCTCATTTCTCAAATATATAGAGAACTGAGTCATTTTTTTAAAAGAATAAGTGCAATTACCCAGTTGATAAATGGTCAAAGGATATGACTAAGCAGTTTTCAGAAGAAGAAATCAAAGCTATCTATAGTCATATTGAAAAATTCCCTAAATCATTATTAATTAGAGAAATTCTGATGTGCCACGTTACATGTCATAAATGACAAATGCCATAGAGAATAAGGGAAAATACCTACACTAATAAACTTCTGATGGAGTTGTAAACTAGTCCAAAGATTGTGAAAACAATTTGGAGCTATGCCCAAAGGGCTTTAAAACCATGCATATCCTTTGACCAAGCCATATCAAAAGTAGGTCTATATCCCAAAGAGATTTAAAAAAAAGGAAAAGGACCTACATATTCAAAACAATTATTTATAGCAGCTCTTTTAGTGGTGGGAAAGAGTTGGAAATTGAGGAAATGTCCATCAAATGGAAAATGAATGAATAAATTTTGTATATGATTGTGATAGAATATTACTGTGTTATAAAAAATGACAAGAGGAGTGACTTCTGAAAAAAATAGTAAGACATATATGAACTGATGCAAAGTGAAGGGAAAAGAACCAGGAAATCATTGTGCACAATAACAGAAATGTTGTAATGTTAATTAGCTTTGAAAAACTTGGCTATTCTCATTAACACAAGGAGCCAAGGCAATTCCAAAGGACTCATGATGAAAAAAATGCTCCTCACCACCCAAGAGAGAACTGATGAATGCTTAGTACAAATTGAAATATAATATCTCAATCTATTCCTCTACCTTTTGCTCTTTTGTGTGTGATATGGCTAAAATGGAAATATGTTTTGCATGATTTTACATGTGTAATTGATATAATTTTGCTTGCCTTCTCAATGGGTAGAGGAGAGGTAGGAGAGAGAGAATTTGGAACTGAAAATTTAAAAAAAGAAAAGAAGTTAAAATGAATAATAAAATTTTGAAAATAAAGATGAATAATTGTGTGTTGACTTGATATGTTTAACCTGTTGATGGCATGACAATACACAGTGATTAGCTCTTTAGGTTTTCCTGATACTACAGTCTCCTGGGTCTTCTTCCCATTTGATTGTTTCTTCATATTCTTTGTTGAATGATAATCCATATGACACCTCCTAGTTTTAAGTGTTCCCTATGCCTGTCCTCTCTCTCTCCCCCTCTCCCCCAGAATAAAATAGGACCTAAAAGGTATAATTTTTTGGTCTATTCAAACAACTCATAGAGATATATATCCAGTCACAATCTCTCTTCAACTTTATCCATATATTACAAACTGCCCATTGGACATTTCAAATTGGATGTCTTGGAGACATCTTAAGCTCAATATGTTCAAAAGAACTCATTATCTTTTCCTCCTATGCAAATCTACTACTTCTTTCTCAGACCCCTTATTTCTGTCAGGGCACCACCATTGTTTCAGTTTCCCAAGTTGGTAATCTCAGACTTATTCTTGACTCCTTACTTTCCCTCATAAGTTCGAACATTTGGCAGATCGTGACATGTCCACCTCCACAATGTCTCACAACTGAAACTTGTTCTCTACTCATATAACTATCAGCATAATTCAGGCCCTCACATCTAACACTTAGACTATTGCAATGGTGTCTAATTGGTCTCCCTGCTTCAAGTATTTCTAGATTCTAATGCATGCTCTACAATGGTGTCATGCAGATTTGACCACAAAACTCTCTTACTCAAAAAAACCCCAATGGATACCTATTGCCTGTCCAATAAAATCTACACTCCTTAGTTTATCTCATAAAGTGCTTTACAAACTGGGAGCATCCTTTCTTGCTGGCCTCAGTTTACATTACCTGCCTCTACACTCTATAGTGCAATCAAATTATCCTTCTCTTTGTTCCAAAGATGTATTACTCCATTGCTCCTCTCTGTACCTTTTCATGAGTGATCTTCCATTTCAATGCCTAGTTGAAATTACTCTTTTTAAAACTCAGCTCAAGCATCACCTTCTCCATGAAGTCTTTCCTGATACCCACAACTGCTAGTGTTATTCCTCCCTATCAACCTTCTGTTTATTTTGAATTTTTGAATTTATTGAGTCTATCTATCTATCTATCTATCTATCTATACTTTTTGCATATTTATTAGAATGTAAGCTCCTTAAGAGGAGGAATATATAAATTCTTTGTATTTGTATATTTAATACCTAGTACAGTGCTTGATGTATGATAGTTGTTTAAGATGTGATTGATTGATTTGATTGATTATCAAGACTGTCAGCTTGGATTTATTGTCCACACTACAGTCTGTTTCATGTGTATCTATCATTTTTATTAAAATACTATTAGCTTGACTAATCTGAGATAAGATCATAGAATGTAGAGCTGAAAGAGATCTCTGAGACCATTTTATTTAATCTCCCTATTTTGCATAAGTGGAAACAAAGTCCCAAGAAGAGAAAGTGAATTTCTCAGAATTGTACATGTAGTAAATAACATACGCAGGAATCAAATCCAGGACTTCTGATTCTAGATGTAGCATTTTCTACTATGCTATGCTATACTATTGTTTTATGAGAATATAGTGAAAGGTGGTTTAGAAAAAATGGCCATATATTTTACAAATCTCATAGTGAAAGTTGACTATGGAGGCATCTATATGGTGTCATTAAATAAACTGTTGTCAGGTTGACCTATTTATTTTTACTGCTGTCATAATGACCAAGCACCAAAGAACTGATCAATTACTGAATGGTTGATTTAATTGGGTCATTAAAATGCCTGAAATAATCACATTTGGTTATATATGCCATATTAATGACCAGATAGGATTGACTGCTCCTATAGCAATTGATCTTCCTTTATGATGGCCCCTAAACAATCAATTTGGTGACAATCAATAAATGTGGCCTATATTTCAATTCATGTATTGAACCAGTTGCAAAGTTGTATAACAATTGAAACATGCTGAATAGAAGTTAACCCATCTACAGCTTTATCCTTAAAAAGAGTGTGAGAAAAATTGAGCATTGGTCAGCGTTCTCATATTGTTTATTAATTTACAAAATTTAAAATTGATGTCAAACTGTTGACTTGCCAATTGAGCAATATTTTGATTCAAGTAGTTACCATGCTTTAAGAAATAAATATGTAGCCTAAATGTATATATAGAGAAATAGTGAAGTTTTGTCCCAGCAAAGGAGAGGAGATTTGTTTCTGGCAGATATAATATAGAAATGCTTTCCCTCAATCTTCATTTGCATAACAGTAAAAGAAATTCCTGGGAGCAAGGTGGCCTTTTTTAACCCCAACATAGGCATAACTCCACAGGTTTAATGGAGTACAGCCTTAAAAAATAGGTTTTGGAGAAATAAGATTATAATCAGGGATATAACAGACTTCTGATAAGGACAGACATGATTAAAAGAGTAGATAATCTTAGCCGGAGAAAATCTGCCAGCATTTGTTGGCTTCCTAGATGGGAATGGTGGCTTATAGTTCTGAGATATACATAAAAAGCTATAGTTCTCCCTGTCAGGGGGCAGCTTTCTTGCCCCTGAACTCCAGAAGATAGACTTAAAGAAGTTAAAGATAGCAGCAGCTGGTCCTGAAGCATCTCGATTGTCAGAGTCCCACATATTGTAGCAGAGATCCTGCTGCTCACAAGACCAACAGAAACAATCTGATGGAAATGGAATGAAAAGGCATTAATTAAATGCTTACCACGTGTCAAGCCCTGTCCTAAACCTGGGGTTACAAATAGAAAGCTGAGATAGTCTCTGCTCTCAAGGAGCTCACAATCAAACTGGGTGCAATGACACATAAAGGAAGTCTCAATTTCATAGCAGATGAAAAAGCTACGTAGAGTTCTGGAAGGTCCAAGGCACTTTGAGGAACAATGACCCAGATGATAATCCCCAACCAAGAAGACAGAGAATCTAAATGACTGAGTGGGTCTCAGGGATACCTCAGATAAAGGGGGCATGAGAATGGAAGCATGACCATCCAGATGAAATAGAGAAAGAAGGAGAACATACATTTATTAGGTCCTTATTGTGTGCAAGACCCAGTGCTAGTCACTATATAAGTGTTATCCTACTTTACCCTCACTACAATCCTAGGAGGGAGGTGCTATGATTACCTCTATTTTGCAGTTGAGAAAATTGAGGTGTGTAGTGGTTAAGTGACTTGTTCAGGGTCACACACACTAGTAGCTAGTAAGGCCAAATTCAAATTCATTTTTCTGAGTCTAAATCTTCTTGACTAAGCTCAGGATTCTATCCACTGTACCACTCAGTTGCCTCAAAAATATGAAACATTGGAGGTTCATCTGGGTTGAGGAAAGGCAAGGTCCACAGCTAGTGATGCTGTTCTGTTTTTGGCCATCAGTAGACAGATTTGGATGGTACAATGAAAGGTCACCATTGAGCAACTGTGGCAGCTGGTGGCAGTGCTAGTCTTGGTTGGTTATAGAACAATGACCCCCAAAAGATGAAATCCCTAGAAGGTGGTGGGCCACTCATACAACTGTTATGGGAATGAGAATCTGAAGATCTTCCCTAGCCCTTGGCCCTTTGATAGGCTTAAGTGACTCTGAGAACCATACTTGATTTGAGAATATACTCTGCCCCCTAAATGTGCTAAATGTGCTCACCTGGAGCCTGCAGAGGGAGGCTTGTTTTTCAGGAACAACCACCTTTTTACTTTGTGATTGGGCAGTGGGTCAAGAGGGTTGTGACATTCTCTGAGCCAGGAAAAAGTTATGTATACCCTGATGTGAGGTTTTTCTGTGGGGTTCACTTTGGTTGTGTGATTTGGCCAGATGAGACTCTGAGCAGCCATTGAAACCCCCCACCCCCTTTGAAAACCCAGATGTCGGTGCTTCCCTCTAACTAGGTATGGGTATAATGGTCAGACAGTGGGAAGCCCTGTCTGCTTATTTGTCTCCCTGTCTGCTTGTAACTTCTGTTTGTATTCTGTTTATATTCTCTGATGTTCGATTGATTAAAGTAAGATTGTTGACCCATTTTGAATTGCTTTCCTTTAAAAAAGCAGATCTAAGAACCTATGCTAGCAGCCACCCTGGGTATGCTAGGGTGCTTGCTGCTACAACTGAAAGCAGAAATCTACTATCCAGAAGAAAAAAAGTACCATGATATTATCAGAGGATATACTCTATTCCATAGTGTCAAAGTCTGAGTAACTTTAGTTGCATACATGCCATAGCCACAGAGTCCTTATCTATTTATTCACCATATACATTCCCTGATCAAATGGATTCCCTATACACATGTCCTACATGCAGCTTCCTTCAAATATTTTCTCAAATGTAGCAGCAACTGGTCCTAAAGAGTTTCAGTTGTCAGAGCCCCACATGTTGTAGCAGGAAGCCTGCTGCTCATAAGATCAGCAGAAACAATGTGATGTAAATGAATTTAAAAGGCATGATATAATTTGTAAACTATAGGAGAGTATACTCCCTGTGTTCATGTGGGGACATGTTCTTATCACTTTATTTTCTATACTGTTTGATTAGATGTGATCTTATGATTATGTCTTTTGTTTTTAATTATATGTCCTCTGACTGACTGGTAATTTTAAGTACATTGGTGGCAACTTGTGAGTTAAGATTTGGAATGTATTCTAACCCAAAGAATGTTCTGAATCTAAGATAGCTTTTGCGGGGGGGGGGCCCACATTTGAGAGGGTGACCCAGGACCTTTACAGACATAGATATAGCTTTGTGATGAGGCAAAGTATTAGAGGATGATTTTAGATCATCTCCTGCCAATTCATTTGCTAGGTTGGAAATCTTGAAAACAATTTTGTTTCACATATGAACTTTTGCTGAACAGTCTTGCAAGCAAGAATCTATGTACTAGTGTGACAGACAGTGAGATGTAGCAGAGGGGCACTTACCTGGAAGATGATGTGTAGGGTTTTCTTCCATTCCCATAACTAACTGGATGACCATGAATGAGTTCCTTCACCTTTCTAGACCTCAGTTTCCTTATATATAAAATAAGGTTGGAGTGGGGATTGGTAGCCTAGGTGGTCTGAAAGATTGCTTCTCTTCCTAACATTCTGTTATTTTCAAAATAAAAGTAAAAACAAACCTTTTTTGCATTTATCATTTTAATTCTAAATGGAAGAAATATCAGTCGTCTTTTTTGGCACAGGACCACCCCCACATGGCGTGTTCTCATCGAAGAAGGAGGTGTGCTATATAGGTAAAGAATTGTAGTAGCTCAAAAGAAATGTGAGATGTTCAAATTAGAAATATCTCACTTCAAATTTTCATATTAACTACTTGTGCCCAACCTGTGATAGAATCTTCAGAGCTCATCTTGGTCTGAACACCCACAGTCAGATACACTATACCATGATCCCAGTATAGTGGTGTCATTTTTGTCCTCTTCAAGCACAAAGGACAAATACTTCTTGACTTAGCTAGAGGAAACTAAGTGATATAAATTCTATATGCAACAGGCAATTAATATAAAAGTGAGCAGAGGCAGAATGAGACAATAGATAAAGAACTGGGTTTAGAGTTAGGAAGATTTGAGTTTAAATCTTATCTCTGCTGCTTATTAACTGTGTGACTCTCCAGTGAGTTACTGAATCTTTTTGCTGACAATATACTCTACGATCCAGTGAATATAGTTTGGCTTTGAATGTGGAGAAAGAAAAGAAATAGACAAGGAAACAAACAAGAAAATGAGGATTGAATTTGAACTCAATGAGTTCATATTCTGGCTCATTGAGATACTACTTGAATGGTCTTGAGTAAACCACTCAATCTCTCTTGGCTTCAGTTTCCTTATCTACAAAACGAGGGAGCTGATCTTTCCATCTCTTAAGAATGACCCCATGAAAATACTACCAAGAATATTCTTTATCATTATCAGAAATTTGTTCATTCTATAAATACTTATTAAATGCCTAGTCCATATAATGCTTTGTGGTAGGCATAGAAAGTAAAAAATAAATATATAAATGCACAGTCAGAACTCTAATTTGTATTTTTCATGCTTGGGGTGAGCTTCACAAAATGGGCTCTCAAATCAAGTGTTGGAGGCTACTGGATTTCATAGTAGGATGGGAAATAGAGACCCCAAGTCCTAAATGGGTCATTTTGGGATAAAGAACTAAGGTAGGGTGTCCCAGTTGGGTCAAAGAAATGATGAGTTTTATGATCTTAGGAAAACATGGATATATTTGCATTAAATAATGAAGAGTGAAATAAGCAGAACCAAGAAAATGTTGTATACAGTAATAGCAATATTATTTTAAGAACAGCTTTGAATAAGTATTGTTCAAATTGACTATTATAAATACCCTAATTAACAACAAAGGACATATGAAGGAAGACGCAATGCACATACAGAGAAAGAACAAACAAATAGAAGTATATAGAGAATTATTTTACATATATATGTATGTGTGTGTAAACACACACACACATTTGAATCTAATGGTTCCCATCTCTAGGGTGGGGGGAGGGGAAAAAGAAAATTTCATGATAACTTTATTGTACATTTGAAAAGAAAAGCAAGTTGTACATAATAGATTTGCACTTTCATGTGGAATCACCTTTTTATATTATCCTTTGCTTTGGAAATGCTTGTTTTATTCCATAAATTAAAAATAAGGTAAATAAAAATTTTACAAAGGAAGTCATTTCCTAATTTAATTAATTATTCTTGATAACTAGGTGTTAAGCTCAGTTTTTTCTATAGGAAAAGTATAACTGATGAAGGAGTCTAAGTATTTTCAGCACCCTCAAAATTCTGGTACCCCAAGGGAAAGTCCCTCTTACCCCGCTCTAGCACGTTTCTGGTCACAAACTCTGTCCTCAAGGAACCTATTGTCTTGTAAGGAATTTAAGAAATGTTCATGAGAGACTATAATACAGGAGAGGCTATGAAAGTGTGATAAAAGAGGAACAAAGTAGCATTTTATTTTAGCAAGGGAAGAAATGAGTTCTGCTTGCATAGATAAGAGAGGGCTTCATGTAGGGAGAAGCATTTGAGCTACAGCTTGAAAGATGGGTAGTATATGAGTATGCTGGCAGAGCTGGAGGAAAAACAGCATTCCAAGCAGAAGAGCCAAATATTCCTTGGTCAAGTCGAACTTGACTAGTATGTGTCCATCCATGCTGAATACTCACTGCCATGAAATCCTAAGTGAACTTCAATTATGCTTCCCTGTGTTTTCCACTAAGCAACTGATTAACCATCAGTTTTACACCAGGTTCCTAGCTGCTCATCTCTTTTATCCCATCAGCAGCAATATGGCAAAGTCAATGGGGTTCTTAGAAACAGGAAGATCTAGGTTCAAGCTTTGCCTCTGAGAAAAACTAACTATGTAGTCATGAGCAAATCACACTTTTCTCTCAGATCCCCAGGAAACATTCTAAGACTATAAGTCAATGGGGAGTTGTTGATCTATACATGTGGAGAGATTTTCAGCACGAGTAGTTCCCAATGCTGATGAAATTACAGGTCAGGACAAAAAAAATATCAAAGAGGATTGAGAAGTGGTTGGTTGACTTAATTCTTCCTGTTTGGCATTTGACTTCTATTTTATAAATATGCAGGTTGGAGGATAAGTGATAAATGGTAACAATAGGATGATGGTTAATTCTTTGCTGATCCACATCCAAATAGGCTATAAAAATGGTAATGTATGTATTCATAATTAACATGCTAACTATAAATCATCTCTGTTCTAAATTATTAAAATGATGGAATGCACACATCTCTATTAAGGAGGAAAATTTATTTGTGGAAAAGTTAGGAAAGTCAAAACTTCAGATATCTAAGGCAACCTTTCCTCTGTCTGCTCACTTATGAGGAAGGACACAAACCTGACAGGTATGGAAGCAAGATTCTCTTGCTATCCGACTTAAATCTCAGAGCCACATGTAATTTCTAGCCAGTTTCAAGGAGTGTGCTCTAAGCTGTTTAAAAGACATAGAAACAGTATAAATTGGTGGGTGATACAGTAACAGTAGAAGACCTGGATTTTATTCCCAACTGTACAATTAATTTTCTCAGTTACCTTTGGCACATCATTTATCTGTTGACAAGTGTCTTCATTTAGAGTCACAGACTTCAGCTGGAGGAGTCATAGGTTCACAGGATTTGAAGCTAAAAGTAACCTTAGAGATCCATTCTAACCCCCTCATTTTATAGCCTGAGGCCCGTGGGGTTTGCCCAAGATCATGCAACTAATTAGATAGAGTGCTAGCACCAGAACTTGGGTCTCTGTCTCCTAGGTGGGGACTCTGATGGGGATAAAAATACCTGCCCCTCTTCCCTTCAGGAATATCATAACAACTAATGAGATGGTGGGTCTAATGTGGGCATAACCCGGGATGAGTGAGAGCTTCTCTAAGAGTTCCATGCTCAAATGTGGAAGGTACATTTATTTTTCCAAGACACTGGGAAGCCATTGGGTAAATTACCTTTTCCAGGGCACTGAATGGTCCCCTAGTATCCTCCAAGAATTAAGGTGTTCCACATTGGTGAGCTCCTCATGTCCCAAGAATCTTTTCTTCAGTCTGACTCTCTATAGGCTTGAGTCCACTGTCCCTTGACCTGGAAGGTAGAAGGGTCATCTCTGAATGAGGCAAATAGAAATAACTATCAGGGTTCTGAGTGTTAGCTTGCCTTACTTAAATCCTTTTATAAATACATTAAAGCAGAAGTATCAAACATGCTTCACCATGCAACACTCCTAAGTGCTGCAAAACTAGATTAAAATATAATTGGGAAATACTTAACA
This sequence comes from Gymnobelideus leadbeateri, assembly GCA_011680675.1. NCBI lineage: Eukaryota > Metazoa > Chordata > Mammalia > Diprotodontia > Petauridae > Gymnobelideus > Gymnobelideus leadbeateri. The sequence continues at coordinate 208,621 of WOXC01005536.1, forward strand.
AAATGAATTAAAATGCAATAAAACAATAGATAATATTTTGTTTTGAAACTAAGTCACTATGTGGTGGTCAAGGAGTCTTAGGCATCATTTTATGAGTCCCATTTATATTTGAGTTTAATAACACTGCACTAAATCCTATAGCCAATGCAAAATATGGAGGCATGCATGTAATGCTTTCAGACAAAATGATTATCTAGGGGCGGCTAGGTGGTGCAGTGAATAAGAGTGCTGGCCCTGGAGCCAGGAGGACCTGGGATTGGTTCCAGCTTCAGAAAATGAGCACCCACACATAAATAATGACTGGCCGTGTAACCTTGAGCAAGTTATTTAACCCCAATTGCTTTTAAAAAAATAAAAATAAAAAAACAAAACAGTTATCTAATGTTTAGTACTCGTGTTATTTTAAATAAATAAATGAGATGACAAAAAGAACTCCAAACAAAACATCAGTTTGTACTTTAATGCAAAAGATTCTCTTGTAATTGAAATATTTGTTTCTATTATTAATGTTAGTCCCCTTTTCCACGTTCTGTGTTATTTTCTCACTTTCAGAATACCCATATGTTGCATTCGCCCAAGTTTCTAGTTTGCACCTTTTTATCACCTAACTTGAAAGTCCTTACTCTGAACCATTAGATCAGGGATTTCTTGTGCATTCTGGAGCTGACTGCCTGGGATTATGATCTCAACTTTTTGGCACAACTGTCCCTTTCCCTGCTTCTGAAACCACTGCCAATCAAATACGGTTAGAGTAATCAAGACATTTGCAGAAGTTTGAGGCATCTGCCTTCTTTGTTGGACCACAGAGAATCAATATGGAAAACAGAATATGCTTCATTCTTTAAAAACATCCCCTATTCTATTTATGATCATAGATCTAAATCTGAAATAGATGTCAGAGGCCAATTTATAGATAAGGAGAGTGAGACCTAAGGAAAAAGATCAATAAAAGGAACTGGGATATTGAAGGGAGACATGGGAGAAAGAAAGTTTAATAGAATGGTAAGAGTGCTGAGTCTAGATTCAGACATTTTGATTTCAAAAAGTTTGTCCAGCATGTGTAGTGGATGGGGTGCTCAGGGAGGACCAGCACCTTTAAGGTGAGGGTTTATCAAAGGCTGCTCATCTACGTCTGGTGTCCACCTGTCACCCAACTCTCACCTGTGGCTCCAAGAAGTTGTAGCTTGCTCAGTGGCCACAGCCCAGTATAACTATCTTGGCAGATGGGATAAACAAGATTGTGGGTAACCAACAGACCTCAAGACCATTGGTGCATCAGGGGCATGTCTACCCCAAGCATGCGAAGAGTTTCCCAGAAAGAATGGGTAGATGAGAACAATTTGTTCCAAATAACCAGGGAGGTGGCTGAAGTAAGTGCTGTAGAATGCTTAGAACCTGGTCAGACATTGAAGATGCCAAGGTCATCCACTGCATCCTGGACCATCTCCAGTTGCCTTGACTTTTGTCTTGCAACTGAACTTCAAGGACTCTGGAAGAAAGAGTGAATTTTATTTAAATCCAATTCATGCACAAGTCAAGATATTATCTGTGATATCATAGGTCTTCTTCAAAAATGAAGGGCAAACAGCAACAATCTGGCACTTACTATTTATGCGACCGTGGCAACTTACTTAAACTACTGCGGTCTCATTTTTTTTTCAACTTTAAAGTGAAGAGATTAGACTATATGGCCTCTAAAATCATTTCCACTTCAAGATCCATGATCCTGTGACCTTTCATAATAAGACCAAGGGATACAAGATGAATACCTCAAGTGAGGCAGAGATACCCAATCAATCAACAATCAAATATTTTTCAAATACTTACAATGTGCTAGATATGATGTTAAGGACTCAGGAAACAATGATAGAAAGGAAACAGTCCCTATTATACGTATACAACATACAAACATACACACACATATACATATACACATATGTATATATATATATACCCGTTTATATGTATGTATGTAAAATGTATATAAACTATACATGCATATGTGTATATAAGCACACACAGATATAAACATCTATGTGCTAATTTTCAGATATAAATTTGTGTGTACTGCATGTACATATGCACATATTCATATGCTTATACATATCTGTGCACACAAAAATAAATTACGAGATAAGTTTTTTCCTCTTAGGGAGAGGGTTTGAAGAACTAGAAGTTGGAGGTATCAGAGAATGAGTTAGACAGAAGCTAATCCTGACCTTTAAAGAAAACTAGGTATAATCCATGCACTGAGGTTTTGTTTTAACTCCCAATCATCTGCCATATCCAAAATGGGGCTATTACATCCCCTCAGGGATCTAGGTGTAGCACTGAAGGCACTGGGGATGTCTTTTCCAATGTTATAGCTCATGAACCCAGACCATTGTGCTTTCTGCTGAGATTATCAATTGAGCATCATATAATCAGTCAGACTTAAGTAGCTTTTAGAAAAAAGGTATCTACTAAGGTAGTATAGTTTATATAGAATAATTCCTTAAACATATTTTATGCAATCTCTAAAGAATCCAAGGAAAAGTAGATTGGAGCTTAAAGAGCTCATATAGCAAAGGTGTAATTCAGAGTTATCCCTGGTTATTAGAACTCCTCTTCTCCCCTTTGTGAGTTTTTTAGAAAGTTATCCTTAGGTACAGTATATCTTCTTTGCTGGGGTCTTTATAGAACTATGGATCTTATCCAGTCCACTCTTGACCTCTAATGTAAAGTGATGTAAAGTAAGCACTGACATCAACTATTGTTGTCTGGGGGAAGAAGGGCTTATGCTAGGAAAGATGAAAAGTCTAAAATCCATTGAACCCTTGAAAGCTCACAAGATCCTCATTTATCAAAGAGAGAAGGTAGAGAGAAGATCAAGACCAAAACCAAAATGAATTTCTCTTCCCCACCCCCAAACAACTCTTTCCTATGGGAATTAGCTCTAATGCTCTCCAGTGAGGGCTGCTAGGTGTCACTGTGGTTAGAGCTGGTCGTGGAGTCAGGAATACTTGAGTTCAAATCTAGCCACAGACACTTACTAGGGATGGAAGTCTGTCCAAGACACTTAACCCTGTTTGCCTCATCTTTAAAATGAACTGGAGAAGGAAATGACAAACCAATCCAGTACCTTTGCCAAGAAAACCCCAAATGGGGTCACAACTCTACCTGCTCCCTCTGATTAATCCTTCATGAAGTAGAAAACCCAAAGATAAGTCTCCCACTCAGAAAGAAATCTTAAGATAGTGGAAATAGCCTCAGGCTTGGGAGTCATCAAGAAGGGGTGTAACTGAGCCAGCAAGGAGTCTAAAGAGAAAAAGGGAAGGGGTTCCAACAAGCCCCACTTCAGGTGACCAGCAAAAGCCTTCCTGAGCTGTAGCCCAAGGGTACAGAGACAGAAATCTGAAGTGGCCAGACTACCCCTCCTCCACAGATTACTCTGTGCACATCAGCATACCTCGATGAGACTCCTGCCATAGCCTCAAACTAGACACTCAGAGGCTACAGCATTCAAAGTCAATGACCAGGCCCTTCACTCACAGCCTGAGAAATTAGGAAATAGGAAATCATAATGGGAAGGAGGCTGAGAAGGAGAAGGGGAAGGCAAGAAAATCAATCTGAGTTTATAATGTAGGTCAAGAACAACCAAATAGAGAGGACAACATGGACTCTTTACTCACACCTGAGACCACAGAAGGAAATATGAACTGGTCTCAAGCCCAAATAGCATTCTTGGAGGAGCTTAAGAAAGATTTTAAAAACCAAATCAGGGAGGCAGTGACCAAATTGGAAAAAAATTTCACTGAAGAAAACAAATCCTTAAAAAGTAAAATTAGTGAAGTAATTGGAGAAAATACCTCCTTAAAAAAGGACCTTCAAAAACTAACTGAAGACTATATTTTGCTAAAAATTAGAATCAGTCAAATTGAAACTCAGAACTCCATGATGCACCAAGAGTCAATCAAACAAAACATGAAGATTGAAAAATTGGAAGAAAGTATAAAATATCTTACTGGAAAAACAATTGACCTAGAGATCAGATCCAGGAGTGACCAAATTGGAAAAAAATTTCACTGAAGAAAACAAATCCTTAAAAAGTAAAATTAGTGAAGTAATTGGAGAAAATACCTCCTTAAAAAAGGACCTTCAAAAACTAACTGAAGACTATATTTTGCTAAAAATTAGAATCAGTCAAATTGAAACTCAGAACTCTATGATGCACCAAGAGTCAATCAAACAAAACATGAAGATTGAAAAATTGGAAGAAAGTATAAAATATCTTACTGGAAAAACAATTGACCTAGAGATCAGATCCAGGAGTGACCAAATTGGAAAAAAATTTCACTGAAGAAAACAAATCCTTAAAAAGTAAAATTAATGAAGTAATTGGAGAAAATACCTCCTTAAAAAGGACCTTCAAAAACTAACTGAAGACTATACTTCACTAAAAATTAGAATCAGTCAAATTGACAACTGACCTAGAGGAGAGATCCAGGAGAGATAACTTAAGAATTATTGAAGAATTATTGGTCTACCAGAAAGCTATGATGAAAAAAGCAGCCTGGACAACATCCTCCAAGAAATTGTCAAAGAAAATTGTCCTGAAGTCCTGGAATCAGAAGATAAAATAGTTATCGAAAGAATTCACCAGACTTCTCCTGAAAGAGATCCCAAATTGAAAAATCCAAGAAATATAGTAGCCAAATTCCAGAATTACAAGATAAAGGAAAAAAATATTGCAAGCAGCCAAAAAGAAACAATTCAAATATTGTGGAACTACAGTCAGCATCACACAGGACCTAGCAGCTTCTACATTAAAAGAGCAGAGGGACTGGAATTTGATATTTCGTAGGGCAAGAGAGCTAGGACTACAACCAAGGATTAACTACATGGCAAAACTGAGCATAATCTTTCAGATAAGGAGATGGTCATTTAATGAAATAAAGGACTTCCAGACTTTCCCGATGAAAAAGCCAGAGTTCAATGCAAAATTTGATCTCTAATTACAAGACTCAAGAAAGACATAAAAAGGTAAACAAGGAAAACACAGACTCACACATATATACATGCACACATGCACACTCATGCACACATGCACATAACTTGGGATGCAACAAGAGCAAAATATTCACATCCCTATATGAGGAGCTGATACCTGTCAATATTGAAATTTATATGATTATCATAACCTTTAAAAGGGTTAAACATAGATAGAGGGTGTAAGTATGAATGAACTAACCTGAAGATAGAATGTGAGCTCCTGGAAAGCAGGAACTATCATATGTTTTATATTTGTATACCCAGACAAAGCACAATGATTTTCACATAGACCAGCTTTGTGAATATTTTTATTTTTTCATTTATTCACTCATTCATTAACTTTTTACACTTCAAAGCATCCTTCCATCTGCTCTACTAGTATTTCTGGAAAATCAGAAGGAGAGGAGCTATGTAATGAGAATTGAATAACAGATCTTAAAATCACAAGTGAAAAGGAAAAATCTTGTTTAGAAATACCACAGGTTGAAAAATCTTAACTAAATTATCTAATTATACTAATAACTCTGATAATGACAAGCATGCAGGAACTACCAAAGGTATAAATGATAAGAGTGGCATTGAGAATTGATCTAAAGCATCAGAAAAGGGATTCCATCTTGAAATATATGAAGTGATATTAAAAGTGCCCCAAAATAAAGTATTATCTGGAAAAGGTGGCCTCCTATTGAATTTGGGAGGGTTGGTTAAGGAATTACCTGTGTGTAGGCCAATCTGGGAAGAGATTGAGTGGTCAAATGTGGGTAGATATAGTTCCAGGGAAAAAGAACTCTATGTCTCAGCAAAGAATAGAATCAATAATTTTGTATATTTTATTTTGTATATACTTATATGTGTATACTTCTCTTCATATAAAATATAAACTCACTGAGGGCAGGGACAATTTAATTTATGTCTCTACCCCCAGTACTTTTTATAGTGTCTGGCACATAGGCAATTAGTAAATTCTTGTTGGTTGATTGATTTTATGATTTAGAGCAGGAAAAGATTGGAAAATCATCTCATTTTATAGAGGTGCCTAGAGAGATGAAGGGACTTACACATATAGCTAAGAAGGATCAAAGCCAAGATTTAAACACAAATTGTGGACTAAAATCCACTTCTATTTCTACAATACTAGAAATTGATGATGAAAGCACCTTGGGTCCTCCACTAATTCTTAGGAATGGCTGGCCCCCAGTACTCTTAGGCAGTTTGTCCTAGGGACCAAGGGAAAGAAGAAACACCCCAAACAACTCATGTCATCCCTGAGAAATTTGCCTGAGGTCACAAAGCAGTCTCCTGACTCCTATTCCTGCTACTTTCCTCATTCTACTCTCTCTGGTAACCCTAATAGCTTCTGCCATTTAAAGGTCAATAAAAAGGTAAACTAAAGCAGCTATGAAATTGTACGTAAATGTGAAAATAGAAGTTAATTGAATAAAAATCCAATTTATGTGTATATATATATATATATATATATATATACATATATATGTGTGTGTGTGTGTGTGTGTGTGTGTGTGTGTGTATACATGCATATGCCTGCTAAGATGTCTCTATATGGAAGATGCTAGGGAGTTGCTTCTTGGAAAATTATAATGACATACAAGGAAAGCATATGCATGGACATTCCATAACTGCTTCCACTTGGCCTACTCCATGGTTAGGAGGAGGCTTTTCTCATTGACTGTATAGCTAGAACTATTAGTATCCTCAAGTGGACCAAGTCAGCTCTGGTTGCATTTCTGAATTTGAGTCTAAGGAAGCAAGATTAACCTTTCTCTCATAGTTTCTTGATGAAAGAATTACATTATAAGGGATATGGGACCTTTCCCATGAAAATTCCCACGAAATGGGCCTGTGTCCTTGTGCCTTTTTCCTTTGGACCTTTTCATTATAGGTATAGGAAATGGGGTCTGTAACCTTGGTAGTTTCAGAATCTGGGAGTAGGAGCCACAGGAATCTAGGATTTTAGGAATCCAGGCTGGGTATTGAGGTTTGCTGAAAATAAATCATTTGGGATGATTTTCCTGGACTCCAGTTCAGCAGAAGCCTTTGGATGTGAAGTTTGTGGTACCAATACAATATGAAAGCTAAATGGTGAACCTAATTTCACCTTCACCTCCAATGAAGTGTGTGTGTGTGTGTGTGTGTGTGTGTGTGTGTGTGTGTGTGTGTGTGTGTAAAAGGAGGGTATCATGCCCATGAAGTTTTGAGGAAAATGTACATTTGTTGTTGCCAATTTTTGAAGTAAATATTCCTTTGTAGCAGCTATCAAACACTAAGTAGTCACTGGGACCCTAAAAATGGAGGAAATGTGGGGACTCTAGGCAATTTCAGAGTAAATAAATACCAGTCCCACCAGGGTAGCTAAGAAACCTGAGGGAAAAGATAAAAAAAAAAACTGACCCCAAGAAAGTAGGGCCAAAGCTTACCAGGTTATACATATATCTTTCCAGAAACTAAATTATACTCAATTGTGTTCCCATGGCATTGATTTAATATTTTATACGTGTTTCTATGACAATCATATAGAAATCTGTGTGTGTCTTTCTCTTTGTGGTGAAGAGATGTAGTAGTGTTAGGGAAATAGAATCATGATATTTCCTGGAAAATCTCAAAGATTTGCTAATACTTTTGAAAAAATGCAAACATTTCAAAATTTCAAAAGAAATCAGGGTAAGTAAAAATAAAAGTAACCATCTCTCTGCTTACACCTCAAAAATTAAGACTTGCATCTAATACGTTTATTAAAAGTGTCCAAAGTCGGTATGGGTAGTAATCTATCAGGAATATTGAAAAAAATTCACAAACTCATAGAATTGGAGAGTCAGAAGGGACCTCAGCAGCCCTCTAGTCCAATCCATATACAGAAGAAATCCCCATTATAAGCTACCTCACAGGTAGGTCATCTGGCTTCTTGGAAGCCACCATGAAGGAGAAAGGGAAACCTACCATCTCTCAAGGTAGCCTGTTCCAACTTGAGAACTTCTTCTTCACCTTATCCTCTTTTGTGTAACACCTTTTTTTGGATTTTCAAGACATAAAACAAATATATTTTTATCAACCTATGTTAGATATATACTCCATCTTTTGCCAGGTATTTATCATCTTTGTATGATAAACCAGATTGAAAAAATCTAAATCCTTTTCTCAGATATAGCTTTTCCTTCCAGCTATTTACTTCCCCAAAATACTTTTTCCTCTCTATATCTTTTGTCTTCAATGGACAAAAATGAGGAAAACACAACCTGTGTCCCCATGGTCTTCATTTTCTTGCCAAAGGATCCCTAATCTTTGGCACTACTTGTTAAGGTATCTTCTGGCAGTGTCATTTGTAGCAGTGTGAATCACCAGAAGCAGGTACTTGTCATCCATTTTGATAAGTTTCTGTTATGTCTTGGATATATGCCCTGGGAAGACAACAGACATCTCTATTGTTATAATCAGCTGGATAAATAGCTGCCTCAGTACCCTTCAGCAAGGAATAGCCTAACACTCTTCTCTTTATTCCTCTTCCTTTTATTGGATAATTTCTCAACTGATAGCATTCTTAGTTAGATACTATGCCATTTGCTGCATATATGTTAAGTATTGATATACATTCATTGTCCACGATGACTTTAAAATAATGTATTTTCCTTTTTTGTCTCTTTTAATCATCTATTTTTACTGTTGTTTTTTGAGGTCATGATTGTCACCTCTGCTTTTTTGAATTTACTTGAATAATAATACATTTTGCTCTAATATCTTACGTTAACTCCATGTGAATTTTTCTTTTATTCAAGTGTGTTTCTTATAAACAATGTATTATTGGATTCTGCCTCCTAATTCATTCTGCTATTCTATGTTTTATGAATGAGTCCACCCAATTTATGTCTACATGTGTGATTGTAAATTTGTGAGAAATAAGGAAGTTTAAAATAAGAAAGGGTTTTGGGGAAAAGATAATGATTTCAGTTTGGGACATATTGAGTTCTTGATGTCTCTGAGATATCCAGCTTGAAACATCCAATAGATGATTAGTCAAATAGTCCTGAAGTGCAGGGAAGACACTGTGACCAGATATATAAATATGTGAGTCATCTGCATAGAGATGATAGTTAAATCCATGGGAGCTAATGAGATCACCAAAAGACTGAGCATAGACCCAGAGGAGAAGAGGGATTGGGCAATGTTCTTAGGCAATACTCATCATTAGAGGACATTATGGTGAAGGAAATGGAGAAGGACCAATCAGGTAGGAAGAAAACCAGGAGAATATATGTTGATCGAACCCCATGGAGGAGAGAGTAGCAGAGGGTGGCAAAAAATGTAAAATGGGTTGAGAATGATGAAGGTTGAGAGGCAATAATCCATCCTGGCAATTAAGAGAAGTTTCAGCTTAGTGACGGTGTTTCAAGCTAGATGGCAAAATATTAGGGAGTGAGTGAAAGAAAAGGAAGTCAAATCAGAAAGGGCAAATAAGGGCAAATAAGGGCAAAATTCTTTTCTAAGAATTTGAATAAAAATGGAGGAAAGGCATAGAACATTTTCTTGAGGGAATGGTCTAGTGAACTTGCATTGTTTTTATTGTTTTATTGATGAAACTCATTTGATTATGTTTAAAGGCAGCAAGAAATGAACCAGTGGATAGAAAGAAGATGAAGACAAGAGAGAGACAGAGATAGAAAAAGAGAGTGTTTTAAGTTTATGGTGGGTGGTGAGAAATTATTCATTTTTTATTAAGATGATTCTTAACTAAACTGTCTTTACTTTGAACCACTAGCATCCTCTGGTTAACTAGTAAAACAGAAAACATGTAAAACAGAACCTCAAAAGTTATATCTTCAAGTGGTTACAGAGAAATATCTCAGATGGGTTTTGAATCCCAGTTCTCTTACTCTGAATTCAATATTCTTCCCTAATGTATGCCAGATGAAGATTGTATTTAGGTACTCTATAAGGTTTCTTCAAATTCTGCAGTTTTATGATTTTATATATTCATAGAATATATTTCTAAGGTCTCTAAAACATTAAAAGAGAAACGTTTAGAACAATTGAAAAACATAAAATGATTTAAAAATTATTTAATATATCAAAATATAAATTATTTAATCAAATTATACATAGACCTCTATGACCTGACTGTGATCCTAAAAATTATCACTAAACCTAGTTAACTATCAATAAGTTTCAAGAATTAGAAAAAAAAAGTTATGCCCTTGGCCTAAAAAGGATGTGACACTAACTGCAAGTTGTATGGCTTCTGGTTTGGGGCTCTTTGCCTAAGGGTGATTTAAAAAAAATTAAAATAAAATAATGGTGTCTTTGAAATAAAGAAATTGAGCTTTAGCTTCTTATGGTAAAGAGGACAATAGAATGGCTTTCAGATAATCCCACTAAAAGATTCATTATATGCCAGCAAAAGAAAAAAAATTCAAGAAAAATAGAAATTAAAGGGTACTTCTCATGGAGCAAAGTAGAATAGCTCCATTTACAGGTAATATATTTGGGGGTTCTTAAGTCTAGAAGCAAGGGACATGCTTTTGTTTAAACATTGAAAAGCAATCTATTTCAATGTCCACTAATGAAAGCAGTACTACATGCAGAACAACACATGTTTAGGGGCAATTCGAGATGCTCTGTTGCAGTAACATTGATTTTAGCGCAGTCTAAAAGGTTATTTAGTTCATAACTAAAGGCACTTTTAAAATGTCTTTTACATGTATAGTAGGGTTAGTGAACAGGGGTGATTTGATCAATTGAGTTGCCTCCAGCTGATTATAAAACTCTTAGGCTTTGAGGGGTCCCATTTGAAGAATGTGTGTCAAATGTTTTATAAATGTTTTATTCTGTCCTGACAACACCCTTGGGAGGGAGATTATTCTCATTTTGTAGTGAAGAAACTGAGGAAGATAGAGTGATTTGCCCAGGGATGCATACCTGGTAAATGTCTAAAGTTAGATTTGAACACAGATTTTCTTGACCCCACCTCTAATCCTTTATCTACCACCACCTTGTTACCTAGAAACAATAAGATATAAGAATAGGGCCTTTTGAGACTTCTAGTAGCCATGTTTGTATGTGAAAAGATCTTGAATGGGATGAACAATTGACAGATATCTCCACATTATGAATTTTCTATGTCCTTTTTTTGTACCTTCAGATAAATTGGAGAATCTTCATTCTAAGAGGTGGAAAGCAGCAGGGAACCCAATCAATGTTATTTGTCAAAATTTCACTTGTGCCTTGTGTGGAGATACACAGCAAGATGGGCGTGGGGATGAGTATTTCACTTCCTCATTCCCTGACTTCCACCATGACATTTTTTTAACAGAAGCATGTGGCCACAGGTGACTTGTGCTTCCAAGAGCCTGAGAAAGGAATTCAAAGGTATTATTACTTGAGCCCCAACCTTCTGCTAAGGAGTCCAGCTGCAGAGCTGAGGTGAGTCTAGTGAAATGAAGTTGATGAAACTAGAAAGGAGCTCAGATCCTGGAGCTGTATGCCAGAAGAAAAGGCAGAGGTAAAGGAATTTAAAAGACAGCTAGAAAGCAAAGTAGATAGAGAGCTGGACCTGGAGTCAAAACCTGAGTTAAAAATCAGGGCACAGATACTTATTCGCTGTGTTACTTGAGGCAAGTCATTTAAGTGCAATCTACCTCACCTATCTCATCTGTAAAATGGGGATTTAAAACAACAGTTATCTCCAGTATTGTGAGATAAAAAAAAATCTGTAAAGCTCTTAAAGTGCAAACTTAAAGTATGTATTCATAAATACATGCACATAGAATCACTGAAAAAAACAGATATCTAAAGGGTTTGCAGGTATTAAGACATGAATACAAAGAATATCTTTGGTCTAAGCAATCAAAACCTCTGTGATCTAGGCCCCCAATGTGAGGTTTTGATAGTGTTCCTTCTATGGTGCAGTATCTCTGCTAAACAAGTTGTTGTGCCAGGCCCCACGGGCCTGCTCCTGAGAAAGGTCTGTGAGCATCATGTTCCCTACTGTCAGCAGCTTTGGGCTTAGCTGAAATTCACGCTAAGGGTACTGCTCTGCTCTTGCAGAAAGATCAGAATTCATACCTAAGAACAAGCAGAGGTGTTAGACCTGTGCTTTTCCCTAGAAGGATACTAGATCCAAGCACTTAATTCTCAGTTCTTCTCACTCAACTTGTCTGAAGTCAGCTTTGCAAGTGGACTCCCAAGAAGAAAGATTGGTGTTCAAGAGGTGATGCTTTTGAATTACTTTTTCAGACTGTATGTAACGATGTTTCTTATGGATATGAGTTCTATTGAAAGTTGTCATTGCCAAAGATGGGTGGAACTATCTCCCCACACCAAGCCTGCCTATGCTATAGCTTCCAAAGGTACAAAAGAAAAGATGAAGAGCAAATTCAGCAGTTTATAGTTTTTTATCATTAACTGGGTCTCTTTTCAACTGACTCAACTGAATTAATTTCTCCCATTTTGAAAATCCCAGTCTCTCCCCATCACTCACTTAATTGAGTGGATGGAGAAAAGGCATAGGAAATTCACCCCCTAAGAACAAGTTCAGGGGCATCGAGGTGGCACAGTGAATAGAACACTGGCCCTGGAGTCAGGAGGACCTGAGTTCAAATATGGCCTCAGACATTGAACAAAAGAACTAGACTGTGACCTTGGGCGAGTCACTTAACCCCAATTGCCCTCTGAAAAGATCAAATAACATAAAATATAGCGAAACCCTTGCTAAAAAAGAGAGAGAGAGAGAGAGAGAATTAAAAAAAGAACAAGTTCACTTTCTCTGCAAACCCTCATCTCACTCTTGACTTTTTATATGAAGGTGATTATTCAAAGCCTGTGTGTGTGTGTGTGTGTGTGTGTGTGTGTGTGTGTGTGTGTGTGTGTGTGTGTGTGTACTATTTGACCTACACTAATATAGCCTTCATCTAGGACAGAGATCCTATTCAGCGCAGTGAATAGAGCACTGGCCCTGCAGTCAGGAGGACCTGAGTTCAAATATGGCCTCAGACATTTAACAAAAAAACTAGACTGTGACCTTGGGCAAGTCACTTAACCCCAATTGCCCTCCAAAAAAGATCAAATAAAATAAAGCGAAACCCTTGCTAAAAAAAAAAAAAGAGAGAGAGAGAGAATTTAAAAAAGAACAAGTTCCCTTTCTCTGCAAACCCTCATCTCACTCTTGACTTGGGCAAGTCACTTAACCCCAACCGCCCTCCAAAAAGGCAAATAAAATAAAATAAAGTGAAACCCTTGCTAAAAAAAAAGAATTAAAAAAAAAACAAGTTCACTTTCTCTGCAAACCCTCCTATCACTCTTGACTTTTTATATGAAGGTGATTATTCAAAGCTTACGTGTGTCTGTTGTGTGTGTGTGTGTGTGTGTGTGTGTGTATGTGTGTGTACTATTTGACCTACACTTGGATATAGACTTCATCTAGGACAGAGATTCTTCCTTCCTTCCTTCCTTCCTTCCTTCCTTCCTTCCTTCCTTCCTTCCTTCCTTCCTTCCTTCCTTCCTTTTTCCTTTTCTTTCTTTCTTTCTTTCTTTCTTTCTTTCTTTCTTTCTTTCTTTCTTTCTTTCTTTCTTTCTTTCTTCCTTCCTTCCTTTTTTCTTTTCTTTCTTTCTTTCTTTCTTTCTTTCTTTCTTTCTTTCTTTCTTTCTTTCTTTCTTTCTTCCTTCCTTCCTTCCTTCCTTCCTTCCTTCCTTCCTTTTTCCCTTTCTTTCTTTCTTTCTTTCTTTCTTTCTTTCTTTCTTTCTTTCTTTCTTTCCCTTGAAGTACTTATATAGAGAAGTGGTAACCAGGTAGATATGCTGGGAAGAAAAGAATGAAGTTTAGCATCTGGTCTGGTCAGAAACCATAATCCTTCCTGCTTCCCAGTGCTGCAAATGGCAATATCTCAGGTTCTTTATAGCCTCCTTGTCTCCAAAATCCTGTGTTCCTTCCTACCTGTATATGGACAAAAAGGGAGAGGACTTTGACAATACAGATGCCATATGGTACTGTTCCTCAGTTTGTCAGTTTTTAAAAGATCTCTTCCAAGGTCAAAATCCATGCAATTATGTATAAATCTCAGTAATGCCTTTCAACCTACAGGCAATTATTTCAGCACCACAAAGTTTCTATGTTCTTTAGATGAGAGGTTATTTACCCAGAGAGTACAAACTGTAAATTAAGTTTCACAAAGTCTGAAAAGGCATACCCTTCTCTATTACTGTTTTACCCACCCCTTTATTCTGCAAATAGGATCAAAGTCTGAGAGCCTTCTCCCACAAATCTTCATTAAGTGAATCTGGGGATTCAATTGATCAGGGATCTCTGATAAAGTTCACCTCCTACCAACTACACACATTTGTAAAATACACCCCAAAGGAGGACTTGGAGGATGCCAGTAACAAAAGTAATAGCTGAAGTTTATGTCATGTATTATAGTTAATAAAGCACTGTCACAAACTTTGACCCATTTGATACTGACAACAACCCCAAACACCTATAATTCAAGCATTGCAATCCCCAACTGAAATTGGAGAAAATTGGCCTCAGAATAATTTACTCTAGGTTACATCCCAGGTACAATTAGGACTTGAACCCCAGACTCCAAATCCAAGGCTCAATTCACTACTGTGAGCCCATCTTTCCCATTTCCAATTAAAAATAAAGTAAAATAAAATAAAGACAGTGAGTGAAACAGAAATAATTGGCTTTTTTTGTCCCCTCAGGATGCTGATGATTACCCTGCCTGAGACAGAAAGGTCATAAGATGATCAAATTTAGGATGAGAAATCACTACAGAGATCATTTGGTCCAAACCTCTCAATCTAAACTGTAAGAAACTAGGTTCCGGAGAAAGGAAGAAACTTGCCCCAGATCAGATAGGTTGTAACTTTGGAGTGTCTGGCTTTAGATTCCAAAATACTATAGTTTTCTTTTTCTTTTTTTCTTGTTTACTTGTGGATAGAAGAGTTGCCCTTGTCTAACTTCAACATCCCTTTCAAGAACTTTGGACTAGTTTGCCATTTTCTTTTATTTTTCTCCTGTTGGGCAAGTGAGTACTTTGTGGAAGGTAATTACTAAGATTTCTTAGATGGATGGTAAACAGAGAAGGGTGGCAATTAGTTCCATTAGAGTATATGCATAGTGTGTGTGCCTGCGTGTGTGTGTTACTTCAATGGAATTAATTGCAAACCTCCTCTGACATAGAAATATACATGTGTGTGTATCTATATATAATCTTTTCTTCTAAAATGCCCCTTTGACAATCTTTCCAGCTTTCTGAAATTATCCTTCATTTAGTTGTGGGTGTGTTTGACCCAGATATCAAATGTATCCTTCATATTGTTTAAAAACAAGCTTTTTGATAAAGAAGTTTCTCCCACTCCCTCATCAAAATCTCTCTTATAGTGACAGAAAAGCATTTCCTATTATTTCTCCTACCCACTCCCCCAGAACATGGAAAAAATACTTCTTTAGACTAGTCAATCATCACCAATATCACCACCACCACCACCACCATCATCAATATTGTTAATAATCATAAAAATGATATATTTATGACATATTGTGGTTACAAATTACTTTCACATGACATTAGAGACAGCTAGACAGTACAATGGATGGAGTGCTGGGCTTGGAGTCTGGGTGACCTGAGTTCAAATCTGGCCTCAGACACTAGCTATGTGACCTTGGGTAAGTGTCAAGCTGTTTGCCTGATTTTCCTCACCTATAAAATGGGGAAAATAATAGTATCTTTTTTTAAGGTTGTTGTAAGGATCAAAGGAGATAATAATGTTTAGAATGGTGCTTAGTGCATATACCTTATACACGTTAACTGTTATCATTATCATTATATTGGTCTGAATAATTATGACATTTGAATTCAACATCTGCCTCACAGAGTTTCAGAGTGTAGGACTCTGAAACATCTGATCTAACATGAAACTGACCAAAAAAAAAATCTCCTTTAAGTATACCTGACAAGTAGTCATATAGATTTTGATAAAAGATTTCCATTGAGGGTGAAATTACTATTTCTCAAAGTAAACCATTAAAATTGGGACTAATTCTAACCATTAAAAGTGATTTTCCTTACATTGAGCCTAAAGTGGTTACCCTGAAACTTCTACCCATTGATCCAAGGTCTTCTCATGGGGATCAGGCAAAACAAGTCTCCACTCTCTTTTGCACTATAGTTTTCCAAATGTTTGAAAACAAGCATCGCATCCTCCATGAGTTTTCTCTTTAGAGTATGTACCTCGAGGTCCTTTAACCAAAGCTTGTTTGTCAGTCTCAAATTCCTTGTCCTTTCTGGTTTAATCAATCAAGACATATCGATTAAGTACATTTTCTGTATCAGACACTGGGAGAGAAAAACTCTGAAAATACAAAAACCAAATAGAAGCAATACCTTCCTTCAAGGTCTTTGTAGTCCATTAAGGCAGAGGGCCTTAGTGGTTTTTGTCTCTGGTAAAACAGGAAACCTATTAAGTCTGGTAAAACAGGGAGGGAAATGGCCTCAGAACAACTTACCCAATAATAGCTTACTAATCAGGAGAAAATGAGGGGATGTATATCAATTGGAATATGACTGAACAATTGAGTATATATGAATGTAATGGAGTACAATAATTCTATAAGAAATGATGAAGGGGAGGTTTCAGAGAAAACTAGGAATACTTGTATGAACTGACACAAAGTAAAATGAGCAGAATTAGGACAACACTTTGTGCAATAGCAACACAACTATAAGGACAACTTTGAAAGACTTGGGAACTCTACTCAGTATAATAACCAACCATGATTCCAAAGGACTCAAGATGAAGTACACTAATCATCTCCTGATAGAGAAGTGTTGAACTCATAGTATAGATTGAGACATATTTTAACAAGGTTGTAATGCTTATAGTATTTGAAGATCTTCCACGTCCCTTGAACTTGTTGACATAGCAGGAAGGTGTGGGGCAGGAGGAAGCCAGAGCTGAGCTGGAGCCAGCATGGTGACTAGAAGTGGTGGTTGCATTGGTGCGAACTCTTTTTTTTTTTTTTTTTGAGCCAGACAGAATTTCTGTTAAGGACTCCTGCTGAGGGCTGCCAAGTATAGGAACTGTGGGGGGCTGGAGATGCTGGGAGGAAGCTGTGTGAATGCTGAGTAGTTGCCATGAATAAGGAGAGGAAGACCTTTGCCTGAGGTAGCCTGTTCTGTTTTGAAGGCTTGAGAATATGGGTGTTTACTGGATTAACTATGTGTACCAACTCTATAGCTACTGTGGTGGCTTTGACTTTCTGGTTTTGGGACTCAGTTTTCTGGTATCTGAATAAATGTTCTAGCTTTGTCCTTCATGTAGAGATCCTGTTATATTTAGTGACTAATAACCATATCAGCACATTTATAGCTATCTTAGGCATTGTGAATACTGCATTGTTGATACAAAGGTCAACACAGGAAGGTTTTTTCTTTGTTTTATTTTGTTTTTTGGGGGGTGTATACACATTTTAATAGGAGTATTATTTTTATTCCTTTCTCAATAGTGGGGTTGGGAGAAGGTAGAGAATTCAGAACTGAAATAAAATTAAATTGGACTAAATGAACAACAAAAAAAGGACAACTTAATAGTAGTGCCACGGATAGAATGCTAGACATGGAATCAGAAAGATTTGAATTCAAATCTGGCCTCAGACACTTAGTAGCTGTGTGACTCTAGGTAAGTTAATTAATCTCTATATGCTTCAGTTTACTAATGTGTAAAATTAGGATAATAATAATAACACCTACTTTCCAGGGTTGTTGTTAGCATTAAATTGGACAATGTTTCTAAGGTACTTTGCAAAAACTTAAAATGCTATATAAATGTTAGTTGTTATAATTATAATTATTATTATTATTATTGTTGTTGTTTTTAAACAATTTCAGGGAATGATAAATTTCAGTTAGAGATAAATAAAGATAAAGCTATAATTTGTTTTTCCCATTCAATTTCACAGACTGACATCTATCCATAGTCCTAGGTAAAGAACCCCTCTATAAAGGGAAATACAAAATGAATACAGCAACATATAAATAAATAGTGAATAATTGGGGTGGGGAGTATGCTTAGTTGGAGGATTAGGAAAGACCTCATATAGGAGGTACTACTTGAACTGAGCTTTGAAAGAATTTAGCATAGAAATTGATTGGATTTAGGGGATAAGGAAAAGTGAAGAGAGTAAAATGATTCTAAGATTATAAATTTGGGTGAGTGGCAAAAAGTTTGTGCCCTTGAAAGATATAGGTAAGTTATGAAGAGAATTGGGTTTGGATGAGTTCTATTTTAGACATATTGAACTTGAAATACCTATTGGGACATCCTTTTATAGGTGTATAATAGACAGTTAGTTATGTGTGACTGGAGTTCAAGATAGAGAGCTGGATATACATATAGTATTTGCACAGAGATTATCATTCAGCCAATGGGAGTTATTAGTATCATTGCAGAAGGGTATAGAGGGGTGAAAATATATCCAAAAATCTAGTATTTCACCTCTGGACTTTATCAATGTTTTGTCTAAAATGTGAAGCCCAGAACTGAACTCTGAACTCCAGATGTGGTCTGAACAGGGCAGAGAATACAATTACTACTATTATTTTTCTGGACAATTGTGCCTCTTTTTAATGTAGCTTAGACTACCATTAGCACTTTTGGCTGCCATGTTATGTTGTTGATTCATTTTAAGCTTGTAGTCCACTGAAACACCCAAATCACTTTTTAAATTAAATAACAAACAAATATATTAGCTTGCCATCATCCAACATATTAGCCATCCCTCTCAGTTTGGTGTCATCTTCTTGTCTGACAAGCATGCAATCTACAATTTGCCTTTAAGTCAAGGATAAAAATGTTGAATTATAAAAGATCATAGAAGAGAACTCTGGTGTACTCTACTAGAGACCTCCTACTCTTGACCTCTAGTAATTTAACCAGTTTTGAATCCATCACAATGTACTATTGTCTAGTAACATATATCCATCTTGTCCAGAAGAATTTACTTAAAGTCTACCATATACTTTACTGAAATCTAGGTGAACTACACCTTCAACAATTTGTAATTTAATTGCCTAGTTACCCTATCAAAACAGAAAATGAGGTTAGTCTGTTATGACCTGCTCTTAATGAAACTGTGCTAGCTCTTAATGATTTCCATTTTACTTTGTAAATGCTCACAAACCATCCCTCTAATAATACATTCCAAAATTTTATGAGGAAATCAAAGATCATTGATGTATGCTTTGCTGACTCTCAAATCTTACTTGAAAAGTGGAACAATCTTTGTTCCTCTCTAGATTTGCAGAGCCTCTTCTCTTCTCCATGATATGCAAAGATTAATGACTATTGCCCAGTAATCATGTCTGAAAATTCTTTCAGTTCCTTGGTATATCTGCTTGGATAAACAGTTTACTATTTACTATGGGTTTATTGTCAAACTGGCATTTGGTGGGAAGGAAGTTGAGCCTTGGATATAAAATAAAGTTTGTGGTCTTTCCCACCAATGAATAGTGATCAGGAGCCTACCCTTAACATAAAATTTACCTCCCCTAGAATAGCACTTCTTAAACTGTGGGGAAAATTTGGCACTAATAAAAGGTTTCTGAACACACATCAACCAACAATTAAATTAAAAATCTAACTTGAAATGAATCTGAGGTATTTCTTGCAGTGCTTGTTGCATCATACAACTTCACTGAAGCCTTGGTTCTAAACACAAAGCATAAGCACTTTGCACTGTACATGCCCTCACTCCATGCAACACCAACGAATGCTACCAAAACATGGAAAGGGGATATGAGTAGAAAAAGTTTAAGAAGCCCTGCTCTAGACTAATAATAAGCAGATAGATAGAATTCTAGCCTAGCTCCCTCTGTCTCTCAGGAAAGGAGAAGAGCTAGCCTCTGCCTCCAAACTTCTGTTTTCCTTTGTGGTAGGAATAATTTAATCAGTCAACATTTATTAAGTCCCTCCCATGTACTAGGCTTTACGCTAAGCACTAAAGATACAAAAAAAAAAAAAGAGTCCTTGACCTCAAGGAGTTTACAGTCTAAGTCTCCCTTGGGGAGGGTGGAGGGAGTAAATACTAGCCATGTCTATTTTTTGCCACCCTGCAAACCATATTTAGATAGGCCTATGAAGACATACATAGCTTAGATGGACCAAACACACTACACTCCCTACAAAACATTTATAAAATGTGAGAAATTTTGAAAAATGAGACTAGCAAGAAGTAGAATCAGGAAAATCTTTAAATAGGATAGATCTCTAGAAATGGAATCTCAAAGAAAGCCAGGGATTATAAGAGTAGAGGTCATAAGAGAGACTATTCTAGGCATGACAGTCTGTGCAAGGTCACAGAAGCAAAGGGTTGAATGTTAACCTGTTGGTATACTTGTAGGTTATAGTTTGAGTAATTAGGCAGTGAATACTACTGTGGGTTCCAGGTGCTCTCTGCATCAGTACTCCTAAAACTATAAATCCCAAGTTCCAACTGGTATATTTGCCCTTAAAAATCAGTCAGTGGACACAATTAGTTCAAAGCAAATGTGCATGTGAATGTACATAAGATAGCATAATAACATTAAAGACTAAATCTCTCAAAATATGTATGCATATAAACATACACATACATGCACACGTATGTGTGTTTGTGTGTCTGTGTCTGTGTGTGTAGGTTCAGAGAAAGTCATTCATTTGGACTCCCGGGCCTTCTCTCCAAAATTTGAGTCTTGAGTAGAAGCAGCAAAGTAGCACAGTTAATAGAGCAGTGAGTCTGTAGTTCAGATGACCTGAGTTCAAATCTAACTTCAGGCACTTACTTAGTAGCTATGTGACCCTGGGCAAATCACTTAACCATTATCTGCCTCAGTTTCTTCAACTATAAAATGAAGATCATAGGACATATTAGGCACCTAAATAAATGCTTGTTCCCCTTCTCCTTCCTGACTGCTAGGCTAATTCTTCCTAGAATCCAAAGCTCCCTCCCTTCTCTGCTGTCAGCAGTCATATTCTTACACTGATCTCTCTTTGGCTCCCTGGACCTGCTCCAAACTGATTGTGGTATCTCCGACTGATCAAGTTTCTCTGATACTAAGTGTCATGGCTGATGGGGTGGGAAGAAGAGAAAGATTCCCTTTTATCCCCTGCCCTCTTTCTGGGAGAGCCCGAAAGATAAAGAGAAAGAGTAATTCTTAAGAGCTGAGGTTTTGTTTTACCAGTTTTTGTTGTTGTTTTGTTTTGTTTTTTTTCCTCTTCATAATTGACTGTCTTCTCCTTTGGGAGAGGTCAGGCTCCACAAAGTTCAGCTACTTTCACTGTGTCCAGAGCTGGTACACTAACTACCTTTTGTGTGTTGAATCTTTGGCCAGCCAATGGCAAGCTGCCCTTCTAAGTCCATTAAGGAAGAACTTTGTACCTTGTAAATAGATACAAAGCAAAAACCTATCTTTGTACTTATTCTAATGCATTTACATATTGTTTTCTTCTTTTCATCCCTCTTCTGTGATTTCAACTAGGCCCGGGGAGAGGAGAATCAGCTGAAGATGCTTAGACTGAAGCACTTATGAATTTAGGGAATAGGGAGTGGACTTGTTTAGGATTCAAAAGGGGCAGTAATTTCGTCCTAACCCAAACAGGTTAGGACTAAATTGTTAATGTTGGAAAATGTATAGTTCATCTTAGAGACAAAAGGTATTCACTTACTATGTGTTGAACTGGGCTGGGTGTGGAGAGGCTTCAGGATGGAACAGAAACAAGAGGGTGAAACTCTGTCTCTTGTCAATGAATTTCTAGTCTTTAGAGAATCAAAATAGACAAAATATATAATATTGTATAAATAAGTGTGTTAAAGAGATCCATAATGTTACGTGAGGTCTGAGTGTAAGGCTGCTGCTGCTGCCAAAAGGGTGGAGCAGGTCAATCTTTATGAAGAACTGAACACTGGAATTGAGTTGTCAAGGTTAGATAGGAATTCAACAGTTAAAGAGAGTGAGAAGATTATTCTAAGAAAAAAGAATGGCTTGTGCGTAAGCACAGAAACATAAGAGTGAAAATCATGAGGGGTGAGTGAATAGAGGACAGAGACACAGGCTGTCTTGTTTTCATGGCACAAGAAGTGAATGAAAACTGCTAATATGACATGTAACAGAAAATGAGCCCACGAGGTCCCATTTTGGGGAGCATATAACAGGGAAGCCCCATGGATGGTTGGTGAGTCTTCTAGAAATGATTAAATAACACAAAATGGAGGTAGTCCTTACCATAGTTTGTCAGCAGCCATATTACATGTGATGTTAATAGAAAATATTCCTAACCCAAATATTTCAGAGGTATTCCATTCTCCCATACCTCCAAAGCAGGATTAATACATGAATAGGTTTTGAATCCCACAGTGTTCCATGAACAAATTAGTTTGGGAGGTGCTGACAAAGACAATGAGAACCTATTACAAACGGGGACCAGTTTCCATAGAATGCTATGTAGCAGGCACATAGATCAGAGATTGGGTCAAAGTTGGTGCTTAGTATAGTACCAGGCACTGTGCTAAGGACTTTACAAACATTATATCATTGATCTCACAGCAGCCCTAAGAGGTAGTTGCTGGTTTTTTTCTCTCATTTTATTAATTCTCAATTTTTCCCACATTATATGTGCAGGTGGGTGGCATATTGGATGGAGCTCTGCTCCTGGAGTCAGGAAGACTTATTTCCCTGAGTTCAAATCTGGCCTCAGAGACTTACTGTGTCCTAAAGGCAGTTGGAGAAATTGAGATTGAAAGCTTATAGAGAAATTGGGACAGAATAGTCAGATCTGAGAATTATTAGAGATGATAATTCAATTCATAGGAATTCATGAGATCACCAAGTGAAGTACTATAGAGAAGAGAAGAGAAGAGAAGAGAAGAGAAGAGAAGAGAAGAGAAGAGAAGAGAAGAGAAGAGAAGAGAAGAGAAGAGAAGGGAAGAGAAGGGAAGAGAAGAAAGTCAAATCCCAGAACAGACCCCTGAGGGACACCTACAGTTAAAAAGTGTGATTTGGAGGAGGATCAAGCAAAGGAGAGAGAGAAAGAGCTACTAGAGAGGTAGGAGGAGAACCAAGAGAGAGTTGTGTCCTGAAAACCTAAAGAGAAGAGAGTATCAAGGAGGAGAGAATGATCAACAATGCCAAAGACTACAGAGAGGTCAAGTAGAATAAGGATTGAGAAAAGACCACTGGATTTGGCAACTAAGAAATCTGTAACTTTGGAAAGAGCAGTTTCAGTGGAGTGATAGGGTCAGAAGCCAGACTGTAAGGGGTTAAAAAGAAAGCAAGAAGAGAGAAAGTAGAGGCACATAAAGTTCTAAAAGGACTTTCCTATGGAAGCAAGATTAACTTGCTCTCTTTGGTTACACAGGATAAAATCAGGAACAATGAATGGAAATTAGAAAGAGATGAATTTGGGCTTGATCTTGAGTAAAACTTCAAAATGATTATATCATCTGAAGTACAATAGAAATATTATGGGCCTCCTCTCCTTGGAATTCTTCAAACAGAAGCTAGATGACCACTTTCCAGGCATATTATAATGAGAATTACTTTTTTTAGTTTGCACTAGATTATATCAATGGTTCTAAAAGTGTAGTTCAGGGATTGTCAAGGGTCCCAAAGGACCTTGAAGGGGATCCACAAGGTTAAAATTATCTTCATAAGACTTTTTAATTTCTAAAACAGAACACATCAATAGATAAAAACCACATAGGGGCGGCTAGGTGGCGCAGTGAATAGAGCGCTGGCCCTGGAGTCAGAAGGACCTGAGTTCGGAGCCGGCCTCCGACACTTAATCCATACAAACAAAAACCTAGCCGTGTAACCTTGGGCAAGTTACTTAACCCCAATTGCCCTAAAGGGGCGGCTAGGTGGCGCAGTGAGTAAGAGCGCCGGCCTCGGAGTTTGGATGACCCGAGATCAGATCCGGCCTCAGAAAATGAGCACCCACGCATAAATAATGACTAGCCGTGTAACCTTGAGCAAGTTACTTAACCCCAATTGCTTTAAAAAAAATAAAAAATAAAATAAAAACCACATAAACAAAAAACCTCTGGAGTTCTCAATAATGTTTAAGAGTTTAAAGGAGTCCTGAGAACCAAAGATTTTGACCACTACTGGGCTAGATGAATGGAAGAATGAATAAGTGCTTATTATATAACAAATATGTTCTAAGTACTGAGAATAAAAAGAAATATATATATATATATATACATATATATATATATATATATATATATATATACATATACATATATATATATATATGTTTATGGAAGTAGTAGCCAGGGAAAGGACTTGTGATCTAAAAAGTCATGAATATGATAAGCAAAAAAAAATAAATAAATTCATTAACTCAACACAGCCTTTCTAGAAACAAAAATAGTGGTAATCATCAAAGGAGGAAGCAATATAAATGAAGCAGCAGGACAGAAAATGGTCAGGATGAAGATGAGAATCTATTGTTTCACTGAATGCAATACTTAGTAGTTTAAGGTTCCTGCAGAGGTAAAGAGGGAACAGAACAGTGAAGCATGTGGAACCCCAATGCAGGGAAGCCAGGGATATACCCTTCTGGGGATCCTATGCTCCCTTCAACTTCTGGGTGCCCTGGGGTTACCAGCCCCATCAAACCACCATCGATCAATTTGTCATACCCTTCAGGTACCTTCCCTGCCTACCTGAATGTTTCTCAGGGAATCTAGCTCATCCTCCTGGTAATGCTTTTGACCCAGGACAGCAGCCAGGATACCCAGACTGCACACCCTCAGGTCCCTACCTGAGGCTCCAGGTCACTACCTACCTCCTAGCCCTTGTGTACCTTCTGTAAATTCCTTGGCCCCAGGGGTAGTGGAGTCAAGTATAGTGATGGATAATTAGATGAGGAAAAAGATGAAGGCAGCTCATAAGAAAATGCATGAACATCACAAATGTGGCAAGTATTCTTCCTCCTTCTCTTCCAGCAGTGACTCTGACTAAATCTTGGACCCTCCTTCCCCCAAGTCACATCACCCCAGCCTCCCATCAAGCCTTGGATGCCATATTGTGCTGGGAGAAGATAGCCTTGCAGCCCCAACCTCAGCCCAACCTCATTCACTCCTTTGCCTAAATTGGCTGGTGAAGGTGAGGAAAAAATCCCCACTGGTCTGAGGAAGTCTTTTTTCTTCCCTACTAGATTGAATCATTTGGGGCGGGGTCGGGGGGCACTTCTTTCTGAAGATGTATGTACTTTGAACCAAATGTTGAACAACATTTTAAGATCTGGAAAAATGTGATTTATTTATTTTTTTTTATTTTGTAATTTGTGTGGGAGAAGGGGAAGAAGGGGTATGGAGCATTACCACAGAAGTTGGTCTGGGTATGGTAGTCTTATGACAATGGGATGTGGGAACTACATTTCCCAGAAAACTGTATAGTCTACTCAGCCCATTGCCTTCTCGGAAAGAGTTCTTTTGAATAGGATTATGTGGGTGCCATTTTGGAACCTCATTTCAACCCAGTCATTTTCAGGTCTTACTCTGTTTCTCTCATTGTGCTTCCGAATAAAGCTATTTATCCCAGTCTCAAAAAAATGCTTAATAGTTTAAGTCTTCCTAGACATTGTCTCTCAGATCTAGTTTGGAGGATGGGGAAACAGAAACAAATGGGGTGGCAGGGAGGAAAGTGATCAGGTCTCAGGTCTCTGATATTCTGTAATCCTATAAGGAAGTCAATTATTTATGATTTCTTCAGTTTATATACTTCCTCAATAAACATAGAATCTACCTTTTCTATAACAGTAGATAATGTTTGAGAGTCGCCATGCTCCCCAGCCTGAAGCCTGGTGTAACTTAGCTAACTTGTTCTAACACACACACACACACACACACACACACACACACACACACACACTTACACACTGCACACACTACAAATCATCCATGACTAGTCATACCCCTGAATAATATTAAGATTGCTACTATATAATAGTGTCTTGTCCACTTCCCCTTCCTCCCCCATGTAACACTTCTTCCACTCTTTGACTTGTCATTAGTAAGATTCAAAGGAACAGAGATCTAGAACCATAGTAGACATTAAATATATCGTTCAAATGCCCCTTTTTTACCAAGTGGTTCATCTTTTGTTTTTGAAGAGGACCAATGACATGATGGGGTGATGTCTTGATTCATGGGTAAATTGGACTTAAGTGATGCAGAGTTGCACAAAGTTACCAGACACATTCTCCCAAAGTCATCAAAGTCCAGTGGCAAGACAGAAATCAAAATGACTGGCAATGGCTCAAGATACAGTAGATGACCTTGGTATTTTTTTGCTGTCTGACCATACTCTAAGCACTCCACAATGCCTGCTTCACCCATCTTCATGGCCAGTGGAATAAATTGTTCTCATTCACCCATTTTGCTAGGAGAAATCTTCACATGCTTGAAATAGGCATTCCCCTAACTCATCAGTGTATTTGAAGCCTGTTGGTTACCCTCAACCTGGTTTAACCCATCTGTGGAGATGGTTTTACTGGGGTATGGCTACTGTGCATGCTATAGCTTCATGGAGCCACTGGTGAGAGTGGCAAGAGGTGGACACCAAAGGTGGATAAGCAGCCCTGAATACTTCAATATAGTCAAGTAAACTGAGTTACAAAGATATTAAATAACTTGTTCAAATCTGCAATGTAGTAATTAGTTGACCCAAGTTTTAAATCTCAGTCCTTTGTTTCTAAATCCAACACTCTCTCTCTACATATTGTGCTAATTCCCAGGTCAAACTCTCCTCTTAAGTGGAGGTCTTCAGTAGGGCTTGGGATATAAGTATTAGGTTTACTGAGTGTCTGGTACACAGCTCTTCAACTGATATGAAAATATCCCCAAACCTTAACTAAAGCTCATGTAAAGGGTAGTTTTGAAATTACTGTCCTTATCCCCTGAAAAGATTTGCATGAGACTCAAATGATAAGTGTAAATAAAGGGAAACATTTTGCTATGATGTAAAATAACATGCACAATGCTGTTCAATTCATCATTTACACATTCACCCCTTCAGCTTGAAGTTTTCAGGAAGGGAACTTCACAAAATGATGTAGGGCTTTTTGGGTTGCCAATGATGGGAAAATACTTGCAATCAAATTACTCAGAAGCATTTTCAAATTGGCTTCCATCTCTTTCTTTCTCTGCTCCAGAAATGTGCTGTTTAAGTGTCTTTGAAGCTATTACTGCATCTTTCTGTCATTTCAGGGGGAAAAACAGAGTCAGGGAGGAAACCATAGTCCCTTAATATAAGATGAAGATGGTGTTAATCTAATTCACTGTCAACACCTGTCAGGCTGTTAATGTCTATGAACTTCCTGCTTCTCTCTCTCCTTTCCCCAGCAAAATGTTGTAAAAGAAATAACACACCAAAGGGCCATGCAGAGCCCTTACAGACACTATTGTTGTCACACCTGAAAGTCAATCATTGTAGGGCTCAGATTTTTTCTTTTTTTTAAGAGACATTCCAAGGAAGACAGGAGAGGAGAAATTTCCACATTTGAATACTCTTGCAAGTGACAAGTCCTATCCATTAGAGTTCCAGTCAATAGAACTTGTCAAACAGTAAACTGCTCAAGAAGCACTCTGGGTTATCCATTACTATAAGAGCCTTTAGGAGGATAAATATTCATCACATTGGGTAGCAAAAAATTGGTTTTGGTATGGCTGCAGAAGCCACAGTACTAGAGTGAGAGCAAGGTAGGAGTGGGGTTCTGTTGATTGTTTGAAGCCACCTTAGGGGAATCAGTCATTCAGCCAAACTATGAACATGGAAAGGAGAAAAAGCCATGACACTTAGCTGAAAATGCTACTCCTTTGTCTATGTGATGGGTGAAATCTGAAATATCTTTGTTTCTTCACTTATTTTAGATTTCACCCATCACATCTATACATCTTCATGTACGTATAGATTCTTCACCTATCCTTCATCCTATCCTTCACCATTTAGAGATGAACGCTTTCCCCTGCTACCAGGGGCAGCAGAGATCTTTCCAGGTGAAAGCTCATTTAGGTAAAGATGGGTGGTGAAGCCAGCCTAATGAACCAGTGCATGAAAACACAAAAGTATCCTATGCCCTTGGAATTTGGGAAATGGTGTTGTGCTTTTCAGTAGGCTTAACTATTCTTCATTTCCCACATCGTTCTTACTGTAAGAGACCATGTCTTTATGCTTGACCATTGAAAAAAATGTGGTTCTCTAGTACCGAATCACTCACATTTTTAACCACAACGACCTTCTCTATAGCCTATGATTAGCAACCTGTTACTTTGATAACTGATCCTATTGGCACTAGGTATCCATTGTTACTGGAAGCACCTCCCAAACCAGTTTGGCAATGGAATAGTAGAGGTTTGAAACACATTTATGGAACTCCTTAATCCTAATTTGAAGGGTCCAGAAGAAGGGAATACCTTTGCAATATTATGTATGGGAATATTTTAGACCAGTTCTCTGAATTATCTAATTTAAGATATTGATCTGTGCCATAGACCACATTCATCTGAAGGATAATGCCTCTGTTTAGTAAACTCTGCTTATAATCAGCATAATATTGTCTACAAACAGAAACATCTGGAGGAGTTCTCCAGGTATATGGAATCCTTCAACTTGGGATCTGCATTGTATATTCTCTGTGATATTGGTGAATATGTCTGATGATCATATATCTCCATTTTGATATCCTACCTTATATTTTTAATCAGAGAGACATTGAACAAAGTTATTATTCCTCTTGTAATATGTATAGAGGAATCCTATATAATTTTTATATATTCATAGGTAACACCTTATTTGAAACATATATATGTGTGTGTATGTATATATGTATGTGTGTATATATATATTATGTGTATATATATATATGTGTGTGTGTGTGTGTGTGTGTGTGTGTGTTCTGTAGAAAAATGAAGATGTATGGCTTACTCATGGAACACCATAGTCTTCAAAGAACTGAACTGATATGAGCATTACCAAAAAGACAATGGAGGGAATATGTAAAGGGGCTATACATGAAGAATTTTGTTGGAGAAGTAGGTTAAAGAATGCCATAAAGTAAATGTATGACTGAGAAAATTGGTTTTCACTTTGTATGCAACAGAAATAGATAGACAAGCTACATGTTCCATAGGTATCAATGCAAAATAAAGACAATTTGAAGAACATGGGAGCACATAGATGAAGGATAGGTAAGCTTCGATGGTTTATGTTTGTCTAGAGGGAACATCCAACATAAATGAGGTCAAATATTCATTAGAGTATTGAAATGATAGAAAACCCCCTCCCCCTTTTTTGTATCTTATATTTCCAGAGGTTTAATTTTTTTTTTCTCCCTCACCAACCCCCACCCCCACACACACATACATACACAATACACACACTGGGGGAAAAAAACAGAAGACAAAGCACTGGTAAAACTATGCATAGTAAAAGGGGGAAAAATCCTAGCATTTATGTCTAAAAATGTATACCTTATTCTGCATATTTAGCCCAAGATCTCTGTCATGAGGTAAGTAGCAATCTACATCATCTGTTCTCTGGAATTATGATTAATCACTGTGTTCACAGAAATTTTAAGTCTTCCAAAACTGTTTATTTTCATTAATGTTGTTGTGGTGTCAGTTGTTCTATTTCTCCTCACTTTACTCTGCATCAATTCATAAAAATCTTCAGGTTTCTCTTTCATCACTCCTTACAGAACAATAGCATTACATTAGATTTCTAAATCATATTTTGTTTAGCCTTCTCCAACATATGGGTATTGGCTTTGTTTCTTTGCCACTATACAAAGAGGTGCTATAAACATTTATATACACATAGAATATTTTCTTTTGTTTATATTTTTGGAGGTAGAGTCCTAGTAGTGATAAAATTGGGTCAGAGGATAGGCACAATTTAGTATCTTTTTGAGCATAGTTCCACATTATTTTCTAAAGTAACAATACCAATTCACAGATCAATCAAGAGTACATAAATATACCTACTTTCCTCCAAGATTCGGCATTCTACCTTTATATATATAAAGGGGCTATACATGAAGAATTTTGTTGGAGATGATCTAAATATGAGTTAGAACCTCAGAGTTGTGATAATTTGCATTTTTCTAATTATTTATGATTTGAAGAATTTATTTTTCTTATGGCTATAGATGCTATAGGCATTGTAGCTATAAGATTATGGTTGGGGGTGGGAAACCTGTGGCTCAAGTGTGGCTCTTTGACTGAATCCAAACATAATAAAATGACTTGTTCCATAAAACTTGGACTCAGTCAAAAGGTTGCACCCAAGGACTTAGTCATAGGTTCTCTACCCCTGGTTATGGCTATAGAGTAGTAAGGTGGCTCAATGGATAGAGTGTAAAATCTGAAGTCAGAGAGACACATATTCCTGAATTTAAATTTAGCCTCTGATATTTACTAGCTGTGTGATCTTAGACAACTCAGTTAACCCTGTTTGTCTCTGTTGGATAAAGAAGGAAATGGCAAATCACTGCAGTATCTTTGCCAAGAAAATCTCAAATGGGGTCACAAAAAGTCAGAAAGGACTAAAACAACTCAACAACAACAACAATAGCTAGCTTGGATTTCTCCCTTAGATAACTTCCTTCTAGTGATGAATTTTAAAATAATCCCTAATTCTTTTAAGATCTTTTCCCTCTGTAATGCATACACACACACACACACACACACACACACACACATACACACACACACACAAAATTCTCTTTGTAATCTTCTACCATTCTCTATTTTATTTTTTATTAGTTTATTTATTTTTGGTTTTCAACATTTACTTCCATAAGTTTTAAATTTTCTCCCCCTCCCTCCCTTCACTCTCCCCAAGAAAGCATGCAATATGATATAGGCTCTACAAATACATTCCGATTAAACACATTTTCACATTAGTCATGTTGCATAGAAGAATTACAATGAATGGGAGAAACCATGAGGAAGACAAAAACAAAACAAAAAATAGTCTGCTTTGCTCTGCATTCCAACTCCATAGTTCTTTTTTTGGATTTGGATTCTATTTTGTTGTTGTTGTTGTTAATTTATTTATTTTTAATCTTCAACATTCACTTAGATAAGTTTTAAATTTCCTCCTCTCTCTCATCACCTCCCTCCACCTCTCCTCAAGATGGTATGCAATCTGATATAGGCTCTACATATACATTCTTATTAAACATATTTTCACATTAGTCATGCTGAATAGAAGAATTGGAATGAATGGGAGGAATCCTGAGAAAGAAAGAAAAAAAACAAAATAAAGAACAAACAATAAATAGTCTGCTTTGCTCTGCATTCAGACTTCATAGTTCTTTCTCTGGATATGGATGGAATTTTCCATCAGGAGAACTTTGGAATTGTTTTAGGACCACAAAATGCTGAGAAGGGCTAAGTCTATCACAGTCACTCATGCAGGCTGTGGCTGTTACTATGTGCAGTCTTCTCCTGGCTCTGTTCACTTCACTCAGCATCAGTTCATATAAGTCTTTCCAGGTTCTTCTGAAGTTCATCTTTTCATTTCTTATAGCACAATGGTATTCCATTACATTTATGTACCATGTCTTGTTCAGTCATTCCCCAATTGATGGACATCCCCTCAATTTCTAGCTCTTGGCCACTACAAAAAGAGCTGCTATAAATATTTTTGTACATGTGGATCCTTTTCCCATTTTTATGATCTCTTTGGAATACAGCCTTAGAAGTGGTATTGCATGTTCCAAGGGTGTGTACATTTTTATAGCCCTTTGGGCATAGTGCCAAATTGCTCTCCAGCATGGTTGGATCAGCTCACAACCCTACAAACAATGAATTAGTGTTCCAACTTTCCCACATCCTCTTCAACATTTATCATTTTCCTGTTTTGTCATGTTAGCCAATCTGGTAGGTAAGATGTGGTACCTCAGAGTTATTTTTATTTGCATCTCTCTAATCAATAGTGATTTAGAACATATTTACATATGACTATAGATAGTTTTAATTTTTTCCTCTGAAACTTATGTGTTCATATCCTTTGACCACTTATCATTTGGGGAATGACCTTTATTCTTATAAATTTGACTCAGTTCTCTCATTTTCTGTTTTATTTTTTCTAAAACTGAGTTTGCATTTTAAACAACTCTTACCTTTGCTGCCATATTGCACTTGCAAAGGGGTTAAGATACATTTTTGTCTAAGAAAGTTTCTGGAGTCTTTTAGCCTCTTCATTGTAGCTATTGCTCTGTATTAGTTTAATTTTTGCAGAAAATCAAACTCAGTACTTCTTTTTTTAATTCCATTTTCTCCCTCCCCAATGGATAATTTAAATAGATCAAGTGGAAGCTTTCATGACTATTCAAAATGTCATCTTCTTATCTTTATACTTCTTGCTAATTTGACATTGATTTTATACTTTTGTACTAATTAGATAATGATCTGATAGCTGCTTCTGATAGGAATTCCACACAGTAACCAATCATTTCCTGTCAGAAATAGTCAAAATCAGTTTTTTCTTCCCTTCTTCATTCTCCTCTTCTCCTCCTTTCTGACTGATAACCTTGTCTAGTACCTTCAGACTCTTTTTGGGAAAATAGTATTCAGGAAAAATGATATTCATGCAAATAGTCACGATCTTCTGAGTAGCCCTATTCACCTTTGACTAAATGGAGAATGAATAAAAGAAAGAAGAGAATTGAACCAGAGAGACTAAATACAAATCTATTACAATATTTGGAGTGAGAGATGATGAAGGTCAGAATTAGTGTAGTAGCAGAGAAGATTTGTGAGTGGGAAAAATAGAAGACAGATATAGAAAATGGCCTCCAAGTAGGAGGAAATAGTTTGAACAAATTTATAGGGACAAGAAGGCATGCTGCATATTTAGGGATATGTTAGTAGTACACTTTGTCTTCAGTGTGGAATACCTAATGGTGAATAGTGTGATTGATGTGTGTGTGTACACACACACACATATACATACACACACACACATATATATATACACACAATACATATATATACATATACACATAGATATAGTTATAGATATAGATATAGATATAGTTATAGATATATACTGGCCAAACCCAACCCTATGATCATGCAGAGCTGATGCATTTACCACATAGACTTTGGAGCACATACAAGCAACACATTATTGCTTCTGGTGTATTAACGCTTTGGTGAAAAGATGAGCTTTTGACTGGTTGCTGAGTCAGACATGATATATATTTAAAAGGCTTTAAGTGGACAAAGTAAACCTCTTCATGGCTATTTGACTGAAGAGATAGAGATTTTTATTAGCCCTCCATGGGAAGGGAGTCTTTAGGTCTTTATTCAGAGACAGAAGCAGTTAGGTGATGACATGGATAGAATCCTCGGCTGGGAGTGAGGAAGACCTCAATTTAAATCTGACCTCAGATACTTATTAGCTATCCGACCCTGGGCAAGTTATTTAATCTCTGTCTGCCTCAATTTCCTCAGCTGTAAAATTCATAATATAATAGCACCTCTCCCTTCTAGAGTTGTAAGGATCAAAAGAGATAATATTGGTAAAGCACTTATCCCAGTGCCTGGAATATAATAGGTGCTTAAATGCTTATTTCCTTCCCCTTTGAAGGAGTCACTACCATGTGGCTTATAAGACTATGGCCCAGATGTTGTTTTTGTCTCTATTCTGTCTATTCTTCCAGCTTCTAGGTGAAGATGTTTTAGACATGGCTATAATCTTGTGAACTTTGAAAGGTCAGAAGTGCAAGAGAGAACACTAGAAATCCAGAAACTGGATTCCATACCAGGATTTGCAGGTGTTCAAGCATGGCCAAAGTGGCCTCTGAGGCCCTAAAAAGAAACCTGTTTAATTTAGCCTAACAGTAGTAGCAGAGACAGTTTCATCCATCAGCTATGTGGCATTTGAAACTATATTTGATGGAGCAATGCTTTAAGTGTGAGCCTACTTTTCCTAGGAAATGAAGTGAGAAAGGAAAGCGGGAACCTCCTGATTCAGGGCACAGAGGGGTTGCTTTGTAATTTCTTTTCTTGTTATTTGTCCACTGTAAATATCCCTTATAAAAGGTAATTGATGTTAACTGGTTAAATGGTACTGATCAATTAATCACAGGTGATTGATATTAGGAAAAACACACGAGAATAATGGTTTACGTCCACTGACTTATATAGGAAGATACCCTTAAAGCCTTAGGGATATTCTTTACAACTGTAAAGGAAAGCTCTTTTTCAGGAACTTGACTCCTCTGAATAAAGAAGTGATAAGGATGCTCAGGATTTTAGATGGGCAATCAAAGTTTGTCATAGCAAATTAAAGCCAAATCGAAAAGGACCTTCACTATTAAATTAAGGAGTTTGGGCTCTCTTCTGAGCAGGTAGGTTTGGTGCAGTGGATAGAAGCTTGGCCTGAAGTCAGGAAGAACTCATCTTCCTGAGTTCAAATCTAGCTTCACATACTTACTAACTGTGTGACCCTGGGCAAGTCACTTAACCTTATTTGTCTTATTTTCCTCATCTGTAAAATGAATTGTAGAAGGAATGGCAAACCACTCCAGCATCTTTACCAAGAAAACCCCAAATGGGGTCATAAAGAAATGGATTCAACTGAAAAAAAAAAACAAAACTGCATACCTCTGTAGTGTCAACCAGAACAGAACTGGTCTCTAATATGTAGGTGGCCTTGAATGAATAAAGCAATCCAGAGACAGGAGAGTCAAGAATCAAACAGAAGTTTAAGTTCAAAGTTAGTAAAACACTTGCAAGTAAAAGTCCTCCTAAGAAGGAGGGCTTACAGCTTATGGTAGGAATAGGTTTTTTATGAATAAAAACCACAAAAAGCAGGAACATAACAAGGCATTCTTAGGTCTTGAGTAAACAATTTATGTGTTTGGGATTTTGGGGGGACAACACAGGCATTCTTGGGTCCTGTGGGAACAGTCTTTAAGTTATTAGAGTCATTGAGCTTTGTTTGTCTGATATCCTTAGGGCCATTGAGGCTTAAGATCATTCATCAGGGTATGGTACAGAGGAAGCACCTGGTTCAGTTTACTTAGCATGTCAAGAGATTTGCTTGACTACTTTTTATGCAGCATGTTGGCTTCAGTATCAGCTCCCCAGGACCCCATGGAAAATAGGGATCAAAGCAATACAAAAATTATATGATTTTGCAAGAGGGTGAACAAAAGGATTGTTGTTATGCCAAGCTCAGGCACAGCTTGCTCACTGGGCCTTAGCTCTGGAAAATAGGGTGTCTCCTAATATCTTGACAGTAGTCATCAGTTTTTTAGCTTGAGTGTAAAATATAAAATACAGACAGTTTTTCAAAGATCTGTGATTTATTCCCTATAGGTACTCCATCTGCCCATTAAGGTGTGTGCATAGTATAGATAGGAAATATACATAACATAACTATTATCTCAGGAAGGTATAAATTTCATCTATTCTGACCACCCCTCACCAGATTTAGTTGTGAAGAATGAGGAATAGAGAAGTTGTGACTTGTTCCACATCATACTGGAAAAGACAGAGTCAGGAATTGAACCAAGTTTTATCTGATTCCAAATCCAATGTTCTCCTTCATTCTATCATCAATTCACAATATACATATATGTGCATTTGTACACACATGTATCTTAATGCCCCATTACTCCTTTTCATGCATCCTTTGCTCCAACTAAAGTAATATCCTTGCTACTCTGCAAGTTCAACAACACATTTCTTATCTCCATGCATTTGCCAGACTTTTTTCCTCACCTGGAATGTACTCTGTCCTCTACCAACAGGTCGTGTAATGGATAGAGCACTGGACCTGGAGTAAAGATAACCAGAGTTTAAATCTGTTCTCAGATATTTACTGATTGTGAGACTATGGACAAGTCACTTAAATTCTAATTGCCTCCGTCTCCTTAACTATAAAATGAGGATAAAATAGCACCTACCTCCTATAGTTCTGATAATCAAATGAAATAATATTTGTAAAGGCCTTAGCATGGGGCCTGGCACATAGTCGGTGCTTAATAAATACTTGTTCCTAATGTAGAATCATTAGCTCTTCACTGTGAAGCCTTCTCAGAAGGCTCTGATTATTAGTGCTCTTTTTTTCTTTAAAATTATCTCCTTTTATTTCCTCGTTCATTATCATAGGGTATAGATTTAGAGTCCAAAGAAACCTTAGAATTCATCCGGTTCATCTGGTCTCCTCCTTTCATTTTACAGATGAGGTAACTGAGTCTCAGGGAGATTAAGAGACATGCCCAAAGCCACACAGGTAATAACTTGCTAGTTAGTCAATAAACATTCATTCATTCATTCATTTACTTTTTGGAGGGCAGTTTGGGGTTAAGTGACTTGCCCAAGGTCACATGGCTAGCTTTTGTGTTAAGTGTCTGAGGTTGGATTTGAACTCAGGTCCTCCTGACTCCAGGGCTGGTGCTCTATTCTAGCAGCCCCAGAATAAACATTTATTATGTGCCTACTATGCGCCTGGCACTGTGCTAAATACAGAGGATATAAAAAAGACTGCCCTCAAGGAACTTACAACCTAACAAGGGAAGTCAACACACAAAAGGAATGGAAAAGCCTGGGGGGAATGTTTGGTGGGATGGTGAAACAGTCAGATAAGTCCCGAACTTATGGGGTTGGATAAGAAATAAGGACATATTCTCAGCTGAGCTCAGTTCCCTCCTTCAGTGGAGGTTTTAAAGTTCATGGCTCTTCCCTCCAATCAGAGGGACAGAAGCTGGTGATGAGGTGGAGTCTGAGACCAATAGGACCTTACAAGACAGCAGCAGATTGGTAGCAGAACCACCAATCAACCCCAAGCCCTCTTCATCCAGGTCCAGGGTTATTCCTACACATTCTAACCCCTAACAGACCATAAGCTTCTTAAAAGTAAGGATATTTTTTGCTTGTTTTTCATTCCTTTTATCTTGTACAGAATAGGTATTTAATAAATGTTTATCAAATACAAGAATACATATTTCAATATTATAACATATAAGGCTTCTTAGAACCAAAGATTTACAGACAGAATAAGCATTAGAAGCCACCTATTTTCACCCTTCATTTTACAGCTGAAGAAAATAGGTCTTTGAGAGGTTTAGCGACTTTTTGAAGTTCATGTAGGAAGTAAACAGTGGAGACAGGATCTGAACCCAGGTCTTCTGACTCCAAATCTAAGCCCTATTCCACTGCAGCACATTGAATCCCAGATAAACTTCCTAATATCTCACAAGCTTTACATAATAAAACTGAGCTTTGAATTATGGTCTTCTGGTTCCAAATTCAGCTTTATGTCTATTCCTCATGTTTAAGTATGAGGCAGTATATCTGCCTACTCCCTACCATGCAGGTATTCCCACACAGAGTGTATAAAACATAATATTACATAAATAGATTAGAGTAGACTATAAGCTCCATGAGGATAAAGACTATCTTATTGAAAGGATGGATGGAGCTCCAGACACAAACGGCATCTAAAAATGCTGAAAGGAATAAGGATATGTAAGCAATGGGGGAAAAGAAAGAGGAAAATTATTTCTCTTGTCAAGGGGAAAGAACTGAGAAGGCAAAAATGACAGTCATTGCAACTGAATAGTAAAGCACCCTGTATATTTGATAAAGAAAGGAATCTAACTGCTTCCCAAATTTTACAGGAACCCAGCTGTGGCACATTATTTGGCTCTGCAAGTGTGGGGTTTATTTGAGTGAAGAACGCAGTTGAAATATGTTGTTCTAATTTTCTCATATATAGTGATCTCACTTCTCCCATTCCTCTTTAGTCATCTGTTTACTTTTGACCATATTTTTATCAAATAAGTGCAGGTGAAATTTAGATCCTTCAAATTAATTTCTTCCTGCCACATATGTTTACACTATCTTTCACCTTGGTTCTCAAGAAGAACTCTTGCTGACTTTGAGCAAATGATATTTCCAAATAAGCAGTCTGAATTTCCTTACTGATGAAATACCACATATCTGAGGGTTAGAAGTATCCTTGTACAGGCCCTTATCCACTCAACAAACATTTATCAAACACCTTAGAAGTCCCTGAATC
This sequence comes from Gymnobelideus leadbeateri, assembly GCA_011680675.1. Classification (NCBI taxonomy): domain Eukaryota; kingdom Metazoa; phylum Chordata; class Mammalia; order Diprotodontia; family Petauridae; genus Gymnobelideus; species Gymnobelideus leadbeateri. Next base: position 246,744 of record WOXC01005536.1, read on the forward strand.
CAACCTCATTTTACAGATGAGGAAAACAAGGCCCAGAAAAATTAAGGGACTTGCCCTCGTCATTGTTGTTGTTGTTTGTGTTTGTCCTTTGTTCCAAAGAGGATCATGACCTCAGGGAAATAATGATAGGACTTGCAGTTGACCTTGATTTGAGTGAGGGAGGGTTGTATAAGGTCACCAGTCTCACTTTCTCCTCTAGAGCCATCTGGGTCCAGTGGCCAGATATTCATCAGGATGCAATGGGAGATCCTGGTCCTTTTAGGCTAAGGCCTTTTCAGGTTCTCACTTTAAGTGAGATAAGGCCCATTCAATGAATAGGCCTCTTTAAGTAGTTACTCAAGGGATTGTAGTAACTACTTAAATATAGTAACTAAGGATTGACCCCTTTAACAAAAAAAAAGCAAAAAACAAAACAAAACAAAACAAAAAAACAAAAGGGAAAGACTCTCAGGGTTTCTGACCAAAAGAGAAACTGTGCTACCTGAGGTGAGTTTCTAATCCAGATATTCTTCCCTTAAGCCTATCTATTTCTACATCCTCAGATTAGATTGCTGTGTCTTCCTGAACACCAGGACCATCATAATAACCTGCATGAAGTTGTAATGACTTTATTTTTCCATGCAATGAAACCTGTCTATATTCAGCCAAGCCTACCCACTTAAATATATCTTACACAATAATGTAAATGGAAAGGTCAACAGCAAAACAAAGGAGACCCAATGATGTGAAATGATAATGACTAGGCTTGACCTCAAAGAAAATGTAATCTGTGAGAAAGCAATGCCCCAGCTAGTCTCATCTTGGCAGAGGTAGATGATGTGGCTATAGAATTTGGCCAGTAGTATATTTTTTCAGTAGGTTTTCCAGTTTTCCTGTTTTTTTTTTCTTTTTTCATTCTTTGTTATAAGGGATGAGTCTTTGGGAGGGGATAGGGATGTATTGGGAAATATAAACATTATAAAAATGTTTAAAATATTAATCCCTTAAATGCCTTGTACTTATGAGTTAAGGGTAGATCTATATCCCTGTCACACACTGCATTTTAAATATATATGTACATATACACACGTATCTCTGTGTATGTGCACATGCACACATAGATGTATATGTATGTCATGTATATAAGTGTTTGTTTAGAGGGAGAATTAAAATGCAATGTGTGATGGGAGATATAGATTAAGGTAAATACATCAAAGAAGAGATCTCCTTAAAGGAAAGTCCAGAATTTCTAGCCACACATCCCTTTGGAACCACAAGGAGCTCTGTTAACAAGGAAAGAGACTCTACTAAGCCATCTTTGGGTGTCCAAACAGATGTACGATATCCAGGGAATGGGAAATAAAGATGTAACCCTTAGAGTCTTATGAGAAAAAGAAAGAGTAAGCTTAAAAAATACAAATTGACAGCTACTTAGGTATAAGAGGAATGCATTTCAAGAGGAAGTAGGTGAGCTCTCTAGATGCTTAAGAATGGGGGGGAAATGTAGTGGCATGTGAAAAACTGCTGTCTATTAAGTATCAGCTGCTTTGTGCTTAGTGACAGACAATTTCAATCACAGTTGTCAGCTAAATCAACCAGCTACATTCTAACCAGGCAGGAGCAATAGAGTCTGCCAAGTTTCTCTGCCTGTTGTGCTGAGTGAAGAGAGACCATGGCTGTCTGCTCTGACCCAGAGTCATGGTTAGAGCCTGCTAGTGGGGTCTTCGTTTAATTTTCATTACTTATTTTCAAACAAATTGAAATAGCTTTTCTGTTCTAGTTCATTGTAAATAAGGAACAAAAGACAAGGAACTGTCCAAAAGAAGGACCAGGTAGAGGGAATACAATGATTGTCACCTGTTAGAAAGAATGTTTTTAAAAAATAACATTTTGGTTTTTTTTTCAAAATTACATCAAAAACAGTTTTTACCATTCATTTAAAAATTTTTTTTGAGTTCTGAATTCTCTCCCTCCCTCTCTCCCCTTCCCACCACATTGAAAAGGCAAGCAATTTGATATAGGTTATATATAGGTGCAGTCTTGCAAAACCTATTTCCATGTTAGTCATGTTGTAAAAGAAAATACATACAAAAACAAGAAAAATGAAATAAAGAAAAAGTCTGCATTCAGGCACCATCAGTTCTTTCTCTGGAGATGGATAGCATTTTTCATCATAAGTCTTTTAGAATTATCTTGGATCAATTGTATTGCTAAGAAAAGCAAAGTGATTGTTGATCATCATGCTGTATTTCTATTGCTGTATACAATGTTCTCCTGGTTCTTCTCACTTAATTTTGCCTCAGTTCATAGTTTTTCTTTCCATTTTTCTGAGAGCATCCTGATAGTAATTTCTTTTTTTTCTTTTTTTTAAACAAATGCTTTATTAACTTCTGTTTTACATCATTCATTTCCACCAGATTTTGAGTTACAATCATTTTCCCCCCATTATTCCCCTGGGCTGTCCTCAGCGGGAGGTTAGCTTCTCTGTGTTGTTCTGTGGGTGCTGGGGCTCCAGAAGTTGTTCAGAGTCCCCTTTTACATAGTTTGGGGGGAATCTGGGGGCAGAGTGGCTTGGATGAGCTGTTTCTACTCTGCCATCTTGGCTCCGCCCCCTTGAATGTCGATAGTAATTTCTTATAGCAAAATAATATTCCATCACAACCACATACAGCAACTTGTTTAGCCATTATCTGATTGATGGACATCTTCTCATTTTCCAACTCTTTCCCACCACTAAAAGAGCTGCTATATTTTTCTACATATAGGCCCTTTTCCTTTTTGTTTTTTAACTCTTTGGGATATATAGACCTAGTAGTGGTATTACTTGGTCAAATGACATGCAGGGTTTTATAGTCTTTTGGACAGTTCCAAACTGTCTACAGAATGGTGTATCAGTATACTACTTCACCAACAGTGCATTATTGTTTCAGCTTTCTGATATCCCCTCCAACATTTGTCATATTCTTTTAATATCTTATTTGTCAGTCTAATAAATGTGGGGTGGTACCTCATAGTTTTAATTTGCATTTCTCTGATCAATAGTAATATAGAGTATTTTTTTTCATGTAGATATAGATAGCTTTGATTGCTTCATTTGAAAACTGCCTGTTCATATCCTTGATGATTTATCAATTGAGTAATGTACTCATTTCTATAATTTTGGCTCAGTTCTCTAAATATTTGAGAAATAAAATATTTATAAAAGAAATTTATATATCTTTTCACATTTATGATTACTGTTTTTCCTTCCATCCTATTCCCTCCATTTATCCTATTCTCTCTGTCTCTGTCTCTGTCTCTGTCTCTGTCTCTGTCTCTCCTTCCACCTTCTCTCTCTCTCAAACCAATACCTCACCCCAACACATGCCCCTATATTCTCTCCTCTATAAAAACTCTATTGTGCATTTTTTATGTCAGATAATTTACTCCATTCTACCTCTCCCTTTCCTCTTCTCCCAGTACATTCTTCTTTCTCACTCCTTAAATTTTATTTTTTTAGATAATTATCCCATCATATTAAATACATACCCATGCCCTTTTCTATGTATACTCCTTCTAACTATCTTAATAACAAGAGAGTTTTTAGGAATCACAAGTATCATTTTCCCATATAGGAATGCAAAATGTTTAACCTTATTGAATCTCTTATGATTCCTCCTTCCTGTTTTTTCTTTTTATGCTTTCATTGAGTCTTATATTTCAAAGTCAAATTTCCTATTCAGCTCTGGTCTTTTCAGTAGTTGTTCTTCCATTGTTCTACAAAATGACAAACATCTTGAGTGCAATACCTTGCCTTGTGAGTAGATTGGATTTAAGTAAGCTAGAGCAGGCCAAAGTCATTAGCCACACTTCATTTTTTAAAAAAATGTGGAATTGGGGCGGCTAGGTGGCGCAGTGAATAGAGCGCCGGCCCTGGAATCAGAAGGACCTGAGTTCGGAGCCGGCCTCCGACACTTAATCCGCACAAACAAAAACCTAGCCGTGTAACCTTGGGCAAGTTACTTAACCCCAATTGCCCTAAAGGGGCGGCTAGGTGGCGCAGTGAGTAAGAGCGTCGGCCTCGGAGTTTGGATGACCCGAGATCAGATCCGGCCTCAGAAAATGAGCACCCACGCATAAATCAAATGACTAGCCCTGTAACCTTGAGCAAGTTACTTAACCCCAATTGCTTTAAAAAAAAAAAAATGTGGAATGCTTGAAAGTCCTCAATTTCATTGAATATCCATCCCTGTCCCAACCCCCTGCCAAAGATTATACTTAATTTTACTGGGTAGGTGATTCTTGTTTGTAATCCTAGCTCTTTTGCCCTTCTGGAATATCATACTGTAAGCTCTCCCATCCTTTAACATAGAAAGTGCTAAATCATGTGTTATCCTGATGTGGCTCTGAGATATGTGAATGTTTCTTTCTAATTGCTTGAGACATTTTCTCCTTGAACTGGAATTTGATTATAATATTCCTGGGAGTTGTCTTTTTGGGATTTCTTTCAGGAGGTGATTGGTGGATTCTTTCCATTTCTATTTTACCAACTGTAGAATATCAGGGCTGTTTTTCTTAATAATTTCTTGAAAGATATCTAGGCTTTTTTAATCATGACTTTCAGATAGTAAAATAATTCTTAAATTATTTCTTCTCAATCTATTTTCCAGGTCAAATGTTTTACCAATTTCATATTTTCTTACTTTTTTTTAAAATTTCATTTTTAGAAATTTTGCTTTGTTTTGTTTCTTCATATCTCATGGAGTCATTAGCTTCCACTGGTCCAGTTCTAATTTTTTTTAAACAAATGCTTTATTAACTTCTGTTTTACATCATTCATTTCTGCCAGATTTTGAGTTACAATTATTCCCTCCCCCTGTTTTTCCCCTACCCACCCTCCCAGAATAGGAGTCCCATAAGATATCGCTTCCTCCAATCTGCTCTATCCCACATCTTCTCCCATACCCCCTTCGACTTTTCCATTAGAGGAAGGTGAATCTTTGTGTCCTAATGCCTGCAGATCTTATCTCCCAATTACAAGCAAAAGAGTATTAATAATAGTATTTATATATATTTGAAACATTTAATGTTAAGACCTCGAATTTCAGATCCATTTCCTTCCTCCCTTGTCACCCATTCCCTCTTCAAAGATAAGTAATTCAGTATATGTTGTACATGTCTAGCTATGCAGAACATTACCATCTAGATATATTGTACAAGGATGCTTATAATTCCCTCCCACTCATCCCACCCCCACCTGATCCATTCCCTACTTGATCCTGTTCCTCTTCTATAGTGGGTACTTCCAACTTCCCTTCCCCCCAAGGATGCCCTCCCATCAATCATCCCTCCTCTCATCCCCCTTCCCCCTATTCTGCTGTAGGATGAGATATCCCATTTAGTATTTATGTCATTCTCTCCAAGAACCCAATTCAATGAGAATGTGGTTTTGCCTTTTTGCCTTCCTATTCTTCCCCTCCCTTGCAACCACTTCCCCTTGCTTCTTCTACATGAGAGAGGTTACCCTACCCTAGTTAAAGATAGTCTCTCCCCATCTCTTCTTGCCACTTTCCTCTCTCACCTCATAATTTCACCCCTTAAGTATCCTCCCTTCCCAACAAATTCAACCTGTGCCCTCTATCCATAGATAACTATAAACATATATACACACACACACACACACACACACACACACACACACACACACACACACACATATATATATATATATATATATATGTATATATATAGACATATACACATTCACATATGTATTCATATGACCATACACCCTTCTTCCATTATTTTCATACTGAGAAAGATTTCATCAGTCACAGTTATTGTTTTTCCATATAGGAATGTAAGTAGTTCAACTTTGATAAGTTCCTTTTGATTTCTTTTCCCTGATTACCTTCTCAGGCATCTCTTGCTTCTTGTGTCTGGATGTCAAATTTTCTATTCAATTCTGGTTTTTTCCTCAAGAATGCTTGAAAGTCCTCTATTCCACTGAATGACCATATTTCCCCTGAAACAAAATACTCAGTTTTGCTGGGTAGGTGACCCTTGGGTTCATTCCCAGCTCTTTTGCCCTCTGGAATATCATATTCCATGCCCTTTGATCCCTCAGTGTAGAAGCTGCCAGGTCCTGGGCTATTCTGATTGTGTTTCCACAATATTGAAATTGTTTCTTCCTGGCTGCTTGTTGTATTCTCTCCTTGATCTGGGGATTCTGGAACCTGGCTATGATATTCCTGGGAGTTTTCTTTTGGGGATCTTTTTCAGGAGGTGATTGGTGGATTCTTTCAACCTCTATTTTGCCCTCTGGATCTAAAACATCAGGGAAATTTTCCTTGAGAATTTCTTGAAGGGTGATTTCTAGGTTCTTTCTTTGATCATGGCTGTCAGATAATCCAATAAATTTTAAATTGTCTCTCCTGGATCTATTTTCCAGGTCAGTGGTTTTTCCCATGAGATATTTTACGTTGTCTTCTAATCTTTCATTTCTTTGGATCTGCTTAACAGCATCTTGATTTCTCATAAAGTCATTAGCTTCCATTTGCTCCAGTCTAACTCTGAAGGAATGAATCTCCTCAGTGAGCTTTTGAGATTCTTTTTCCATCTGGCAAATTCGACTTTTTAAGGCATTCTTCTCCTCATTGCCCTTTTGGGCCTCCTTTGCCATTTCATTTAGTCTATTTTTTAAGGTGTTGTTTTCCTCAGTCAGGCTGTTGACCCTCATTTCATACTTTTCCTGCATCCTTCTCATTTCTCTTTCCAATTTTTCCTCCACTTCTCTTATTTGATTTTTAAAGTCCTTCTTAAAGTCCTCTATGGCCTGTAACCCGCTCATATTTTCCTTTGGGGCTTTTGGAGCAGGACTTCTGACCTCACAGCCCTCCTCTCGCTCTATGCTTCAATCCTCTTTGCCCCCAAAATAGGAGTCTAAGGTTGCATTTTTCTGTTTAATTTGTTTCCTTTGCCTTGCCATGTTGCCACTTAATTACTTGACTTTTGGGCTTGTTGCCACAGCATGGCTCTGGTGCCAGACTGGAACTTTCGTCCCGAACATGTGCGGGGGGCCAGCTTCAGTTTCTGGCAAGCTGGAAACTCACCCATGACCTCCACCCCAGATCATAATCCAGATCCAGGGAGGTTAAAGCAAGAATGATTACCCCCAAGACTGATTGCTGGATCTCCCTACAGTTCTCAAGCCAGGAGCTACAGCTGCCTCTGAAAACTCAAAATGGCGTGTCTCCTCAGTGGCTTCTAGCCCCCAGGGGAGGAAGCCAACACGTTCCCCAAATACTGGTCCCAAAGTCCATAGGGCACTAACCTCTCACTTTGTCCTAGGCATGTCTATGTTGATAATTCTGGAATCGCCACAGCTGCTGGTGTTCTGGGGTCCCTCCAGCCTGTTGCTGGCCCTGCCACCCTGGGGCTAAAACCGCAACTCAGGCGGACCTATGCTCAGCTTCCTGCGCACTGCGCACTGTGCTGCTAGTGCTGCACTGGTCCTTCCTGCAGGGCTGATGGGCTGTCCTCAGCAGGAGGTTAGCTTCTCTGTGTCATTCTGTGGGTGCTGGGGCTCCAGAAGTTGTTCAGAGTACCCTTTTACATAGGTTGGAGGTAGTTTGGGGGGGAGAGTGGATTTGATGCACTCTTTCTACTCCACCATCTCGGCTCCACCCCCCCAGTTCTAATTTTTAAGAAATTATTTTCTTCAGTGAGTTTTTGTACCTCCTTTTCCATTTGGCCAATCCAATTTTTTTTTTAGTGTTCTTTTCTTCAGTGAATTTTTGTAGCTTTTTTTTTTCATTTTACCAATTCTGCCCTTTTAAAGAGTTCTCTTCAGCACAATTTTGTATATCTTTTTTTCCATTTGGCCAGTTCTGGTTTTCAAGGCATTTTTCTCTTCACTGGATTTTTTTTTTTGGTTCCTTTTAGCATTTGATGTATTCTGTTTTGTAATGTGTTATTTTTTTCATTATTTTTTTCTACCTCCTTTACCAAATTGTTGGATTCATTATTATATTTTTTTTTTGCTTCAGTCTCATTTCTTTCCTCAATTTTTCCTCTACCTCTCCTACTTGATTTTAAAAGTTCTTTTTGAGCCCTTCCATGACCTAACACCAATTCATATTTTTCTTTGAAGCTTTGAATGTAGCAGTTTTGAATTTGTTATCTTTTGATCTTCCCTGTCACTGTAGTAACTTTTATAGTCAGTATCTTTTTCTCTGTTTACTCATTTTCTAGTCTATTTCTTGACTTTTAACCCTATGCTAAAGTGGGGATATGTTTCCAGAGTGTTGATAGCACTGCCCCAAACTTCAGAGTTTTTTTGCAGTTGTTTTCAGAGATAATTCTGGGGCCCTATAAGCTTTTAGTTCTTTTAAGGTGGCATGATCTATGAAGAAGTGTGTTTATTACTTTCTTGGCCTATACTCTGGTCTGTGAGTTACAACAAGCACTCTTTCTTGCCCTGGAATTGTGACAGGGGTCCCAGCTCCCCTGCTGCTATAAGCTCTGGTTTGCTAGTGCTGCTATTGACCCTGTGTCTTGGACCCAGGACTATGCCCCAGATCCAAGTTTGATCAATGCAACAGAATCCTTCCCCCAGTGCCAAGAAAGGGACCCTTGTAATCTTCTTCTGACCAGTTGCCTGACACCCTTACTGTTTATGAGTTGAGAGGTCCAGAAACTCTCATTGCTGCCACTGATTCAGTTGCCCCACGACCTACTGCTGGTTTGCTGCAGCACGCCTACACTGGACTGTGCTCCATTCTCACTCCAGTGCAACTGACCTCTCTTGCCCACCTTCTTAGTTGTCTTAGTCTGGAAAATTGTTTCACCCCATCATTTTGTTGGTTCCACTGCTCCAGAATATGTTTTGAGGCATTATTTAAAGTTTTTAGAGAGATTTTGGGAAGAGCTCAGATAAGTCCCTGCCTTTTCTCCACCATCTTGACTCCTTTCCTCCATAGAAAGAACTTTTGAGGGTACTTTGTGTTGCTACTTTCCTCACCACTACAGGAGCATTTGACAGTATCAATTGATGATTTATTGAGCTCCTGAGTTACTGTGCTAGACCTCATGATCAATACCCCAAAAAACCTAGAATCAAAGAATGTTATTTCTGGAAGACTCTTTCTGCTTTTCTTTTTTTGGAGGGGGTGGTAGAGCAATTGGTATTCAGTGACTTACCCAAGGTCACACAGTTAGTAAGTGTCAAGTGTCTGTGGCCCAATTTGAACTCAGGTCCTCCTGACTCCAGGGCTGGTGCTCTATTTACTGCACCATCTAGCCACCCTGACCAATGATTCTTAAATGATCATTCCTTGATCTGTTTTCCAGTTCAATTGCTTTTGCATCTTACATCTTACATTTTTTCTCTTTTTTTCAGTCTTTTGACTTAAAAATTATTTCTTGCTGTTTTGTGGAATCCCTTCTATTTCAACTATTATAATTTTGGGGGAGTTTGTGGCATGGGTAAGGTTTTATACCATTTATACCAAATTATTCTTCTCTTTCTAATTATTTATTTCATTGCTGCTATTTCTTTTCCCATTTTTCTCTTTAGCACTAACATTTACTTTTAAAATCATATTTAACTTTGTTAAAAAATAACGCTTTGGGGGCATCTAGGTGGCACGTGATTAGAGCACCAGCACTGGAGTCAGAAGGACCTGAGTTCGGATCCGGCCTCAGACAGTTAACACACACAAACAAAAACCTAGCCGTGTGACCTTGGGCAAATTACTTAACCCCAACTGCCCTCTAAAAGGCAAAAAAATAAAATAGCACTTTTTTTTGTAATTGGACTAATGTCTAATATGAATGTATTTGCAGATCCTATACTGGACTATATGCTGTCGTGGGGGGTGGAGGGAGGGAAGTAAAGAAAATTTGAAATTCAAGGAACTATGGAATTGAATCTTGTTAAGTGAAACTAAACTAATAAACTAATTTAAAAAATAACACTTTTACTTCACCTTTTCCAGGAATTCTAGTTGAACTTACTTCCAACCTATTGGACTCCAAAGCTATCTTTGAGGCTTTGCTTATAGAAATTTTGGAATTATTCTCTCCTTCTGAATTTGGGTCTTGAGTATCTCTGACCCCATAAGAGCCCTTTGTAGAGAGATTCCTTTTTTGTTTGCACCTCCTTTCATCCTTTTTTTTTATTTTGGGCTTTATTTTAAGTTAGGATTCTTCAAGCTTCTGTGGAATATCTGTGCTAAGCTTGTGTCTTCTTGGGTCTAGTTGCTTTATTCTTAGGGTATTGAATATTGTATTGTTACAGGATCTCAGAGACAGGTCAGTCTGGGGACCTACAAGCTTTGAAGTGCTCCAAAAGTTGTCTGAAAAAAAGCAAAGATGCAAGCCACTGCCCTCCTGGTCTGATCTCAGCATATTCCTAACCTAGGTTTGGGTTTGAGCAACACACCTCTGGGTTTTCTCTTATTCTGAATTCTAATAGTGGATGAAAGATTCAGCCACTCTCAACTAGCTGGAAATATGTACAGGTTCAGAATAAAAGAATGTTAGGCTCCCTGTTTGGTCTGATATTCTTGCCTTCCTCTTCAGGCCTCAAACCATGCTGAGAGCTGGAACTGAGACCTCACTATAGTCCTTGGGTAGGAGTCAGATTGTTCCTGAACTTATTTTTTGATCATTATACAACTTATGTCTCATGATACCCCCTTACCCTTACAACCTACAGTTGCAAGTATTCTCCTTAGTCTACCCTCAATCTATGTTTGACGTGGAACTGGGTAGTGAGCAAAGAAGCTGGCAAATTAAGACCTTTTGCTATATCCTGTTCATGTTTGAAGTTCTTTCTGGTGGACAGAGAACTAGGCCTTGAGTCAGAAAGACGTAAGTTCAAATCTAGTCTCAGACACTTAATAGCTGCTTGACACTGGACAAGTCTTCTAATCTTCCTGACTCCAGGCTTAATACTGAACCCACTATGCCACCTAGCTAGCCCCCAAATAGAGTATTACATAAATATAATGTTAACTTGTAGTTTTCTGAGTCAGTATATGACTATAGTGATACATTTTCATTTGGGTTTGAATCCACTGCTAATTTATATAGAGTTTGAATATCATATCAGTATGAGTCATTTTTTAAATAAGCATTTGTTGGAGAAAAAAAATAAATGACTACTAGGTTAAGTCAGAGTGTTCAAATTCATGAGTGGGTACTCGCTGAATTTCTTTTCTATCTTCAGTACTATGCTAAGCACAGTGTAGAATATGCTAGAAGAATAAAAGCACAATTTGTTCTTAAGGGATTTACCTTCCATTTGGGGACATGGGACTATTTCCCTTAGAGAATAGTCAGAATGCTGAAGGATTTTGATATAATGCCATATGAATGTTATCTGAAGGAACTGCTAAAACTTAGTATCAAAAAGAGAAGATTTAGGAGTGACAATAACTACTTCATGCTAGTTGAACGACTTTCTTATGGAAGAGGAATTAAAATTTTTCTGATTGGCCCAAGAAAACAGATCTAAAAACCACTGGTGGCAGATGTAGAGAAGAAGATTTAGGATTGATAGAAGGAAAACTTTCCTAATAATTAGAGCCATGGAAAAGTGGAATGGAATATCTTTTGTGAGTTGCTATTTTTTTTTCCTTTTGGTGAGGCAATCAGGGTTAAGTGACTTGCCCAGGTATGAGTGTCAAGTGTCAGAGATTATATTGGAATTCAGGTCTTCCTGGCTCCAAGCTACTTCTTACTGAAGGTCTTCAAGAAAAATCTGGATGGCCATTTATGGGGCATATTATATACGGAAGTCCTGGTCAGGTATGAGTTTGACTAGTTTGACTTTGAATGGCCTTCCAGATTTTGAATTCTCCAACTTGAACAGTGAAAAAAATATAATGTATTGGTGATAATGGTGGAGATTATAGATTTGTAGAGTGTCAACCTTAGGTGGATTCCTAGAGATCTTTTGACCCAACCCCCACTTTTAATAAAGTAACTGGGTCCCAAAGGGATGAATTGATTCACCCACCATCTCATAACTGACAAAACCAGTTATTTCTCCTGACTTCTTAAAGCACTGTCCTTTCTACTTCACCATGAAGTATAAGAGGCCCAAGGCCAGTAGGAAAAGACTGAGAAGAATGAGCTAAGGACTTTCTGATAAGTTTCTTTACTCATTTAGTTATCTCTCTACTCATCCAGAAGCATCTTGATTCCACAGTGGATAGGCCACTGGACCTGGTAGTCAGGAATACTTGAGTTCAAACCTGACCTTAAACACTTACTAGCTGTGTCACCCTGGGCAAGTTACTTAATCATGATCTGCCTCAGTTTCCTAATCTGTAAAATAAGGATAATAATAACAACAACATCTTTGGGTTGATATGAGAATCAAGTGGGTTAATATTTGTAAAGCACTTTGCAATCCTTAAAGTTCTATGTAAAACTAGCTATAAATATTATTTTTTATTTAACTCCTACTGAGTATAGAGCACTGGGGCAGGTTTAAAGTTGAGAAAACTAATAGGACTATAGCTTATAGTCTAGTAGAGATAAAACACCACATGTTTAGCTATAAAGCTATATGATAAACAATTAAGCAAAGTGCTATGTGATATTAGAGGTAGTATAATTGTTACTGACAGAGTTTGGTGGAATAGAGATAGATTAGATAAGGCTTCCTGGAGAAGCTGCCGGTTAAACTGACCTTTAAAGGGTGGGTAAGAACTCTAGAGGAGAATGGGAGAATAAAGGGCATTACAGATATAAGGAACCACCAGAGTAAAGGTATGGATCTGATATATCCAAGGATATATACTAGTGGCTGGGGGAAGAGCAATTCTTTTTGGTTGGAGTAGGGAGTGGATGGAAAGGTAATATGAGACAAGTCTAGAAAAGTTGAATGACTTTGGCTTGTAGAGGCCCTTCAATGCCAAATTAAGGAGTCTGAAATGGCTTGAGAGGGCACCAGGGAACTACTAAAGATTTCTGAATAGTAAAGTGACATGATCATGAATATGTGCAAGAAATATTATCATTACAATAGTATGAAGGACACTACAAAGGAAAGAGGAGGTAGAGGTGGAAAGTAGTCTTGACAGTAGGGATAGGGTGTAATGGCTGGTCCAAAAATTATGGCAATGTGAACAGAGGTGGGGGGGGGCAGATTCTGTAGTTTGCTGAATCTGAGAAGAGAGGGAAAGATTAGGGAAGAAGGCAAGAGTCAAAACTAGGTCAAAATTTTTGATGTGGAAAATGGAGCAAAGGGCAGCACTACACAAAGGAATATTAAAGCCTTCACAGAGAGCAGTTCAACCACAGAATGAAGAATAAATTAAAAGAGGCCAAAAAGAGGAAAAAAGTAAAAGAAACAATAAAAACTGGCTCTAAATATCTCTTAACATGTGTGTGTCCCTGTGTGTATTTCAATTATAAAAGATAGCCTCATGAAAATCTTTCTTCCTTTCATGAGAGCATAGTGAGTATGAAGTAGACCTACCCAGTTGCCTTTGTGTTGTTTAGAAGTTTCATTTTTGTTTTGTATCCAAGCCTTACTTTATGTTCTTTGAATTAACTTTTCTCTGACTTAATTGAAAATTAGCCATTAGATACAGAGACAATGTGGCATGAATCTGTCCTGTCAGACAACTGGGCTAAGTGCCAGGGATTCAAAGTAGAAAAGAAAATAGTATCTACCCTCAAAGACCTTATATTCTAATGATGGGGGAAGGAACAGCAATATAATAGGTACATGAAACAAAAACTTGATGCAAGATAATCTCACTTGAAGCAGAGCACAAGGAGGCAAGAAAGACCTTTTGACTAAGAATGCTAAGAGGCAGGTATTGAGGAGAAAATGCATTTCATGAATGTGGGAAAACCAGTGCAAAGCAATCGAAAAGGGAGATAAAGTGTCATACATGAGGCTGTTAGAAGGCCAGCATGACTAAACTATGAAATGTTTGAAGGGGAAGAAAATATATGAAGACTGGAAAAGTAGAATGGGACCAGGTTGTGAAGAGCTTTAAATGCCAAGTGGAGGTACTTGTATTTGATCTTAATGGTAAGAGGGAATCAGTGGAATTTATTGGGAAGTGCCTTCACACGGTCAGACTTGTGCTTTAGTAAAAATCTTTTGGCATTTGTGTTGGAAGATGAATTGGAGGTAATGAATTGAGCTAGGATAATCAATTCAGAGACTACTGGAATCCAGATGAGGGATGCTGAGAGCATGAACTAGGGTATAGGAGATAGAAGGCTAGGCCTGGAGTCAGGAAGACCTTCTTTCACAAGCACTTCTGATACTGTGACACTGGCAAAGGCACTGAGCTTTTATATGAATCTAGCACCTTGATATCCCTTATCTATTAACTCATAAATAAGCTGTTTTTGCACTGATCAAGGGAATTTCCAAGACTGGTATAATCATATCACAAGCATAGGATATTATATATTTTTTCTATGTTAGGAACGCAACCTTAGCATATTTATCACATGCATATGCTTCCAGAATTTGACCTAAGGAGGACAAAATACATCCCAAAATGTCATTCTTGAATGGAATGCCTTATGACCTGAATTTCCTTCCATGAGAATCAGTCTTTTGATCTAAGACCTAGTGTTTTGAAACACTCTTTTAAGATGCACAAATGCTATCAATCAGCACAGTGAGACACTAGATAGGCATATTTTGAAGATGGAACAGGGAAGGTTAATTACAAAAGATAAGGACTATAGGGTCTGTCGAGTGTTCCAGTAATGAAGGGATGAAGTGAGGGAGTAATGGCATTACTACCCTCCACAGGCATAAGCCCATTCAGTGCCTGGGGGAAGAGACATGGGAGAGGCAGGAGGATCATGGGATGGAGAGGAAATCCAATTTTACCTTTAAACAATCTTGTGGAAAGCCAATTCTGTGGGGTATCATTCTAACAAGGACTTTGTGTCCTTTCCTGTCTGTTTCTTTCAACGCCATTAGGACATACAGTTATGCAGACCAGCACCTTTGGTTGTATTCTCTTCAGAGACGGGAAGCAGGGCATCAACTCAGATTTCCTCAAACTGTTTGTCTAACAGCATGTCCTAGCAGGGCTTCCTTTGCTATTCTGCCATATAACAAGACACATACTTGCTTCAAAGGAACAATTATTTCATTGTGTCCTTGAGATTTCTTATCTTTTGTCTGTTTTTTCATTGTTGCTTCTCCCTGTGCCCTCACTCTCCCCAGTTATTGAAGGACTACTTCCTGTAATCTCAGACATAGTCTTTATCGCTGGATATCTGCATCCTGAGTTTGTTTACACACCAGAGACTCTTGAACTAGAAAGAACTATAGCAATCATTGCTGTGTCCTGGGGTGTGGTTTTTTTTTGGGGGGGGGGTTGTCATTTACCTTAGTTTCATCTTGTGGTGTCTGCTTTGGCTTTGATCTAAGATTGTGGTATAGAAGAAAGAATACTGAATTTGGAGTCTGAGAAAAGAGGTTTGAATCCTAGCTCTGTTATTCCCTACCTGTATGACCCTGGGCAAGTCATTTTACCTCTCAAAGTCTCACTTTTCCTTAACTGAAAAAATAGATGATTTACATTAGATTATCTTTAAGGTCCCTTCCAGATATAAATCAATGCTCCTATGATACTTAACTTCTTACCAACCTAAACAATAGTTTCTTTGTCAAAGCCCCTGAGTTCACTCACTCAATTGTTAAATTGATCTCTGGGTCCAATCATATAACAGCCCTATTCAATAAACTCAAGTGGCTTAGTATCCCTACAGGGTCAAATGTAAAATCTTCTGTTTAGCATTCAAAGTTCTTCATACCCTATCCCCTTCCTAGCTCCATACACCTAAGTCCTCATTTCCATGTACTCTACAATCCATTCATACTGGCTCCTTACCATTCCTCACATATGGATACCCCATTGGACAACTCTGTGCATTTTCACTGGCTGTCCTCCCCCTTTCTGTCCCCTTGCTTTTTTCGAGTCCCACATAAAATCTGACTTTCTACAAGAAACTTCCCCCAGTCCCCTTTAATGCTAATACCTTCCCTCCAAGTTTATTTCTAGTTTTATCTTGTCTGTATCTTATTTGGACACCATTGTTTTCATGTTGTCTCCCCCCATTAGACTGAGTTTTTTGAGAGGAAGGACTATTTTAACCTATCTTTATATCCAACCTATCTTTATATCCTCAATGCTTAATACATCCTCAATGCCCTGGCACATACTAAGTTCTTAATATATGCCTGTTGATTGACTATAGCTTCCAAGGAACATAACTAGACACCTCATAGAATGATAGAATGTTGGAGATAGAAAGGAACTTAGAGACCACAGAGTCTAATCCCCTCTTTTTACAGAAGAAATAATGGAGTCCCAGAGAAAAGAAATGCCTGAGACTACATGGACTCTTAGAGGCAGGGCAAGAGTTTACACTGGTGTGGTTTGACTCTATCCCCAGGATGCTTTCCAGCACACTGAACAACCTCTCTTCTCCTAATTCCACTAATCTCCTCTAGTCTTCTCCCTACTCCAGAATAATCCTCCTAAAAACTTACCTGAGAATGCATTAAAGAAAATAAGAACCTGATTTTCACACTTGACTGACAGTTTCTCTCTTTTGAATACAACTTCAAAAGTTTCAAAGTATTCCCTTCCCTCTGGTACTTGATTGCTTCCCTGAACAAGTGGGTTGGAAGAATTTGTTGTTGCCAACACTCCACTGAGGCTTGTGGGAATTACAAAGAGTTCAAAAAGTGACCCCTGAACTTCAGAGCTCATATGCTATCTGAGGTCCTCCCCCCTCCCAATATCTATTGAAGTCTGCCAATTTTTCTAAGCTCTATTCAAATGCTACTTTTTCTATGATCCTTTCCTGATTTACTTCAGAGAGGCAGTTGGGTGAAATAGTGGATAGAATACTGGATTAGGAATCAATAAACACCACGTTTAAATCTTACCTCAAATATTTACTAGCCATTTGACTCCAGGGAAGTGACTTAACCTCAGTCTCGGTTTCCTCTTCTGTCAAATAAGAATATGAAAAATAATCAAGTAAGCACTTGCCTCAAAGGTACTATTGTGAAAATTAAATGAGATAACATATATATTTGTGCTTGGAAAATATAACAGCACTGAATAAATGTTAGATATTATTGTTAATTATTATTTATTTATAGTATTTATTTAATGTTACCTCAAGTAATATTAATATCAAAATATTATTATGAGGCTTAAATGAAATAATAATAATAATTGTTGTTATTATTATTTCTTGGCCAGCTATGTGGTATGGTAGATAAAGTACTGGACCTGGAGTCAGCAAGATGGTGGAGTAAAAGTAGGAACTTGAGTGAGCTCCTGCTCCAACCACCTCCAATACCTGTAAAATATGACTCTAAACAAATTTTAGAGCTACAGAACCCACAGAGTGACAAAGAGAAACAAATCTTCTGTTGAAGGCAGCCTAGCAGGCTGACAGGAAGGGTCTACCACATGAGACAAGACCCCATAGGCCAAGACTGCAGCTGCTGCCCAGTGGCTTCCTCCACAGCTCCTGGCCTGCAGATTGCAGGATGACCAAGTGACTACAGGAGGGTAATCACTCTTGCTTTGACCTGTTTGGATTTGGGTTGCAGTCTTGGGTGGTGGTCCTGGGGTGAAGAACACCAATGTGCCAGAGCTTGTGGTGGCTGTAGAGAGAGTGCCCTCCTCAGATCTCTAAAAACGTTTGCAAAATCCCCAGCAATTTGGGACACAATCCTCTCCACTCTGGAGTCAGAGTTTTACTGTGCCAAAGAGCTGGAATGTCAAGTAATCGACTGGAAAAATGAGCAAGCAGAGGAAGCACAATCAGACCATAGAATCCTTTTTTGAGAACAAAAAAGTTCAAAACATGGAACCAGAAGAAGACAACAAAGTCAAAACCCCTGCATCAAAAGCTTTCAAGAAAAATATGAACTGGTTACAGGTCATGGAGGAGCTCAAGAAGGATTTTGAAAATCAAGGAAGAGACATGGAGGAAAAATTGGGAAGAGAAATGAGAATGATGCAAGAACTTCATGAAAAGAGAGTCAACAGCCTGACTGAAGAAAACAACACCTTGAAAAATGGACTAACTCAAATGTCAAAAGAGGTCCAAAAAGACAAGGAAGAGAAGAATGCCTTAAAAAGCCAAATTGGCCAGATGGAAAAGGAATTTCAAAAACTCACTCAAGAGAATAATTTATTCAAAATTAGACTGGAGCAAATGGAAGCTAAAGACTTTATGATAAATCAGAATACTATAAAACAGATCCAAACAAGTAAAAAAAATAGAAGACAACCTGAAATATCTCATTGGAAAAACCACTGACCTGGAAAATAGATCCAGGAGAGATAATCTTAAAATTATTGGACTACCTGAGCCAGGAGTCAGGAAGATCTGAGTTCAAATCCAAGCTCAGATACTTATTAGCTGTGTATCCCTGGGCAAGTAATTTGACCCTTATTTACCTCAGTTCCTCTTCTGTAAAAAAATGGAGACACACTGGAGAAAGAAATAGCAAATGACTCAAGTGTCTGCCAAGAAAATCTCTTATACTTCATAAAATTGGACACAACCAACTGACTGAACAAGGTAATGAACAAGATTATCAATTTATTGTTAGTATTGATTTTCCTTCTCCGTTCCTACATAGCACTTTGTTAATACCTGTCTGATACACTTATATAATGTTATATACTACTTTTTATGCACTTTAGTGTCATGAGGAAAACCATCCTTTATCTCTTTTATCTAAACTCCATATCTTTACCTATATGTAACTGAGGACTGTGCTAGATACACTGGTGTTGCTTAAAAATACTTGTTTTTAATTGCTTTAAAAGTTGTAACAGCAGTGCTGCTTGGAGTTGCTGTGGGGGTATAAGACCAATAATATCAGCACACAGGAGGGCTGCTAGCACAGGTGCTTTGATCTGCTTTTCTAAAGGAAAGCAACTCAAAAGGGGTTAACAATCTTAATTCAATCAAAGGTATATATCATTTATTTAGTTCAAGGGAAAAAGTCAGCACCCTGAACTTCAGAGAAATTACAAGCAGAAATAATAGCATAAACACAAACAGACAGAGCTTCTAACCATCTGACCAAATAATACATACATTACAGAACAACAGACAGTTCCCCCGTCTGACCATTACATATATCTATATATGTATGTAATAGATATATAGATACCAGAGAGAGAAGCAGCAACATCTGGGTTTTCAAAGCTGGCTATCCAGAGTCTCATCTTGAACACTCTTCCATTGAGTAAACCCTGAAGCAAAGTGCTAACCTCAGAGAACACATACACTTCTTCAGGATCAGAGGGCATCACAACCCTCATGTCTTATTGCTTAATTATAAAGTAAAAAAAAGTTGTAGGCCTTCCTGAAAAACAAGCCTCCCCTAATCAAGCTTCTCTTGTTGGGTTCCATGTGAAGCCTATCAATGGGCAAGGAAGATCTTCAACTCTCCTTAACATTACAGACTACAGTTAAATATTATCTTTGAAATAAGCAAAAGACAATAAAAGTCAATGTATAACCAATGATAACATGATGTGCTATAGTCCACAGAGATAGTATGGTGGATTGGATACAGGTTACTGGACATAGAAGCATGCAGTCAAAAGCCTACCACTGGCCCTTCCTAATTCTGTAACGCTAGGCAAATGCCTTAACTTCTCTGAGATGAAGTTTGCTCACCTGTAAGATGGACATAATATTACCTTGAATACCTTTCTCAGTGCTGTTTTGAGGCACAAAAGATATAATGCATATAAAGTTTGTTGCAAACCTTAAAGCATTACATATATGTGAATAACTATGGTATCCATAGGAAAAGTTGATTGATGGGCAAAATGACATTCTGGGATTCTTAAATGAAAACTTAATGACAGATGAATGGCAGAATTCAGATCTCTTATGAGTGTATTAGAAAAAACACTAGACCTGGAGTCATGGTTCCTGGTTTTAACCTTAGGCTTTAGGTCTTACTTGTTTTCTATGTGAACTTGTTCATAAATTTTCTAGGTTTGTGATTTATTTCACATCATTTTTTGTCACTATGCCCTATTTTCTTTTTTTTAACTTAGTGTTCTATCCATCTCTTGTCACCATGCCTCTGCATGAGCTGTTCAGCGTGCTTCGAATGCCCTACCTTCTCACCTCAACATTTTAAAATCCTAATTTCCTTAGGGTCTTAGATCATATGCCCCTTCCTCTGTGAAGTCCTTGCTAATCTCCTTCCTTGTTAGTGTACTACCCCCCTCAAATTATTTTCCATTTCTCTGTATTAATGTTATATTCCCACACCCCAGTCCCTAGCAGGACATAGCTCTTTAAAGTAGGGACTGTTTCTTTTTGCATTTGTGTATACATCACCTAGTATATTGCTTTTCTTCCATATAGCAGGTGCTTGCTAAATGTTTGTTGACCTGAATAGACTTAAGAGGACAAATGCCTGATAAATTGCTGACAGAGGTGTTTCTTCCTATGGGAGGTGTATTCTCCTTAGGTTACATCATGATCATCTTGCTTGAGAAAGATACTGTTTCTTAGCACCCAGAAGTACTTAAAGATAGACTGGTAGAAACATTGGAATATAGAATTAATAAACCTCCCTCTTTTCAATCTTGATTGCTTTGCTAGTCCTGAAAGCAGAGGAGGAAGACAGTAATATGTTAGCAGAAAGCTATCCCCTTTGTTTTGACAAAAAGGAAAAAAAATTAAGAAGGGCGGGGGGGCGGGCAGGAGGGAGAGCCCTTTCTACTTTTCAAGAGGGCTGCAGATGCTTTTCATAGCAAGCACATTGAATTATGAATCCAGAATCTGGCTCCTGCTAGAAAGTGATGTAGACTGATAGGCAGACAGGCAGACAGATAGAGAACAAAATTCATTAACTGTTCATAAAATGCCAGGTCATTATGAGTAGAGATTGTTTCCTCCTCTCGAGGTGGTACAGTAAATAGAACATCTGACCTGGAGTCAGGAAAAACCTGAGTTCAAATCAAGCCTGAGGCACTTGCTAGCTTTATGACCCTAAGCAAGCCACTTAAGTCCTGTTTGTCTCAGTTTCCTCATCCAGAAAACAAGGATAAGTACCTCTCTTTCAGGGTGGATGTGAGAATAGAATGAGATAATGTTTGTAAAGCACTTTGCAGTGCCTGGTACATTTTAAGTGCTATATGAAACAGCCATTATTATATTCACTGTGTCATTCTGTCTCCATATGATGGCAAAACCACACCTACACCCCCACACACATACACACAGACACACACATACGCACACAAATACACATACTCACATACACATATACACATTGATACACACAGATACACATACACACCTACACACACGCACCTACACACGCACATGCATACACACAAGCACATAAACACATATACATATTCATACACACAGATACACTTACATACATACACATACACATACATACACACACACACACACACTCACACACACACACCCTGTGATATTTGGGGCCAGTCAATTTACCAACCTGTCACATGTGTCCTAGTCATACCTTCACTTGGACTCCTTCTACTGCTCCCTCACCTGAAACTAAGACTGCCCTGGGTCTATCTATTCTCTAGTGAAGTTGGGGGGAGGGATCGTGGACTGAGGAAAAATCTTGAGGGTACTAAATTTGTGTTCACTCTCTAGACTCTCTGTTTCTGCTACCACCTTAAAAAGGGCCCATCCACTATGGACCAAGTACTCAGCACCCTATCGCTACTAAAAGCTGAGAGGTCATATATCAGTCATTACTCCTTGATGATAATGTCAGTCTCAGAATCACAGAAAACAACAACCATAATGAATCTTCATGATCATCTCATGGCTCTATGCCTTCATAATTGTGTATTCTTAAGCAAGCAGTTTCACGCATATCAGCCTCAGTTGCCTCATTTGTCAAATGGGATAGGGCTTAATCCTTGAAATTTAGGAAGTCTGGGGAAGGGCACCTAATTCTACGAACTTTTGAAATTCACACAAATAGAACAGAAGGAGCACTGGGAATCAAGAATTGAAATCTAGTATCAACTCTAGTGTGAACTACCTTGTGATCTTGGACAAGCAATGTGATTTCCTGCTTTCTCCCCTTTAGAATAGAAAGAGCACTGGATCTGGAATCAAAGGACCTGGATTCAGTGTTTATTACATGGGTGACCCTGGGCAAGTAATTTGACCTCTCTGTGACTCAGTTTCCTAATCTGTAAAATGAAAGGCTTAAACGAGATGACTCTAAGGTCTCATCTAGAACTAAGATCATGATCCTATGAATAATACTAAACCTGACTTTACACTGTAATCAATCAGTCAGTCAGTTAAAAAAATGTATTGAGCCTGCCAATGTACTCAGCATAGTGGCAGTGATGGGGTCCTTGGGATGTATATATGTTGTTTTTTTTTAAACAAATGCTTTATTAACTTCTGTTTTACATCATTCATTTCCGCCAGATTTTGAGTTACAATCATTTTGCCCCCGTTATTCCCCTACCCAACCTCCCAGAATAGCAGTCCCACAAGATATCACTTCCTCCAATCTGCTCTCTCCCATACCTTCTCCCATACCCCCTTCGACTTTTCCATTAGAGGAAGGTGAATCTTTTTTTTTTATTTAAACAAATGCTTTATTAACTTCTGTTTTACATCATTCATTTCCGCCAGATTTTTTCCCCCCATTATTCCCCTACCCAACCTCCCAGAATAGTAATCCCACAAGATATCGCTTCCTCCAATCTGCTCTCTCCCATACCTTCTCCCATACCCCCTTCGACTTTTCCATTAGAGGAAGGTGAATCTTTGTGTCACAATGCCTGCACATATTGTCTCCCAATTATAAGCAAAAGTGTATTAATAATAGTATTTATATATATTTGAAACATTTAATGTTACAACCTCATTTCAGATCCATTTCCTTCCTCCCTTGTCACCCATTCCCTCTGGGGAGATAAGTAATTCAGTATATGTTGTACATGTCAAGCTATGCAAAACATTGTCATAGTAGATATATTGTACAAGGCTGCTTATAATTCCCTCCCACTCATCCCACCCCCCACCTGGTCCATTCCCTACATGATTCTGTCCCTCTTTTATAGTGGGTACTTCCAACCTCCCCTCACCCCAAGGATGCCCTCCCATCCATCTTCCCTCCTCCCATCCCCCTTCCCCCTATCCTGCTGCAGGTTGAGATATCCCATTTAGTATGTATGTCATTTTCTCCCTGAACCAAATTCAATGTGAATGTGGTTTTGCCTTTTTAGCCTTCCTTATTCTCCCCCTCCTTTGCAACCACTTCCCCTTGCTTCTTCTACATGGGATAGTTTACCCTACCCTGTCTCTCCCCATCTCCTCTTGCCACTTTCCTCTCTCACCTCATAATTTCATCCCTTGAGTATTCTCCCTTCCCAACAAATTCAACCTATGCCCTCTATCCATATATAACTGTAACCATATACACACATTCACATATGTATTCATATGACCACACCCCCTTCTTCCATTATTTTCATAGTGAGAAAGATATCATCAGTCACAGTTATTGATTTTCCATATAGGAATGTAAATAGTTCAACTTTGATAAGTTCCTTTTGATTTCTTTTCCCTGATTACCTTCTCAGGCATCTCTTCCTTCTTGTGTCTGGATGTCAAATTTTCTATTCAACTCTGGTTTTTTCCTCAAGAATGCTTGAAAGTCCTCTATTCCACTGAATGACCATATTTTCCCCTGAAACAAAATACTCAGTTTTGCTGGGTAGGTGACCCTTGGGTTCATTCCCAGTTCTTTTGCCCTCTGGAATATCATATTCCATGCCCTTCGATCCCTCAGTGTAGAAGCTGCCAGGTCCTGGGCTATTCTGATTGTGTTTCCACAATATTGAAATTGTTTCTTCCTGGCTGCTTGTAGTATTTTCTCCTTGATCTGGGGATTCTGGAACCTGGCTATAATATTCCTGGGAGTTTTCTTTTTGGGATCTTTTTCAGGAGGTGATCGGTGGATTCTTTCAACCTCTATTTTGCCCTCTGGATCTAAAACATCAGGGCAATTTTCCTTGAGAATTTCTTGAAGGGTGATTTCTAGGTTCTTTCTTTGATCATGGCTTTCAGGTAGTCCAATAATTTTTAAATTGTCTCTCCTGGATCTATTTTCCAGGTCAGTGGTTTTTCCCATGAGATATTTCACATTGCCTTCTAATCTTTCATTTCTTTGGATCTGCTTAACAGCATCTTGATTTCTCATAAAGTCATTAGCTTCCATTTGCTCCAGTCTAACTCTGAAGGAATGAATCTCTTCAGTGAACTACTGAGATACTTTTTCCATCTGGCAAATTCGACTTTTTAAGGCATTCTTCTCCTCATTGCCCTTTTGGGCCTCCTTTGCCATTTGAGTTAGTCTATTTTTTAAGGTGTTGTTTTCCTCAGTCAGGGTGATGACCCTCATTTCATACTTTTCCTGCATCCTTCTCATTTCTCTTTCCAATTGTTCCTCCTCTTCTCTTATTTGATTTTTAAAGTCCTTCTTTTTTTTTTTTTTAAACAAATACTTTATTAACTTCTGTTTTACATCATTCATTTCCGCCAGATTTTGAGTTACAATCATTTTCCCCCCATTATTCCCCTACCCAACCTCCCAGAATAGCAGTCCCACAAGATATCGCTTCCTCCAATCTGCTCTCTCCATACCTTCTCCCATACCCCCATCGACTTTTCCATTAGAGGAAGATGAATCTTTGTGTCCCAATGCCTGCACATCTTATCTCCCAATTATAGGCAAAAGAGTATTAATAATAGTATTTATATATATATTTGAAACATTTAATGTTACGACCTTGAATTTCAGATCCCTTCCTTCCTCCCTTGTCACCCATTCCTTCTTGGGATATAAGTAATTCAGTATATGTTGTACATGTCTAGCTATGCAAAACATTATCATAGTAGATATATTGTACAAGGCTGCTTATAATTCCCTCCCACTCATCCCACCCCCCACCTGGTCCATTCCCTACATGATCCTGTCCCTCTTCTATAGTGGGTACTTCCAACCTCCCCTCACCCTGAGGATGCCCTCCCATCCATCATCTCTCCTCTCATCCCCCTTCCCCCTATCCTGCTGCAGGTTGAGATATCCCATTTAGTATGTATGTCATTTTCTCCCTGAACCAAATTCAATGTGAATGTGGTTTTGCCTTTTTAGCCTTCCTTATTCTCCCCTCCTTTGCAACCACTTCCCCTTGCTTCTTCTACATGGGATAGTTTACCCTACCCTGTCTCTCCCCATCTCCTCTTTCCACTTTCCTCTCTCACCTCATAATTTCATCCCTTGAGTATTCTCCCTTCCCAACAAATTCAACCTATGCCCTCTATCCATATATAATTGTAACCATATACACATACATTCACATATGTATTCATATGACCACACACCCTTCTTCCATTATTTTCACAGTGAGAAAGATATCATCAGTCACAGTTATTGCTTTTCCATATAGGAATGTAAATAGTTCAGCTTTGATAAGTTCCTTTTGATTTCTTTTCCCTGATTACCTTCTCAGGCATCTCTTCCTTCTTGTGTCTGGATGTCAAATTTTCTATTCAATTCTGGTTTTTTCCTGAAGAATGCTTGAAAGTCCTCTATTCCACTGAATGACCATATTTTCCCCTGAAACAAAATACTCAGTATTGCTGGGTAGGTGACCCTTGGGTTCATTCCCAGTTCTTTTGCCCTCTGGAATATCATATTCCATGCCCTTCGATCCCTCAGTGTAGAAGCCGCCAGGTCCTGGACTATTCTGATTGTGTTTCCACAATATTGAAATTGTTTCTTCCTGGCTGCTTGGAGTATTTTCTCCTTGATCTGGGGATTCTGGAACCTGGCTATAATATTCCTGCGAGTTTTCTTTTTGGGATCTTTTTCAGGAGGTGATCGGTGGATTCTTTCAGCCTCTATTTTGCCCTCTGGATCTAAAACATCAGGGCAGTTTTCCTTGAGAATTTCTTGAAGGGTGATTTCTAGGTTCTTTCCTTGATCATGGCTTTCAGGTAGTCCAATAATTTTTAAATTGTCTCTCCTGGATCTATTTTCCAGGTCAGTGGTTTTTCCATGAGATATTTCACATTGCCTTCTAATCTTTCATTTCTTTAGATCTGCTTAACAGCATCTTGATTTCTCATAAAGTCATTAGCTTCCATTTGCTCCAGTCTAACTCTGAAGGAATGAATCTCCTCAGTGAACTTTTGAGATTCTTTTTCCATCTGGCAAATTTGGCTTTTTAAGGCATTCTTATCCTCATTGCTCTTTTGGGCCTCCTTTGCCATTTGAGTTATTCTATTTTTTAAGTTGTTGTTTTCCTCAGTCAGGCTGTTGACCCTCATTTCATACTTTTCCTGCATCCTTCTCATTTCTCTTTCCAATTTTTCCTCCACTTCTCTTATTTGATTTTTAAAGTCCTTCTTAAGGTCCTTTATGGCCTGCAACCTGCTCATGTTTTCCCCTGGGGCTTTTGGAGCAGGACTTCTGACCTCACAGTCCTTTTCCCGCTCTATGTCCCCAAAATAGGAGTCTAGGGTTGCATTTTTCTGTTTCCTTTGCCTTGGCATGTTGCCACTTAATTGCTTGAGTTTTGGGCTTGTTGCCACACTATGGCTTTAAGGCCAGATAGAGGGATTTTCGTCCCAAAAGTGTGGGGGGCAACTTCTGTTTCAGGCAAGCTGTAAACCCACCCATGACTTCCACCCTAGATCTCAATCCAGATCCAGGGAGGTTAAAGCAAGAGTGATTACCCCCCCAAGACTGATCACTGGATCTCCCTACAGTTTGCAGGCCAGGAGCTGGAGCTGCCTCTGAAAACTACAAAATGGCGTGTCTTCTCAGTGACTTCTAGCACCCAGGGGAGGGAGCCGACATTCCCCAAATACTGGTCCCAAAGTCCAAAAGACACTAACCTCTTACTTTGTCCTAGGCATGTCTATGTTGATAATTCTGAAGTCGCCACAGCTGCTGGTGTTCTGGGGTCTCTCCAGCTGGCTGCTGGCCCTGCCGCCCTGGGGCTAAAACCTCGGCTCACGGGGACCTGGGCTCAGCTGGGCTTCCTGCACTCTGCATGCTGCTGGCTCCCAGACTGCTGCACTGGTTCTTCCTGCAGGGCTGCTGGGCTGTCCTCAGCGGGAGGTTAGCTTCTCTGTGTTGTTTTGTGGGTGCTGGGGCTCCAGAAGTTGTTCAAAGTCCCTTTTTACATAGTTTGGGGGGAATCTGGGGGCATAGTGGCTTGGATGAGCTGTTTCTACTCCGCCATCTTGGCTCCGCCCCCAGTGTATATATGTTTTTAACATCAGTTTGTATTATCAATCTGTAACATCAATTTGTAAATGGGGTGCTTTGGGATCTATGTCTGTAAAATCAATTTGTAAAAGTAATTTGTAAAGTCACACTTCCCCCCACAGTCTCAAAGCATTAACTCTGCCCCTTCCCCCTGCCAGCACTCTGCCCAGCAACAACTCATGAACTCCTTTATCTCTGCTTGAAGCAATAAGCTACTTATGAATCCTTCACAAAACTATCTATAAACATTTTTAGCTTAGGCAAATGTTATCTCCCTTAGTTAGAGTGGCCAGCTGCACCATGAATTCTTCAGTACCCTATCTATAGGGTAACTCCTTAGCCAATTATACCCACACTGTGTCTCTGATGGCCTTGGTTCCCAACATCTGTCTTGTCAAGCTTGACATTGATGGGTGGCAGACTGGCACTCCTTTGTGGCCTTGACCGAGGATAGACTTTAGTGACATGTCAGGCCTAAAACCACACCTCCAGGTAGCCTCGCCTTGGGCTATTTCCCAGTGAATCATGGGCAATACGCCTGCGCAGTTGATATTAAAAGTGTATGGTCCTTTAAGCACTGACCACTCCTTAACTCCTCCTTGATCCCACCCTTACTCACCTAGTTAGCATGATTGGCACCTTATTTACTGTCTTGACTCCATAAAACTATGCCTGTAACCTTTGTAAGTTTGCAGGTTCCCTAAGAATCCTCACCCGCTGTGCCACGCACGGTGCTGTGCAGTGTAGCAATAAACTTTACAATCTCAACTCCAAGTTTGCTTGAGCCTGGTGAATTCCTTCCAGACTGAACTGCAGGGTTTCTGGTCACTGATAGTGATCAGGGTCCCTGGCAGAACCTAGTACCCTTCCCTATCCTTATCACCCTTTTCCTCTTCAGCAGAATACAAAGAAGTAAATGGTGATGGCTCAGCTCTCCAGGGGTTTACAGTATAGTTGTGTAGATAAGATGCCCACACAGGGAAATATAATTAGCCATACAAAGCTGCATGTGATAAGTACCAAAGAGTGGTATAGACAAAAAATGCTAAAACAGAGGAGACTCAAGGGTGACATGATAGTCGTCTTCAAGTATTTGAAAGGCTGCCACGTGTAAAAAGCAATAGACTAGTTCTGCTTTGGCCCAGAGGGCATAACCAGGAGCATTAGGTAGAAATTGCAGAAATGCAGATTTTAACTCAATGGATGGAGAAACTTCCTAAAGATGAGAGTTGTCCCAAAATGGAACAGGATGCCTCAGTAGATATTATGGTAGATATATCAAGCACTTATTGAGCAATTGCTATGTGCCAAGAAGTGTGCTAAGCCCATGTGATGACTTCCTTTCTATTAGGATACCGTATAATGGGGGAGTGGAAAGTGGGGAAGGGGGAAGAGGTTCACAAAGATCTGGGTCTCTAGAAGATAAAGCAGAAACTAGCTTCTCAGATCAAAGGGTCTCAGGGGTGGCGTCCAAGTTGCTAGTGGGAAGGAAGGGAAGGTGATAGTCCAGACAGAGACTGGAAGGCATGGAGTAGTCAAGGAAGCAAACAGTTATACAGATCAGGCGGCATTCCCCATTACTAGATATCTTCAATAAGAGGCTGAATGAACATCTATCAAAGGTGGTATTGGGTGGTTTCCTATTCACATAATAGGTTGAACTAGGTTGTCTCTGAGATTCCTTCCAACTCTGAGATTTTATGAGACAAATTTCAGAGAAGGGAGAGAACACTATAGAACAAGATGGCTCCAAAGGTTTTAGGGAATAAGTGGCACTTCAAGGAGGCCTTGACTGAGTGGTTAAGGGTGTTATCATGGGAAGGGACACTGTGAACAAAAATAATCTTATTTTCTCTTCTAATCTAATGTTCTTACATAAAGAAACTAAGATCTAGAAACTTTTTCCAAGTTCAACCCTCCTCCAAACCTCCCTATTTCTGGTGAGAAAACAACCATCCTTCCAGTTACCCTAGTTCAGAACCTTGAAGTTATCTTTGTTCCCTTTTTTTCTTTACCCCGTCATATACAATAATTTGCAGTTCTTGTTCATTCTGCTTGTGCAACATCTTTTGAAATTATTCCTTTCTTTTCACTCATGCAACTGCTATTCTGGTTCATGTTTTCATTATCTCTAGATCCATTATCCTACCCTACCCCCAACCCTAATGAATCACTCTTCCCCATTTTCCTCAACCCTATCACTCACTATGCCATTTCAACTCTTCTTCTCTCTCCCCTGTGGCCTCTGGGATTCCTGCTTTATAAGTAACAAACATTCCTTCATTTTTTGCCTTTTCCTCTTATACACTTTCCATTTTCTGACACTCATTGAAACCTAGTTTCCTCTAGATGATCCTGCCTCCCTGACCATCCTCTAATGAGGTTTTACATATATATATATATATATATACATATATATATGTATATATATGTATATATATGTATATATATGTATATATATATGTATATATATGTATATATATGTATATATGTATATATATATAAAACACTTTGCAAACTTTATTGTGCTACATGTCAGTGTTATGTTAATTTATTCTGAATATATTTTCTATATCTTTACACACTGCCTCCTTTTGCTGTGTTATCTTTGAACCCTTACCTTTCCCCATTCCACATAGCTTGCTGCCTAATCTTGTTGGCTTTACCTTCACAACATCAGTAGCATCTGATGCCCGCTGCCACCTTTGTTCAGTCCCTCAACTCTCACTTAAATTATTGTAACACTCTCCTAATTGGTATTCCTACTTCAAGTATCTCCACACTTCAATCCATTATACATATCCCTACCAAAATGATTTCCCTTGAGTATACATCAAACCATGATACTTGCTTTCTCAATAAATTCTGGTGACTCCTTATTTCCTCTAGGATAAAATATAAATTTTTCTGTTTAGATTTTAAAGTCCTTCATAACTTTGCCCTGTCTGATCTATCTAAACTCACTGGCTATCTCTCTCCCTCCTATATTCTTCAGTTCAACCATACTGAATAGCTCAATTTCTTACACACAATATGACATCTCTTTCTGCTGTGTCCTTGCAATGGCAGTGTCCTGTTCCTGGAAAGTACACCCTGTTCACCTCTGTTCCACAGAAAGTCTCCCTTCCTTCAAGAAAAAACTCAAGCACAACCTTCTACATAAAACCTCTCCTAACCTTGCCTCCAGTTACTATTGCCCCTACTCTCAAACCACCTTGTATTTAAATACTTTGAATTTCACTGTATTTATTATATAGATATAAATAGCATATTGTCTATTTTTATCTGTTGTCTGCAGGCATATATACATTCATATGAAAATTCCTCTCTATATGGGTATATATAGAGTTACATGTTTATATGCACATACACACATATGTATATGACTTGTATGTATATATGTATACATATACATTATATGCCCATAGGTGCACATATATATGTTCACTCCTTCATTAAAATTTGAACTCCTTGACAATGGAGATAATTTCACTTTTCCTCCTTGTAGCCTCGATGCTTAGCACATATTTAATACGTATTGTTGGCTATAATGATCAATTGTTCAACACACTTATTAGTTGTCTGATTTATGGAAGGGCTGTCCTAGATTTTAGGGATACAAATGCAGAATGAAAAGAGATTAGAAACGAGAATAATAGCCACCTCAGAGGTTAGGATGTCAAAATACAACAGTCCTAGACAAAATAAAGTAATTGGGCTTTGTGAAGTAGATAGTTCATATGTTTTAAAGTCTAAAGGAACATTAGAAATAATCTGGTCCAAATTCTGTATTTTGCAGAGGAAGAAACTAAGGCCCAAAGAGATGATATGATTTAGCTAAAGCCACAAAGGTAGTAAGCAGTATGCCAGGGACTCTATCCCATGTCTGTTGACTCCAAATTCAGTGGTTGTTACTCCATCATACTGCCATGAGATTTCCAATTTATTTGCCCTTTCTATCAATTTTTCTCCATTCCTTGCCCTTTTTCAGCATCCAGTATTTTCCTGGTTTTTTTTCACCTCTCAAAATTTGAACTTGAGAAGGGATGAAAATTCCTTTATCCTCAGGTTTAAATGAAGGCTGACTTAAAAGTTTAACTACTCCCCCCTAGTTCTTCCTCTCAAGGGATTTGCAATTTAATAGAGATCAAATCCTTTAGTTAAAGTGGAATTTGAAGCATCAACTTGTAGAACTCTCTCTGTCTCTGTCAGTCTCTGTCTCTCTCAGAGAGATCTAGGGGGAGAGAGAGACAGAGACAGAGAGAAAGAGAGAGAGAGAGAGAGAGAGAGAGAGAGAGAGAGAGAGAGAGAGAGAGCACAAAGAGCCATGAATTGTAAGATCCTAGGTAACACACCCTGTCCTCAAAGAGTTAACATTCTATTAGGGAAGACAATATGCATCTATTACTGTGTAAAAAATATATTCAAAGTAAATACAAGATAATTTGACGGGGAGGGAGGTGGATGATGAACTTTCTATGCTCTAGAGAAACTGGCCTGATTGCTGTTCCTTGAACTTGACACATTCAGTCTTCTATCTTCCTCTGCCTTACTTCTAGACTGAGGTCAGGTGCCTCCTCCTACACATACCCTTTTCTGATTTTCCCAGTTTTTCCTTCCTCCTCCTTCCTTAGTTTTTCACATCCCCAATTATTCATTTACACATTATCTCCCGCAGGAGAAAGTTATGTTACTGAAAACTGGTACTGTTCTTTGTTTTATTTTGTTTTCCCCTCAGGGAAGGCTCATAATATTTATTGACTTGCACCCCTACATTTTAAAATGAGGAAACTAAGCTTCAGAATTTTTCATGACTGTTTCAGTGTCTTAATGTAATAATGAGCAGAGATAGGATTCAAATCCAACGCCTCTGATTCCAGATCCCATGCTTTCTCCTTCACAAAGGAACCTCCTCTGACATGAGTCTTTTGTCTTGAAACCTGCCCTTGTGATGACAGAACCCAGCAGATTGAAATGAACATTTTGAGGAAATGCTTTGTAGGGCACAGCCAGTTTCCACATTAAAATAGAAACACACTAATGCCCATGCCCACATGCACCATTTACTTTCTCCCTCAGTTTAGATATGGCCTCAATTACTCTCGCCCCTAACTTACTCCAGAACTGAAGGGAAGATAAATCATTCTGTTCAGGCCATTCAGCTGCAGGGTCATCTGGGCCCTGGGGAAACCCTGAGATGATCCAGCAGAGGTTATAAAAGTACAATTTTATGCCAACACCCTATTTTCTTCTGTATTTTATTAGCACTGTGGACCTCACAGGAGAACACAAAGGAAGGGAGAGAGAATAGTCTCCGCATAGAGAAGGTCTACACTTATGCACAGCATAAGCAAAGTAAAGATAATAAATAGCTCATGTTCCTAGCAATCTGCAGTTTATATAGTACTGCCTTTATATTTAGTCCATGCAAGAATTCATAGTATCCCCATTTTCCAGATAACGAAACAGAGACTCAGAGAGATGGAATTACTTTCCCATGGTTACTCTATTAGATACTGACAGTTTTAGAAATTTAACCTTGAATTACAGGCTATACTCTATTACATATATTATATCTCCTGACCCTCAAGGAAAGTGGGAAGATTAAGCAGCCATTTCATGATGTGTTGTGGCCAAGAGAGTATCTGTCCCCCCCACTCCCTCACCCATAACTTTCCATAGTGTCTGAAATTCCACAACGAGAGACTTGAATTATGAAACCATCTTGGCTTATAATACATTTATATTAAACTGCTCATAATCAGAGCCGTAGATTAGAGGGTGGTGGTGGTAGGAGCAGAGCTTTTGCAAAGGGTACTGGAAGGGGTACAAGGATGGATCCAAGATAGTATACTGGGTCACCCAACTGAACTTTCCTAACATTCCCTTCAAACAACTCTAAAATAGTGCTTCAAATTAAATTTTGGAGTTGCAGAGCCAATAAGAGCTAGGTGTGAGACATTTTTCTGACCTAAGAAAATTAAGAGGTCAAGAAGAATTCTATGACCCTGGGGGTAGAGGTGTATCCCCAGCCCACACAAGCCTCGGTGGCAATAGGGGCCCAAACATGTACAGCCACTTTAGGAGCTCTCAGCCCAGAAATTGTAAGGGCATTTAATAAGGACAAGTGATCAGAAAGATTTTATGGGATTCTTGGCTGGCACTGGATATAACAGGTGCTGATTGGCAACTCTGCTAATTATCATGTCTGCGTCATCATTCTGGGTCACCATTCTAAGGTGGAGAGGAATGCTGGTGGTCATTCATGAGAGAGCAGGGGACCTTGTCACAGTTCTAAGGCAAATTTGAGTATTAGAACTTTTGGCTGCAGGTGACCAAGGGCCCTTTCTGGGTAAAGTCCAGAACACAGATGAGGAGAACAGTGATCATAATTCTCCCAGGATCACACCACCTTGAAAGCACCAAAAATATCCAGACCCCCCATTCTGAAAATAGCAGCATAAAAAAGTCAGAAACTTGGAACAGTGTCTCCACACCTCTAGGTGGGAAAAGCCCAAATTTAACATATATTTCAAAGTCAAGAAGTAGGGTTAAAAGTGAACAAATTAATGAAAAAAAAAGAATTTGACTATAAAAAGCTACTTTGGTCACAGGGAAGACTATATAAACTCAGAAGACAACAATATGAAAACAGCTACAAACAAGGCCTCATGGAAAAATACTAAGTGTACCCAAATCCAACAAGAATTCCTGGAAGAGTTAAGAGTAGTAGAGGAAATTTTGGGGAAAGAAATGATAATGATACAAGAAAATTATGAAATGAGAACTAACAAGCTTGGTAAAAGAGGAACAACAACAACAACAACAACAACAAAATGCCAAAGATGATAACACCATAAAAAAATTGGCCAAATGGTAAAAGAGGGACAAAAACCCATTGAAAAGAATTCCTTGAAAAGGTACATTGAGGTGGAGCCAAGATGGCAGAATAGAGAAGCACACAACCAAGTTCTCCCAAATTCCCCTCCAAACAATTATTAAATAATGCCTCAAATAGAATTCTGGAGTGGCAGAATCAACAAGAATTTGGAGATAACAATTCACCCCAAGACAATTTAGGAGTATTGCAGGAAAGGTCAGTCTCATTGGTGTGATGGTGGGCCCTGGGTGCATAGGCCTTGCCTTGGATGAGGCAGCATTGGTGGCAGGGGCAGCTTCAGTAGCTCTGAGCATATGACATGGTGAGGTGAGGTTTGGGAGGAGATTGCAAAGGACCTTTTGCTGGCACTGGGTTCAGGACCTTTTTGTGTTGCCTATATGCAGCTCTAGGTTGCAATCTTAGGGTCAAAGGCAT
This sequence comes from Gymnobelideus leadbeateri, assembly GCA_011680675.1. Classification (NCBI taxonomy): domain Eukaryota; kingdom Metazoa; phylum Chordata; class Mammalia; order Diprotodontia; family Petauridae; genus Gymnobelideus; species Gymnobelideus leadbeateri. The sequence continues at coordinate 281,384 of WOXC01005536.1, forward strand.
GATAGCACTGGTGGTCACAGGGAGCAAGGGCCATGTTTGCTTTTCTGGAAGGGAGAAGAGTGCTTGTGGTTGCTCACAAGGGAGTAGGCACTCGGTTCTCAATTTCAAGACTGAGGGCAGAACTAGTAATTAAAATTACAGGAGAACAGAGGACCTGTTCACATTGCCAGGGCCAGGAAGAGTGCTACCACTGGTGGTTATAGGGGAATAAGGTGTTTTACTAGGTAAAGACCAGAGCACAGGTCAGAAAAGCAATGATCACACCTCTCCTTAAAGCATACCACCTTGAAAGCACCAAAACCCTACAGAAACCCAGAAACACATCTTAAAACAACAGCAAGAAAGTCTCAAAGCTTGGAACAGTGCTCTCTCCACCCTGGAAGCAGAGCCCAACTTTAACATGAAGTCAAACTCAAAAAATAGGCTGGAAAAAAATGAGTAAACAACAACAATAAAAAGAACCAGTCCATAGAAAGTCACCATGGTTATACTTAAATGCACTTCACTTGCAAATCAAGACATCACCAGACAGCCTCCTGATATCATTCATCCTTAGACAAAGAACAACTATGGTTACAGGGAAGATCAAGACCCAAACTTGAAAGAAGACAGTGAAGTCAAGATAGCTATATGCAAAGCCTCAAAGAATGTGAATTGGTAACACCCCGCCAAAAAAAAATTCCTGAAAGTGTTCAGAATAGAATGTAAAGTCAGATAAAAAGACATAGAGGAAAAATTTGGAAAAGAAATTAGAAGGATGCAAGAAAACTATGAAAAGAGTCAATTGATTTGCAAAAGAGGCACAAAAAACTGAAGAAAATAATACTTGGGAAAAAATAATTAGACAAATGGTAAAAGAGGCTCAAAAATCCACTGAAGTGAAGAATGCCTTAAAAAGTAGAATTGACCAAATTAAAAAAGAGGTAAAAAAATTCACTGAGAAAAAAAAAAAACTTCCTTAAGAAATAGAATTGGAGGGGCGGCTAGGTGGCGCAGTGAGTAGAGTGTTGGCCCTGGAGTCAGAAGGACCTGAGTTTGGATCCGACCTCAGACACTTAACTCACACACAAACAAAAACCTTGCCATGTGACCTTGTGACCTTGGGCAAGTTACTTAACCCCAATTGCCCTCCAAAAAGCAAAAAAAAAAAAAAAATAGAATTGGCCAAATGGAAAATCATTTCTTAAAAATTATAATTGGGCAAGTGGAAGCTAATGAATTAACAAGACACCAAGAAAAAATAAAACAAACTCAAAAGAATAAAAATATAGAAGAAAATGTGAATTATGTCATTGGAAAAGTAACTGATCTGGAAAATAATTTGAAGAGGGATAAGCAAAGAATTATTTCACTATTTAAAAGCCATGACCAAAAAGAAAAAGAGGTTAGACATCATTTAAAAATTATCAAGGAAAACTACCCTGATATTTTAGATCCAGAGGGTAAAATAGAAATTATAAGAGCCCACTGATCACTCCCTGAAAGAGATATCCAAAGGAAAACTCCCAAGAATATTATAGTCAAATTCCAGGGCTCCCAGGTCAAAGAGAAAAGATTTCAAGCAGTCAAGGGGGTAAAAATGCAAATAGTGTAGACCCATAGTCAGGATCATACAAGATTTAGCACTTTCTACATCAAAGGACTAGAGAGCTTGGAATATGATATGCAAGAAGGCAAAGAGCTAGAATTGTAACCAAAAATAACCTACCCTACAAAAATAAGTATAATCCTTCAGGGAGAAAAATGGATATTTAATGAAATAAAGAATTTTTAAAAAGAATTCCTGATGAAAAGACCAGAGTTGAATAAAAAAATCTGACATTTAAACACAAGACTCAAGAGAAACATAAAAAGATAAACAATATAATCATAAGGGAATCAATAAAATTAAACTGTTTATATTCTTATATGGGAAGATTATACAGGTAACTTCTAAGAATTTTATCATTATTAGGGCACTTTTAAAGAGTTCACAAAGAGAGAGACCATGAGTGTGAGTCAATTATGTTGGAATGACCTAAAAAAATAAAGGGATGAGAAAGAGGGTGGCACTGGGAAAAGGGGGGAGAGGTAAAATGGGGAAATTTTTCTCACATAAAGGAGTTTACAAGGAAGAGCTTTGAACTTCACTCATTGGTTGGGTAAAAGAGGAAAGAATATAAATACACACTCATATATAGAAATGTTACTCAATAGGAAAACTGTAGGAGAATGGGACAAGAGAAAGAATAATAAAAAGGAGGGCAGATTAAGGGAGGCAATGGTTAGAAGCAAAATAGACTTCAGGAGAGACACAGGAGAGACAGAAACAGAAGAAAATAGGATGGAGAGAAATAATTAATAATCATAATATGAATGTGAATGGGATGGACTCATCCATAAAACAGAAGCAGATAGCAGAATGGATTAGGAATCAGAATCCAGCAATATAGTGCTTACAAAAGAAACACTGGGAACAAAAAAAAAAAACAAAAAAACAGAAAGAAGCACATAGAGTTCAAATAAAGGCTGGAGCAGAATCTAATATGCTTCAGTTAAGTAAAAAAAAAAGCATGGGTGGCAATTATGATCTTAGACAAAACAAAAGCAAAATTAGACCTAATTAAAAGAGATATTCATGCATAAATTATGATAAAGGGTCTACAGAAAGTGAAGCATTATAAAAATTATAACAAGTTTCTCTGATAAAAACTGGATTTCTCAAATATATACTAAGTATAGAACTGAGTCAAATTTATAAAAAAAATAAAGGTCATTCTTCAATTGATAAATGGCCAAAGAATATATATAGGCAGTTTCCAGAAGGAAAAAATAAAAATTATCTATAGTCACATAAAAATGCTCTAAAATATTATTGATTAGAGAAATGCAAATTAAAACAACTCTGAGGTACCACCTGTCATAGATGACAAATGATGGAAGGCATGAGGAAAAATAATTATGCTAATAAACTATTGGTAGAATAGTGAACTGCTCTGGCCATTCTGAAGAACAATTTGGAACTCTCCACAAAGGGCTATAAAATTATGCATACCACTTGATCCAGCGATACCATTATCAAAGAAAAAGTAAAAAGACATATGTACAAAAATATTAATAGCAATTTTCTGAGGTGGCAAAGAATTGGACATTGAAGGGATGTTCATCAATTAGGGAATAGATGAACAAGCTGTGGCATATGATTGTGATGGAGTATCTCTGTGCTATAAGAGCTGATGAGGGGAATGGTTTTAGGGGAAAAATAACGTGGTAAGAACTACATGAACTGATGAAAAATGAAGTGAAAAGAACTTGGAGGATCTCTGTTCACAGTAATGGCAATGTTGTAATGATGAAGAACTGTGGAAAAAACTGGTTACTTTAATTAATATAATGGTCCAGGACAATTCCAAAGGATTCATGATGAAAAAAAATGCTATCCACATCCAGAGAGAGAACTGATGAAATCTGAGTATAAGCTGAAGTATAATTTTCTTACTTTTTTCCTTGCTTTTAAAAAAGTGGCTAAATATGTTTTACATGATTTCACATGTATAATTGATATCATATTGCTTGACTTCTCAGTGGGTATGGGAGAGTGTGGGAGGGAGGGGAAGAATTTAAAACTCAGAATTTCAAAAGAAAAGAATGTTACAAAAAATAAAATCTAAATTAAAAAAAAAATGGAGGGGCACCCTTTTACTCTCATGGTTCTGTAACATTTTGGCTCTGTATTTCTTAGTGTTACATCGGCCTCTCACTTCAGACTCCCCAAACTGACATCACTCTCATCTCATTCTCTGGTAGAAGCAAATAATCGTCACTATGCCTCGCTCCCTCATTGCAGGGGCACAGACCACATATACTGGTGTAGTGGTTGGGGAGAAGAAGGTGGGCTACCCCTCTTCTATTATGTCTAAATCTTATTACAAGTGATTTGCACAAAACTTATCATTGATATAATAAAGATTAATATTGGTATGTAATAGAGATTGAGTAACTAGGTGGTATAGTCGATAGATCTGAAGACCTGAGTTCAAACCCTGACTCATCCTCTTACTAGGTGTGTGACCCTGGGCAAGTCACTTAACCTCCATTTGCCTCAGTATACTCATCTGTAAAATGGGGATAATAATAGCACCTTAGTCCCTGGGTTGTTGTGTGGATCAAATGACATAATTATAAAACATGTAGCACAGAGACTAGCACATAATAAATGCTATAAAAATGTTAGTTGTTTATTATTATTATTATTATTATTATTATTATTATTATTATGTTTTCCTACATTCTAGGTGAACTTTCCTGCCTGGCTCAGCCTGCTTCCTCCCAGAGTGATTATAATCGCAATAGCAGCTTTAGAGTCTTTTCTCTGAGGACTTCCTCAAGATCCCCCATTTCAACCTCTTATTGTAAGCCCCATGTGCTCAAATACCCAGTAAGGTCTTTGCACGTATTCCATGGTTACATAGTGTAAAAAGAACTGGATTCTGATTTAGATGATGCTATTTATAACATGTTGTGACCTTCAAAAAGTCATTTAACCGTTGGGGACTTATTTGCCTCCTTAGTATATGTTCTTTAAGGTGCCTTCCCACTTTACATCCTATGATCTCAAGAAGTGTCACAATATAATCTCTCATCTTTAATCACTTTGGGGGAGATTGGCTGCCCTCTGAAAGCAAGACCCTGAGGGAATGGGCCTTGGGAATGATAGCATATTGGGTGATAGAAGAAGAGAGATACACTAGGAGTTGGAAAGCCAAATGAAAGAGTTAATCTGTTTCTCAATTCTTAATCAACTAGCCCTGAGTGAAATCATGAAGTCACAGGATTTAGAGTTAGGTATAACCTTAAGTTCATCTGATAAAACCTTTACATTTTAGAAAATCGAGGTCCAGAGAGGATAAGTAACTGGTTAAGGTAACACATTTTTTAGTGACAGAGGCAGGTCCTCTGACTCTAAATCCAGTGTTCTTTCCATTGTAGCACACTGACTCCTTGACTGCTTTCTCCTAAACTATTCTTTCTCACTTTGGATGGGTAATTTAGGTGTGCATAGAGCATGGGGCTGGTGTGGACACACTGAGAGACTGTGCCCATTAACCTCTTCAATTCCATTTAGGGTGATGGACAATAACCCCATGCAAGTGGACAGGTAATGCTAATGTAGACATCATTTAAAGCAGATAGGAAGACCTGAATTCAAAACCAGCGTTAAACCTTTAATAATTACATAACTCTTGGCAAGTCACCTAAATTTAATCTGCCTTATAATTTCTATATCTCTAAAATAGCCATAATAATAGCATATACCTTCTGGGGGCTGTTGTGAGGATAAAATGAGTTGATATCTGTAAACTTAAAGTGCTATATAAATTCTTGCCTTATCATCTATGCATGAACATGGGTCAAAGTATATAAAAAATATTTACAAATGTAGCAACAAGGAAGGGAAATTAAAGATGAGTTAAAGATTAAGGATGATTCTAAAGCATCTGAAATTCTGAAGTTTTCATCTGAAAGAAAAAATGAAATATCAGAAAAGGACTAAAATGAAATTATATATTTAGAAATTAAGATGCAGGAGAATATAGAATGTATTGATTGTTTTGAGAAGGCAAAGTAGGCCATGTTTTACCTCAGTTCTTACCTAGCCTTTAACTACTAAATGGGTGTTGCCTCAGACAAATGAGACCTGGGAAAGACCTTAGTTTAAAAAGGCCAGAGTCTCCCCCTGCATCCAGGGTCATCACCATCCTCTAGACCTATACCTTGTCACTGGACTCCTATGACTTTGGAGGAGGGAGGGAGGCTGATGCCTTTGCAGAGCTCTGCCTCCTTCAAATCCAATTCACTTGCAAGCCAAGATATTACCCTCCAGGGCAGCTAGATGAATAGAGCACCAGTCCTGGAGTCAGGAGGACCTAAGTTCAAATAAGGCCTCAGACACTTAGCACTGTGACCTTGGGCAAGGCGCTTAACCCCAATTGCCCTCCAAAAAACAAAAAAAAAAAAAAAAAAGAAAGGAAGAAAGAAAAAAAGAAGACATTACCTCCCGGTGTCATTAGTCTTCTTGGAGAACAAAGGACAGATGACAACAACAACACTTAGCACAGTGCCTGATACATAGTAGGCACTCATTAAAGGTTTACTGATTGATTGATTTTACCTTCAGTTTCATCATCTATAAAACAGAGGTAATGATAGTACCGACCTCCCAGTTGTTACAAGGATATGTAAGATAGTTTGCAAACCTTGAAGTACTTTGTAAATCCTAGATACTATATTGGTGTTGCCATATCTAAAAATGAGCATATCCAGGTGACATGATCATAGGCTGGCCAAGGGATTGACTCTCATATCTACTGAAGCATTTAAACATATTTGCTGTACTGGTATATACCTTTAAATAATATACCTTTAAAAATAAAAACCAAGGAAAATTCTATTAATTAGAAAGAATGAATACGTGTGAGATATTGAAACCATGCTACTAAGGGAGTCCAGCATATCTCCATCCCAGAGGATTCAGGGGAATCATTTAATGAATTTTTAGAACTGCTGGCAATCATCCCTGAAAATTAATGTAGGGACTTAAAGGGAAAATTCATATAGGGATTAAAAAAATTCAAACAGGGATTAAAAAAATTCAAAAAGATTTTACCCTAAATCTAAGCTTTTCTAAAGGCTATAGTAATTCTGGAAGCTATTGATGTCATATCCAGACCAGGGTCATGCCCCAGAAGTTAGGGCAATGCCAGGGACACTCAGACACAGTTCTCTGGGGAAAGCTCAATTAGAAATGACAAGGAAGCACATATAGTAAGCAGAGAGGCTGGCTGATGGTTCAGGTCCATGGACTATTAACAAAAAGTAGACATTGAGTTCCAAGACAAAGAAAAGTCAGAGACACAAGTTCACATTTTCTATATAGGCATACCTGGAAGATTTTGCGGTTTAGTTCCAGACTAGTCCAATAAAGTAAATATCATAATATAGTGAGTCACTTACATTTTTTTTGGCTTCTCAGTGCATATAAAAGTTAAGTTTACACTACACTGTAGTCTGTTCATTATACAATAGTATTGTCTAAAAAAAAATAACAATGTAGATTCCTTAATTTAAAAAGAAATATTTTATTGCTAAAATTGTTAACCATCATCTGATCCTTCAGTGAATTATAATCTTGCTTCTCTGGTCTTGCCTTGACGTTATTGGCTGCTAAGCTTGGGGTAGTCGGTGCTGAAGGTTGGGGTGGCTGTGGCAAATTCTTAAATTAAGCCAACAATGAAGTTTACTTCATCAATTGACTCTTCCTTTCACTCAACCACTTAGAGTTCATTGTAGGTTTATTAATTGACCGAATTTTGATATTGTTCTTATTTAATACTCAACATTCTCAGGGAATAGGAAGGCTTGAAGATAGATAGAGAGAAAGAAAATGGTTGGAGCAGTTAGAACCCAAATAACACATATTAAGTTTGTTATCTTTTATGGGTGTGGTTCATGGTACCCCCCCAAAATAATTACAATAGTAACATTGGAAACCACAGTTCACAGATCACTGTAACAAATATGAAAATAATGGAAAATTATTGTGACATTTTGTGTAATATTGTAAAAATTACCAAAATATGGTACAGAGACATGGTGTAAGGGCATGCAGTTGGAAAAATGGTACTGATAGACTTGCCCAATGCAAGGTTGCCACAAAGCTTCAATCGGTAAAAAAATATAATACCTGCAACGTACAATGAAGTAAAAAAGAAATAAAATGAGGTAGGCCTATATTGCATTAAGGTAAACTTTAGCACTTTCTTCATAATCTGATGTTGGGAGTATGAATGTTATCCTGATTTGTAAAAATAAGGCAACTAAGGCTTGCAGAGGTGAAGTAAATGACAGAGTTGGACCCGAACCCGTGCTTCTGACTTCAAATCCATTGATCTCTTTGAAGAGCAGACATCCACCTACGTGTCAAGATTGCAGGGTCAGGACTCCTGCCCACAAATATCTCCCAGGGCACACAGCTTGGGAGACAGAAAAACTATTTTGCAATGCAAAAATAAAGATGTTGAAGAAGGCAAAAAGCAACAATTTTTTTTAATGAATATTTTTTTAAATTAATTTATTAGTTTAGTTTCAGTTAACAAGATTCAATTCCATAGTTCCTTGATTTTCAAATTTCCTTTACTTCCCTCCCCCCTCCCCTCATGACAGCATATAGTACAGTATAGGGTCTGCAAATGCATTCATATTAAACATTATTCCAATTACAAAGGCATATTGTACTAGGTGGGATGAAAGATGGTAAGGAAGAAGTAAAACCAAACAATGAGAAGAACAAGATCATTTAGTTTGCTTCCATCAGGATTCAGGCTCAGTTCTTTCTAGTTATATCTCTGGATGGCGCATTTCTCACTTTCTTGAGTCATTCGGGATTAACTTATATCACTGAATTGCTGAAAAGAGTCCAGTCTGTCATAGTTGGTCGTCACAGATATGGTATGTCTGTGATTGTATACAAATTTCTTCTGATTCTACTCTTCTCGCTCAGCATCAGTTTGTATAAGTCTCTCCAGGTAATTATGAAATCCGTCACCTCCTCGTTTCTTATAGCACAATAAAATTCCATTACATTCATATACCACAACTTGTTTAGCCATTCCCCAATTGATGGGCACCCCTTTAGTTTCCAATTCTTTGCAACCACAAAAAGGGCTGCTAAAAATATTTTTGTACATATGGTTCTTCCTCCCACTACTATGATCTCTTTGGGATATAACACTAGAAGTGGTATGGCTGGGTCAAAGGGTATGAAATTATTTATAATCCTTTGGGCATAATTCCAGATTGCTCTCCAGAATGGTTGGATAAGTTCACAACTCCACCAGCAATGTATTAGCGTTCCAATTTGCCCACATCCTCTCCAGCATTTGTCACTTTCTTGTTTTGTCATCTTAGCCAATCTGACTGGAGAGATGTGGTATCTCAGAGTTGTTTTGATTTGCATTTCTCTAATTAATAGTGATTTAGAGCATTTCTTCATATGCTTATAGATATCTTTAATTTCTTTCTCTGAAAACTTCCTATTCATATCCTTTGACCATTTCTCAATTGGGGAATGACTTGTATTCATATAGATTTGGCTCAATTCTCTATAAATTTTAGAAATGAGTCCTTTATCAGAGACACAAGTTGTAAAAATTCTTTCCCAATTTCCCACCTCCCTCTTGATCTTGGTTACATTGGCTTTGTTTGTGCAGAAGCTTTTCAATTTAATGTAATCAAAATCATCCATTTTGCATTTTATAATGCTCTCTAATTCTTGTTTGGTCCTAAAATCTTCCCCTCTCCACAGATCTGTCAGGTAAACTATTCCTTGCTTTCCCAAATTGCTTACAGTATCATCCTTTACACCTAAATCATGCACCTATTTAGACTTAATTTTGGTATATGGTGTTAGATAGTGATCTATGCTCAGTTTCTGCCATACTGTATTCCAGTTTTCCCAGCAGTTTTTGTCAAATAGTGCATTCTTATCCCAAAAACTGGGGTCTTTGGGTTTATCGAACAATAGATTGCTATATTCATTAACTGCTGGGTCTCCTGCACCTAATCTATTCCATTGATCCACTACTCTACACCTCTGCCAGTACCAAGCAGTTTTGATGACTGCTGCTGTATAATACAGATGAAGATCTGGCATAGCTAGTCCACCTTCCCTAGCATTTCTTTTCATTAATTCCCTTGATATTCTAGACCGTTTGTTTTTCCAAATAAATTTTGTTATTATTTTGTCTAACTCTACAAAGTAGTTTTTTGGTAAATTGATTGGTATGGCACTAAATATATAGTTTAGTTTGGGTAAAATTGTCATTTTTATTATATTAGCTCGACCCAGCCACGAGCAATTGATATTTTCCCAACTATTTAGATCTGATTTTATTTGTGTGAGAAGTGTTTTGTAGTTGTGATCATATAGATTCTGGGTTTGTTTTGGCAAGTAGATTCCCAAATATTTTATAATGTCTACAGTGACTTTAAATGGGATTTCTCTTTCTATCTCTTGCTGTTGAGTTTTATTAGAGATGTACAGGAATGCTGAGGATTTATGTGGGTTTATTTTATATCCTGCAACTTTGCCAAATTTATTTATTGTCTCAAGTAATTTTTTACTTGATTCTCTAGGATTCTCTAAGTATATCATCATATCATCTGCAAAGAGTGACAGCTTGGTCACTTCTTTGCCTAATTTGATTCCTTTGATTTCTTTTTCTTCTCTAATTGCTACTGCTAACGTTTCTAGTACCAGATTGAATAAGAGGGGTGATAGTGGACACCCTTGTTTCACTCCTGATCTTATTGGAAAGGCTTCTAGTTTATCCCCATTGCATATAATACTTGCTGATGGTTTTAGATAGATGCTAGCAACTATTTTAAGGAAGGCTCCATTTATTCCTATACTTTCTAGTGTTTTTAATAGGAATGGATGTTGTACTTTGTCAAAAGCCTTTTCTGCATCTATTGAGATGATCATGTGGTTTTTGCTAGTTTTGTTGTTGATATGCTCAATTATATTGATGGTTTTCCTAATATTAAACCATCCTTGCATTCCTGGAATGAATCCTACCTGATCAGGGTGTATTATTTTTGTGATAAGTTGTTGGAGTCTTTTGGCTAATATTTTATTTAGAATTTTTGCGTCTAAATTCATGAGGGAGATTGGTCTATAATTTTCTTTCTCTGTTTTATCTCTTCCTGATTTAGGAATCAGTACCATATTTGTGTCATAGAAAGAGTTTGGTAGGACTCCTTCTTCACTAATTTTCCCAAATAGTTTGTAGAGTATTGGAATCAATTGTTCTTTAAATGTTTGATAGAATTCACTAGTGAACCCATCTGGCCCTGGAGATTTTTTCCTAGGGAGTTCATTGATGGCTTGTTTGATTTCTTTTTCTGAGATGGGGTTATTTAGGTAATTCACTTCCTCTTCAGTTAATCTGGGCAATTTGTGATTTTGTAAATATTCATCCATTTCACTAAGATTGTCATATTTATGTGCATACAATTGGGAAAAATAATTCCTCATTATTTTTTTGATTTCCTCTTCATTGGAGGTAGATTCACCCTTTTTATTTTTGATACTCATAATTTGGTTTTCTTCTTTTTTTTATCATATTGACTAAGGGTCTATCAATTTTGTTGATTTTTTCATAAAACCAGCTCTTAGTTTTATTTATTAATTCAATGGTTTTCTTAATTTCAATTTTATTAATCTCACCTTTGGTTTTCAATATTTCTAATTTAGTGCTAAATTGGGGATTTTCAATTTGTTCTTTTTCTAGCTTTTTCAATTGCATGTCCAATTCATTGACCTCCCTTCTCTCTGCTTTAATTAAGTATGCACTCAGGAATATAAAACTTCCCCTGAGAACTGCCTTTAGTGCATCCCAGAAATTCTGGTATGTTGTTTCATTATTATCATTCTCTTGAATGAAATTTTTGATTGTTTCTATAATTTCTTCTTTGACCCACCAATTTTTTAGGATTAAATTGTTTAGTTTCCAATTAGTTTTTAGTCTATCTTTCCATGGCCCTTTATTGCATATAATTTTTATTGCATCATGATCTGAGAATGATGCGCTTACTATTTCTGCCTTTCTGCACTGGATTGTGAGGTTTTTATGCCCTAGTACATGGTCTATTTTTGAGTATGTACCATGCACTGCTGAGAAGAAAGTAAATTCCTTTTTGTCCCCATTCAGTTTTCTCCAGAGATCCATCATATCTAGTCTCTCTAAGATTCTATTCACCTCCTTAACTTCTTTCTTGTTTATTTTGAGGTTAGATTTATCGAGTTCAGAGAGGGGGAGATTAAGGTCCCCCACTAGTATAGTTTTGCTATCTATTTCTTCCTCTAATTCCTTTAACTTCTCCTCTAGGGATTTGGATGCTATACCACTTGGTGCATATATATTAAGTAGTGATATTGCTTCATTCTCAATGGTGCCTTTTAGTAGGATATAGTTTCCTTCCTTATCTCTTTTAATTAGATCTGTTTTTGCTTTTGCTTTATCTGAGATAAGTATTGCTACCCCTGCTTTTTTCACTTTAGCTGAGGCATAATAAATTTTACTCCAACCTTTTACCTTTACCCTGTGGGTATCCCTTTGTTTCAAATGTGTTTCTTGAAGACAGCATATTGTAGGATTATGGTTTTTAATCCATTCTGCTATCCGCCTCTGTTTTATGGGAGAGTTCATCCCATTCACATTCACAGTAATGATGACTATCTGTCTCTTCCCTTCCATCCTATTCCCTCCCCTGTTTATATTTTTGTTTATTCCTTCTCCCTTCCCCTCCTTGAAGTTTTCCCTTTTGACCGCCCCCTCCCTCAGTGTTCCCACCCAGTGACCCCCCTTCTTAACCTACCCTCTCCCCTTACTACTATTTCCCTCCCTTATAATCCCTCCCTTTAGTCTCCTCCTTTTCACCCCCCCTTACCCTCCCACTATCTATAGGACACAATAAATTTTTATACTTATCAGAGTAAATTACTCCCCGTTTGATTCCAAACCAATGAGAGTAAATTTCAAACAGTGCTCCTCTCCCTCCCTCCAGTTCCTCTATTTAATGAATTTATGTGTCTATTCACGTTAGATTCTTAATCTTCACTGATTAATTTGATCCTTCTTTGAACCAGAACCAGTGAGAATAGTGTTTAAATGATGTTCCTCTCCCTCTTACTTTCCCTTCTTCTATAGTGTGTTTTGATGCCTCTTCAGATGGCATATTTTACCTTTTCCTAGCTCATCCTTTCCTTTTTCCCATTACAGTACCATTGATCCCCTTAATAGTCTTTTTTTTTTAGACTCCATGTTAGTGCATTCATACCCACACCCTCTAAGTATAACCCTTTTGCAGGTCATGATAATCATAGAGATTTCAAATATTGACAGTTATCAGCTCCACATATAGGGATGTGAACATTTTGCTCTTGTTGCATCCCAGGTAATGAGATTGTGTTTGTGGGTGTGGGTGTGTGCACTTCTGCATGTGTGAGTCTATGTTACCCTTGTTTACCTTTTTATGTTCTTCTGGAGTCTTGTAATTGGAGATCAAATTTTCCATTGAGCTCTGGCTTTTTCATTAGGAAAGTCTGGAAGTCCCTTACTTCATTAAACGTCCATCTCCTTGCCTGAAAGATTATGCTCAGTTTTGCCTGGTAGTTAATCCTTGGTTGTAGTCCTAGCTCTCTTGCCCTACGAAATATCAAATTCCAGTCCCTCCGCTCTTTTAATGTAGAAGCTGCTAGGTCCTGTGTGATCCTAACTGTAGTTCCTCGATATTTGAATTGTTTCTTTTTGGCTGCTTGTAGAATTTTTTCTTTAATCTTATAATTCTGGAATTTGGCTACTATATTTCTTGGAGTTTTCAGTTTGGGATCTCTTTCAGGAGGAGTCCAGTGAATTCTATCAATAGCTATTTTATCTTCTGATTCCAGGACCTCAGGACAGTTTTCTTACATCTTGGAGGATGTTGTCTAGACTGCTTTTCTCATCATGGCTTTCTGGTAGACCAATAATTCTTAGGTTGTCTCTCCTGGATCTGTTCTCTAGGTCAGTTATTTTTCCAGTGAGATATTTTACATTTTCTTGCAATTTTTCGATCATCTTGTTTTTTTCGATTGACTCCTGCTTCATCATAGAGTTCTGAGTTTCAGTTTGATTGTATCTAATTTTTAGTGAATTATGGTCTTCAGTGAGTTTTTGAAGTTCCATTTTTAGGGAGGTATTTTCTTTTTCCAAGTTGGTCATTGCCTCCCTGATTTGGTCTTTAAAATTTTTCTTAAGCTCCTCCAGGAATGCTATTTGGGCTTGAGACCAGATCATGTTTCCTTCTGTGGTCTCTGGTGTGGGCAGAGAGTCTATATTGTCCTGTGTGTTTTGTTGTTCTTGCCCTGCATAGTATGCTCGAATAGACTTTCTTGCCTTCCCCTTCTCCTTTTCAGCTTCCTTCCTTCCCATTGTGACTTCCTGTTTCTTAGTGTCTCAGGCTATGAGTTTGGGGCCTGATCCTTGACTTTGAATACCTCTGGGTGGCTAGTTTATGGCTAAGTCAGGGAAGTCAGTGAGGAATGTAGATGCATAGGTGGGGATGAGTCTGACCACTTCAGATTTCTGCCTCTATACCCCTGGGCTATAAGTAGGCTTTTGTTGGTGAGGTGAGGTGGGGCTTGTTGGGTCCCCTCCCTCTCTTCTCTTCAGATTCCTGGCTGACTCAGTTACACCCTTTCTTGGAGATTCTCAAGCCTGAGGCTATTTCCATTAACTTGGGATTTCAATCTGGGTGGGAGACTTATCTTTGGGTTTTCTGCTTCATGAAGGAGGGATGGGAGGATTGGAGCTGCTAGAATTTACTTTGCCATTCCAGCCCCTGTATTATACAGGCAGGCAGTTTCTAAACTTCCAGGCTGGGGGCTGAATGCAGCCAGAGAAGCCACTCTCTCCACTGGGGGCCCAACTCTCCTACCTGGCTCCAATGATCCGTTCCCTCTGCGAGATGGCTGCGATTCGTCCTTGGTAAGTCTGCAGGCTGGGGCTTTTTCTTTCTCTGGTGTAGTCTGCTTGCCTGTTCTTAGGTCTGAGCTGTGCAGACCCCACGCGCTCTGCGCTCGACCTGTGCGGACACTCTGGGCAACCTCCTGGGCTGGATTCTGCCACACTCTGTCTCAAAAAGCAGCAATTTTAAAAGAACACATGAATGACTGACCATGAGGACAGGCTGCTCAGAGATTACCCAAGGATTTCAGGTCACCCACATGAATATTACAAATTAAAAAACAAAAACAAAAAACTGGCATACCATCCAGTAGGAAATAATACAAGAAAAAGCCCCTGAATCAATCAATCAAGTCCACAGATTGCCATAAGGATTGGGGAGACGAATAGAGAATCCACATGTCAAACTCCAGGCAATTGAATTTTATACTTTCAAGAAAAAAGTAATGTAAATTTTGAATGTAGCAAAGGAGAAATACTTTAAAATATGAAGGAAAGTCACTTTGAATAACTCCAAATTATTCAATAATTATGAGAAATTAGAGACATCTAGTGTATTCCAAAAGCTGCAGTTCAAATCATCATATCCTATACCCTGGTCAGCAGTGTAAAAAAAGTGGACTTTTGAAAAATAAACAGAAGAAAAACATTCAAAGAATTCCCCCCACCGGTAAAATAGCATTGAGTCAGTTATCTCATTCCCTTTTTTTTAATTGGCTTTTTGGAAGGCAATCGGGGTTAGGTGACTTTCACAAGGTCACACAGCTAGTTTTTGTGTCAAGTGTCTGAGGCCGGATTTGAACTCAGGTCCTTCTGACTCCAGGGCTGGTGTTCTATTCACTGTGCCACCTAGCCGCCAGAGTTATCTGATTTCTAAATAGCTTAAACACCATAAAGAAAAGAAAGGAAAATAAGTTGGATTACAAAGTTAAGTCTAAATAATAGGATCAACTTGGGGCAGCTAGGTGGCACAGTGAAGGACCTGAGTTAGCATCAAGCCTCAGACACTTAACACACACAAATAAAAAAAAAATAAACCTAGCCGTGTGACCTTGGGCAACTTACTTAACCCCAATTACCCTCCAAAAAGAAAAAGAAAAAAAAAATAGAATCAACTCTGTCATGTTTATCAGGTTATAGTTTTTATTTAAAATAATTTGGGGGATAAAAACAAAAACAACAACAAACACAGTTGTAACAAGAACAAACAGGACTTAAGTAACTAAAGATTACATGGGTATTTTAAGAATACAGATAAGGAAAGGAGTAAGTCTCAAATTAATACTAAATGGACTCAAGTCCCTGATGCTCTGTAAGTGAATCAATAACTTTTGTGGGAGGGAATTAATACAGTGGAGTGATAATCTCCCTGGGAAAGGAGAGGCAAGGAACATAGAGGAATGGGAATTGTGAAGGGGTAATGCTTTCAGGCACAAAATAAGTTGAGGAGCTGTGGTATACCAGGATAAATAAGAGTGGGGAAAAGCAATGGAAGAGAGGAATTGCACTGGATGGTTTTTGTCCTTTGTTCTAGAAGAGGATCAAAACGAAATCACTATGTTGGAGTCAAATTACAGTGTCTGACTGGCTGATCAGACCAATATGATTTTGGAATTCTCTACCACAGGTGAGGCACAAATAGTCCATATGAACATTTGTGGTGCGGATATCTCTAAATTTGTGCATTTGACATTTCTTTTGAGGTACTGCTCTTCTGCTTTACTCACAGAGCACAGTACCTTCCCTCATGGGGGCATGCCAGGCTGGGTGGTCCTGTGCAGTGTCTCCCATTCCTAAGTTCTTCAGAGAGACCTTGAGAGTGTCCTTGTATCTCTTCTTCTGACCACCACGTGAGTGTTTTCCTTCCATGAGTTGTCTGTAAAACAATCTTTTAAGCAAGTGAATGTTTGGAATTCAAACAATGTGGGGTCAGCCTACCTGAACTGGCTTTCTGCAATGGAGTTTGATTGCTTGTTTAGTGCAAGGAAGGTCTTCACTGTCCCATACCTTATCTTGCCAGGTGATGTTCAGAATCTTCCTAAGACAATTCAAATGAAAGCGATTCAGTTTCCTGGCATGAACCTGGTTTACTATCCAGGTTTCACAAGCATATAATGATGGTGTCTGAACAACAGTTCTACAGACCTTCAATTTGCTAGTCAATCTAATACCTTTTCTCTACCACACTTTTCTTCAGAGCCTCCCAAACACTGAGCTAGCTCTGGCAATGCATGTTGGATTTTTCTTTAGAACATACTCAAAGAAGGAAGAGGGGGATATGCAAGATTGGGGTTGATTGATTTATTCAGTCATCTCACCCTACCCCCCCCACTATCTGATAAAATGTTACTGTGCCTTAACCAGGTGAAAACAACCAATCAACTTAAATAATAGACTTTATTTTCAATCAGTCAATCCCAGACTTTATACAAAGTGTAAAAAATACTTGGAAGGGCAGGGTGCCACACTGGAAGAAGGTTCGGATAAGCTGAGGAAACTTGGGCACATGCTTGGTATTGTCTGTAAATCATCTATTGTCTGTTAAAGTTGAGAAAAGAATCCATACCACAGTGGAGCATGTGTGGTGTTCTAGTAAGACTTCTGATGAAGAACTGCCTTGGTCAGAAAAGGGAAACTTGAGGTTGAGAATTTCACCTTACCCTAGGTCTCCTCAACCAACCCTGCCCCTTCCTGTCCTCAACTTTTGTTGGAAGAAAACCTTATGGACTTCAAAAGATCTAGAATATTTGAACTTTCCATCTTCTTCCCATTAGTGTCCTAATGGCAGCCCAAGATCAGCCTATGGCAGTGACTGCATTAGGAACCAAGGGCAAACTGAAAATGTCTCTGGGGAACTTCTTGAGTATTCCACTCATGGAAGAAAAGGAATTCCAGCATCTAGGAGCTGGGAGTTACCCTTTTACCATCGGTGCTCTCTAAGTTTCAGTCAACTTTATCTTGGACTTTGTAGGTACTTGTTGGAGAGTGTGCTAAACACCCTTTTTAAAAAGCTACTTAGGGTTGGATGACTAAAATGATTTCAAATAACGGTGGGAATAGTATTGAGGGGATATGAGCCAATAAAATTAGAGATCACTTCTTGACCCTTCAAGAGTATCCTTAGAGCTCTTATGGAGAGATGTAGCCTTGTTGGGGGCTTTTGATATAGGAGTTTTGACTTTGTTGTCTTCTTCTCGTTGTATGTTTTGATCTTCTTTGGCACCAAAGTAAAATTCTATATGATTTTTTTAAAATATTGTTTGATCACCTACCCAGCCAAATACTTGACTTTCTAACTTTTTGTCAAGGTAGAACACTGTTTGTAGTGAGGGCAGGTGTAGGTGTGGGTGTGCTGTTCAAGGCTTTAGGGGTTTTGTATCAGCTGCTTGATCCCCCACTGTCTTTGGGTCTAGTGCTCAGGAAGCAACCACTTTCACTGCTGCTGTTGCTGCTTCTGCCATCACCACTGCTGTTGCCACCTCTGCCATCCTGGAGCTGGGGCTGGACCCGAGCTGGATCATGCTCCTCTTAAACCTAGGCTCCACAGAGTTTTCCCACTGATCTTTTATGCTGCCTTTGGTATTTGTGGGCTGAGAAGCCTGGAAATCACCACAGCTGTCAGTGATTCAGTCCCCTGAGGCCTGCTCTGGTCCTGTTTGATAATGAGATCCTGTCTGTTCCCAGACCTGTCCCCCTTCCTGTCTAGCTTCTAGGTCGTCTTGAGCTGGAGATTTGCTTCACTCTGTCATTTTGTGGGTTCTGTAACTCTAGAATTTGTTTAGGCATTTTTACAGGTATTTGGAGGGGTTTGGGGAAGAGATCAGGCAAGTTCCTGCTCTTACTTTGTCATCTTCAAAATATGGCCTTCTTGAGGAACCCAAGACTTATCTGTGAGTGAGAGTTGAGACAGAGATTCTTTAATATTATATAGGCTATATGTATCTTCTAGTAAGAGACAGAAGATGTAATGAATTTCTTTTAGGAAGAATTTACACACATAGGAGATCACTTTCTGTGAGAAATTGCTGTGCCTTCATGGATAGCATCCCACTTTGGGTTAGGAAAATATGTTTCTAAGATCATCTCCAAAGAGAAAGAGGAGAGATAGAACCAGAGATAGCAATGAGTTAGAGATTTAGACAAATTTGATAAGGACAGGGTATAGAATAAGATCTAATGACTTTGGAACACAGAGTAACTCTACCAATAACCTGCTGCTTTATCTGATATTGTTTCCTTCAGAACTAATATTTCTAAAAGTAAAGAAGAGAAGAAAATAAGGAAGATGGATTAGAATCTAGAAAGATAATAACAGAAATTAAATAGACTAGGCCTTATTTGTGTTTCATAAGCTTTATTCTATACAGGATAGAATAAACAACTACCAAGTAAAGTTATAGCTCATGAATCAGAGAACAAATGCCAGAATTTACTAGAAGGAAAATGAAACAATAAGAAGGACAAAACAAAAGAAAACTTCTAGAAAAGGAAAACAATAAAAGAATATTGCTTAAAATAAGAGTTTGGAAAGGGGAAGGAAGTTTCTGAGTTATACACATAGCTAGACGGGGAAAGAGAGGGTAGAGCAGGAGAGGGAGTGTCTTTCTGACTCTGAGGATAGTCATTGCACCAAATTCAGTTAGGTCTGAAGTAAGAAACAGTGGAAAATACATTGAATTTAGGATCTGATGATACAGAGATGAGGAGGATGAACTTTGCCCAAGTTAAGGAATTTAGAGAATGACAATGGCATCATATCCCTAAATAGATTTCCTCCTCTGCTTGCACCACTTTGATTGTCAATGGTGATATTGCCTCATTGCAGGTCATTGTTATTCATCCTTCATTCTCCAAGAGAACTAATGACATCATGAGGGTGATGTCTTGACTTGCACATGAATTGGATTTAAGTGAGGCAGAGCTGCTCAAGGTTATCTGCCTCACTCCCCCCAAGTCATCAAAGTCCAGTGGCAAGCCATTTTCTTCTCCCTCATCAACCTATAATCCTACTAGTACCTTTGAGCACACTTTATTCTTCCCCTTTACAATAACTTTAATCATTATCTCCCACTATGAGGATGCTTAACACAACCTAAAGACAGGAAGATTTCTGTGCTGGTCAATTGGCCAGTATGATATATAAGAAAGCTTTCTGGTAATCAGAAGACATGGATTCAAATCACAATTTCTCTATTTACTATCTATGTAACCTTGAGCAAGTCACTTAGGGCTTGGGGTTCTCTACTAGAGACTTTTATTTAAATTCCTATCAAGTAAATAATGACCACCTTTTTAGTCTGTTCATTCAACTAGTACAGAATCTTCCTATGTGTTCTGTTGCCTGATACATATATTTTCATCTTGTCCACTAGAATAACATTAGATTTTTGTCAAATGCTTTGCTGATATCTATGTTCAGATAGCAGCATCTATAAGCAATGTTTAAAGAATCACCACAATCTCCAAGTCTAGTAAACCTGTCTAAAAAAGAAATGTGGTTAGTCCCAAGTGACCTAGAATTGAAGAAAATACATTTTACTAGCTGCTTGTGATTACCACTTCCTTTTCTAAGAGTTCATTAACTAGCCTTTAATGATGTAGTCTAAAGTTCTGTAATGAAACAAACTTCCAGTTCACAAGTCTATAGCTTGCAAACTCTTCCATTTTCATGAAAATCTGTTACAATATGTTCTGACTTGGGGAGAAGGACAAAATTTGTAAAGATAGGAATGGAAATATCAATCAACAAAGCGGGTACATTCTAAAATAGAGGCTGGTTTAACATCCAGGAGGGAGTAGGACTGTAAAGTGGTTCAATGTTTCTGCCCATTACATATCATTAATATTTGTTCAGACTAGGGTCCTCTCCACTCTAAGCACCCTGACAAGTCATGATTCTTTATACCCACTGAAATCTCATAGTAAGCATAGGTCTCTATGTTTCATCAACCAATAATTCTATATAAAGAGGCTCCAGGAGGCTTCCTTCTCCCCATCAAAAAAAAATCTTATTCTACTGGTAGATGCTTTAAATTCCACTTTACTAAAGGACTTGATTTCTATTAAATTGCAAATTCCTTGAGAGGGTGGGTGGGGGATGAGGAGTTATACTCTTAAGTCAGTCCTCATTTAAACCTGAGAGTAAAGGGATTTTGTATCCCTTCTCAAATTCAGATTTTGATAGGCGAAAACCAGTGAGACACTGGAATCTGGAAGGGCTGAAGGAATAGAAAAAATAAAATAAAAAGGGCAAATAACCTGAAGACCTTGTGGCAGTAAGATGAAGGAAAAACCTTGAATTTAGAGTCAGAAAACATGAGGTTGAATTCCCAATAAGCTGCTTACTACCTGTGTGATTGTATCCAAATCATTTCATCTCTCTGGATCTCAGTTTCTTCTTCTATAAAATATAGAATTTAGACCGAATGATTTCTAATGTTCCCTCAAAAATTTTTTCTTTTGCTTTTTTTGGAAGGGCAATTGGGGTCAAGTGACTTGCCCAAGATCACACAGCTAGTAAGTGTTAAGTGTCTGAGGCTGGATTTGAATTCTGGTCCTCCTGTCTCCAGGGCCAGGACTTTATTCACTGCGCCACCTAGCCACCCCAAGTTCCCTCAAATTTTAAGTATATTATATATTTTAAGTATATATCTTTTTCATAGGCCCCAACTCTACATTTTCTCTAGGCCTGTTGTATTTTGATATCCCAACTTCTAAGCTGACTATTACTCTTATCCCTCATGATGTCCTTCATCCTCTCTCTCTCTGATCTGCCTCTGTCTCTCTGTCTGTCTGTCTGTCTCTGTCTCTTTCTCTTCTAACTTTTCTCAGATTCCCCTGAGGGATGAGCCTCCCAATTGTATTGGGAGGCAATTTCAGAATGAAACTGTGCCACCAGCTCTCTGAATTCCAAGAATAATTCCATTTGTTTCAACCAATGTTAGCTAATCATCTTCTATTTGCAATGCTATGTTCTAGGGAAGCAAATGATACAATGACTGTCCTCAAAGAGGTTAAATTTTTTGAGGTAATGAGGCACATTTATAAATCTCATATATAAAGATGAGAATATTCATTAGTAAAGTCAAATAGAGAATCATGGAATATTGTACAAGGCAGAATCTACTCTAAAACCTTTGATTCTAGTAAGTTACAGATGGTTATCTTGGGGCTAACACAACCTTGGAATCTACAAAATTCCTTCTTATACAACTTGTACCCCCACGTTTTCTTTCTGGCCCAATAATTCCATTTGTAATTGTTTGCAAATAGAATGTACACTGATAATTCACAAAAGCAAAAGTATCCCATCTACTCATAGCTATAGCTTCCATTTTAATGAGACAAATAAAACTTAGAAATTTTATGTCATATAAAATTAATTCAAATAGATTCTTCCTACTAAAACAAATATTTAGTGAAAATAGTCCAGCATTTAAATAATTATCTAAAATGAACAAAATATATAGAATAAATTACATAGATTGTAAGCTTCTTGAGGGCAGGAACTGCCTCCCTCGATTTGTATCCCCAGCACTTAACACAGTGGCTAGCATATAGAAAGAACTTAATAAAAGTTAATTGACTGACTGATAGAACATAGATCCAAGATACAGAAACAAAGAGCAGTTTTATTAGTTATCAAATAATGCTGTACAGAATAGATAATTCTCTTCAAAAGGATTACCAAAGTCAGAGATAAAAAGAATGCAACCAATATAACACAGATGGCTTTAGGAAAGCACGTGAGACAACATGCTTTCACTAGCAATCAGAACTGACATAGCAATGAACACAAATGAATATTGTTTTTTAAATTTCCCGATGGATTTATGATCATATCCAAGTGGGCATTTCCTCAACCAGTGCAGATTACAACTCTTCCTCACTGTCTCTTCTTGTATAATTCTATTCATGTTTTTCTTTAAATCCTCCATAGATGAACTACTCAATGTATTAGATGCCTTTCTTTAGGATCATTAATATTTTCAGATACCAAAGAAGCACTCTTTCTATCCATCTGTTATCCCTCCCTGTCGATGTACAGACAGCCCATTTCCTTTTCCAATCATGCATGCCCTTGATAATGTCTTTTCCACTATTTTTCACATGCATGCCATCATTAGTAATATGCTACAGCCTGTCTCCACTCTTTATGAGGCTCTCCACACAGTCTTTTGACTGACCCATAATTTCAATTCTTCCGAAGCTGAGGCATTCTGTGATCTGAAGTCCTATCACATCTCCAGGAGAATACAGGTGCTAGAAAGATAGACTGTAGTGTCAGGGAGCAGTTTGGGATCATTGACTGAACTGAGAGACTTCCCCAAAGCTGTCCACCTGTTCTCTTCTTTTTATTCAATGTTGTGCATACTGTACCTGTATTGTTTGTTCAAGGTAGATATAGTGATGAACTAACTTACCCAGCTGCCTGATCAAGTGAATAACCTAATATTTGGAATATAAATTTCTAATCATTTAGTTTTTTTTCTGTGTATGTTATATAAGGATCTGTATCCAGATGATAGATGTTTTTAATCAAAAGTGTCATCTACAAACAGAAGTATCTGGAGAATCTTATGACAGAGAAATCCTCTTCCATGTGAACTTTGAACAAAACGCCCTCTATAACAATAGCAAACACCTTTGATTGGTAAATACATCTTTTTTTCTTCACTTAATATAAAGCAGTCAGGTAATAGAGTAGATAACAGCACTGGACCTGGAGTCAAGAAGACTTGAATTTAAATTCTGACTTATTCACTTACTAACTGTGTGACCCAGAGCAAGTCATTTGATTTCTGTCTGCCTTGGTTTCCTCATCTATAAAATGGAGATAATAATAACACCTATCTCCCAGGCTTTTCATAAAGATCAAATGAGATAATATTTATAATATACTTTGTATAGTTCCTGGCACATAGTAGGTACTATATAAATGTTAGCTACTACTATTATTATTTAGATAAATAAAATATATAAAATTCTTTGTTAACTTAAAATGCTATAGAAATAAAAATAATAAAGCATTACTATTATAGTAACACTTGAAGGAATTTAGGAAAGACTCTAGGACTGAATAAATAAGAGAAATTACTTTGAATTTGAAATGAAATGAAAATAAATGAACACATATATACATAGATACACAAGCATGCATGAATATAGTGTATACATAAGCAAATATAGATTTCTACATAAATATTCAATGATTGTTTGCATGGAGATAATAATTGATTCTATAGAAGCTGATGAGATCACTACATGAGGGTATAGAGACAAAAAAGAAGAAAACCCAGAGAGGAAGTTGGGGGGTAGGGTGGGGGATTCCCATAGTTAGTGAGCATAATTTTGATGATATCTAGCAAAGAAGACTGAGAAGTGGCCATCTAGGTAGGAGGAGCAAGAGAGAATAGTGTAAATATCAAGATTTTAAAAGTTGGTTAACAACATCAAATTCCACAGAAAAATGAAAAAGAGGGAAAGTGGAGATGGGGGAGGGGTCATTACATTTAGGTGTTTTGTTTTTTTTTTTTTTTGAGGGCAATTGGGATTAAGTAACTTGCCCAAGGTCACACGGCTAGGTTTTTGTTTGTGTGTGCATTAAGTGTCTGAGGTTGGATCTGAACTCAGGTCCTTCTGACTCCAGGGCCAACACTCTACTCACTGTGCCACCTAGCCACCCCTACATTTAGTTTTTAAAAGTTTGTTGGAGATTTTGCCAAGAGCAATATCAGTTGGATGATGAGGTCAGAAGCCAGTTTGCAGAGGTTAAAATAAGAGCAGAGGAATTTGGGGCACTGAGTGTAGATGATTTTCTCAAGGAATTTTATTGAGGAGGGGAGTAGAAATATGGAATGATAACTAATAGAAATAAAGAGATCTAGTGAAGTGGGTTTTTTTGTTTTGTTTTGTTTTGTTTTTTTTGTTTGTTTTGGTTTGGTTTGTTTTAAGGCTGGGGGAGCCCAGGATGTATTTATAGATACCAGGGAAAGAACAAGTAGATAAGGTGAGGATCAAAGAAAAAGGGGGAGTGATAATGAGTGTAATAATATTAAATAATTCTTTAGAAAGTTTCCTCTAACCATATCCCAGAACTGGTATCCAAGACTTCTCTTAAATAATACAGATGAGGGGGACCACTAGCCTGAATATAACTTGTTTAGTACCATTTAATTCCTTACTCCTTCAATCTTTTCTAGCTTCATCTTGCCCACCCCAGACCTTAGTATCCAACCCAATATTTGCCTTTCCCTTTTCTTGGCTGCTAAGTTTTCCTCAAAAAAGTTTAGAAAAAAAACCTAAAAAATTGCAGATTAAATTCACTACAATTTAACCTTAGGACCTTCCTATGATTTAGTAATTAATCTCTCCATTTATCCCTAGCTGTACTATCACATTCAACACAATGGATGTTCCAACTGTTCTACTCTCTTTAAGTCTCCAACTCCATTTTTGTTCTCTACATGCTCTTCTGATGATCTCATCTGCTTTCCTGAATGGGGTATGACTAATGTAAACTCCTCAGTTACTCTCTTCTCTACCTAAAAATTCTATAACTGCATCCCCTTTTTGTTCTAGGAAGCTCTAAGCAAATGCTACCACTACAACAGTGTTTAAGCAGCAGTACAGATAGAGCAGTGCTCCTCCTGTCTGCAACGATTAGCTAATCTTTTCTTTCCAAGGCTAGCCTCTGCCTCCTCCTCCATCCCTTCCTGCTTCCTACAGGACTATTTTCCATCTTTGTCTCTACATATATTTCTTTATCTATCTCTTTCTCTCTCTTTCTTGTTATCTCTCTCTGTCTCTTTTTTTTCGTATTTCTATTTCCATTTCTCTCTCTCCCATATCTCCCATCTCATCTATCCTTCCCACTCCACTTGCCCTTTCTTCCTCTTTGTCCACCAACAACTTTTGTTCTAATTTTCCCTGAAAAAGAAAAAGAAAACACTCAATCCTCTTTCCCCCTTGAGCAATCATATATATATATATATATATATATATATATATATATATATATATATATATATATATATATATATATATATATATATACACACACACATATACACACACACAAATATATATTAATTTCATTTAACCAACAAACATATTGAAAAAGTGATTTACATTGGACGCCTCTAATTTCTCTGTACTCACTGGCCCTTTAAAATTTACTTATGCCTTTAACATCTTGCTAAAACTAATAACCATAATTTACATTTATATAGCAATTCAAGATCTTCAAAGTGCTTTCCTCACAGCAGTCCCATGAAGTAAATAGTAAATGTTTTGTTATTCACATATTCTATGTAGCAGAGAAGGACTGGGCTAAAGGGGACAGTCTTTGAAGCATGAACAGATATTCCCTGCTTTAGTTCTATCCAAGTGACTACTTGGAACATTGAGGTGATCCTACTTCTGAGCAAATGATTCAGGGGTCAGTACTAGGTGATGGAAATTTTTCCAGTTGGTTACAAAGCATGAAGAAGAACTGATGACTTGGACATTGGTCGGTAAAAATTGAGTGTGTATAAAAAAGGAAGTTCCACTTCTCTATTTCATTTTGTATCTGTTTGAGGCAGGATTCCTCAGAAGTGGTTCCAGTGTCCAGTGAAGGAAGGGAAGCAGCCATGTGTCCCACCTAAGCATGACAACGTGTGTGTGTGTGTGTGTGTGTGTGTGTGTGTGTGTATGTGTGTGTGTTTTGTCTTGATCTTAGGGCAAAAAATATTCCTAGTCTGGAAGGGTCCAGACAATACTGTGAATTCAGGAGATACTGAGACTCCATCTTTGACCCACCTACAAATCACAGATAAATGGCAGTGATATCAGTTGCTACTGGTGTGGTAGTGGTAAATGGTAGTAGATGCATCACGATGTGGATGAGGATGGTGACAGCCTGAGGTAGTATGATTCCCTCATGGTGGAAAGAAATGCTGGCTTTGAATCATAGAAAGGCACTAATACTTGGAGCCCAACATAAAGCTATGCTTAAGGGAAACATTATGAGTGAACTATGAAGGGAGACAATGAATAGAAGTAGGAGGTATTCCTTTGCCATATGTTATGTTTATGTATACCTCACTTCCACATTGACCTTTAAGTTTGATCCCACTCTACCCAAGGACCTTGTGTATATAAGGCAAGAGGGCAATCCATTGTGGGGAGAAGTATTTTATACCAGATACTTTTGCCATGCCTTCTCAGTAAATCCCTTTTCTAAAACCTAATGGGACTCTTTCCTATGCATTCTTTTCCTGCTTTCTATCCACTTACAATGTAGGTACCATGAATTGAGCTGAGTTCATTTTTAGGAATTGTGGCCCTAATGAAGAGGTCTGAGATTTCTGGGTTTATTTTTTAAGTGTCCTCAGTTCTATATGCAGGCAATAATGTCCATCAGATGCAAATCGATTTCTGAATTATATTTGCATTTTTTAAACTAGAATTCCAGGCTAAATGTGCAGCCAGCCAGCTCCATTAGGGAAACCTGGAGATGACAGGGTGCCTGGGTCTTGAGTTCATGTACGGCCTTGGACTGAAATGTAGAACTATGTTATATAAGAAATGGGCTAAACCTAATACTCTTTCTCAGCCCAGAGAATGAGATGGTTGTTATTCAATCACGTCCAACCCTCCATGATGATGATACTGGAGTGGTTTGACATTTCCTTCTCCAGAATTCCCACATTTTACAGATGAGGAACTGAGGCAAATAAAGGTTAAGTAATTTTCCCAGAGTGACACAGCAAGTAAATATCTGAGGCCACATTTGAACTCAGGTCTTTCTAACTCCAACCCCAGTACTCATCCACTGTACCACCTAGCTAAGGTGGTGGTGGTGATGGAAAAATTATGCCTCCAGGTGTTGGGAATGTATGTTAGTATATTGGTTTTGATACCATTGACTTTTTAAAGAGGAACACACTGGTAGGGACTCATGAGCAATAGTACTACAAGTATACCTCTTTGAGTTTTCCTACCTCCAGAACCCAGAAGTCTTCAGTAGTCACTTTCTCTAGGGACTCCAAACCATGAGTTCCTAGTTGACAAAGTAGTTTAATGTCAGGACACTGACATTCAGAGAGCCTCAATAATTCCCACATCATCACATGGTTAATCTGTCAAGGACTTGAACACAGCTATCCTGACTCTGGATCCAATGTTCTTTACACTATAATGTAATGTCCCACAAAGTTTAATAATATTCACAATCACTGGATCTGATGTACTTTTCTCAGGACTGATTTTACTTACCTCTCCAGAGTTTTTTATATAGTTAACTATCTCTTCATCTCTCCTCTCTCCCTTTGCTAAATCTCATCATTATTTCCCTCTGCCTACTTACTATAGCAAAAACTAGCAATTATATAGATTTTGGGGCATCTAGGTGGTGCAGTGGATAGAGCGTTGAGCCTAAAATCAGGAAGACTCATCTTCCTACATTTAAATTCTGCCTTAGACACTTAGTAGCTGTGTGATTTTGGGTGTCACTTAACCCTCTTTGCCTCAGTTTTCTCATCTGCAAAATGAGTTGGAAAAGGAAATGGCAAATCAAGCTAAGAAAACCTCATGACTGATCAACAATAATATAATGCTTTAAGATTTGTGAAGTGTTTTTCCAAATATTATCGAATTTATCCTCATGACAAACTTGGGCAGAATGTAGTATTATTACATTCATTTTACATATGAAGGCATTGAGGCAAGAAGAAATTAAGTCTCTTGCCCAGGGTGAAATAGCTAGTAAGTTTCTGAAGCCAAATTTGAATTCAGGTCTTCCTGACTCCAGGTCCAATGCCCTATCCACTCTATCACCTCATAAGACTCAAATTAATAGTTCACATTTATATCACATCTTTCAGTTTACAAAATGCCTTCTGCCTTTTATCTCAAAGATCCCATTCAACTCCAGGGCTTCAACAATTGCCTTCTAGTGGATTATTTCAAAATATACTTGTCTGGACCTGATCTCTGTCCTGAATGCCTGACCCGCATTTCAGAAGTCTACTTTTAGGAATCTTTCTGATTTTACCTCACCTTTTAACATGCTCAGAAGTAGCAATGTAAAGGGAATTACAAATCCTTTCCTGGCCTACTAATGCCAGGTACAGGGGTGGTTATAGGAAGAAATATCCCTTGCTCCCTTTTCTAGCTATTTCCAGAAATATCCATAATGACACGAATAAATTCAACTTCTGAGGGAATTTTAAGGGAAACCGAGAGACAGTTGTAGAGAGAGATAGTCAGATTTTTCCTCAAGTCTCTAGACACTCAAAGCAATAATAATTGGGTAAGAGACAAACTTAGAAAGGGAAAAAGGACATGGTCAAGATAACATAGATGGTCAATGATGGATTTTGGAGTTGAACCCAAGCTCTCTGATTTCAAAGTAATTACCCTTTCAATTAAACCATGACATCTCTAATTCTTTGAACAAAAGTATGATAATATTTGAAGCTGGTTGGCATATTTGCTAAGAATACATATAATGGTAGAAAAGATGATCAAAAGAAAAAAATATGAAAATAAGATTGTTTCAGAAAAACTGAAAATCAAGGGACACAGTAAGATAGATTCAGCAGAAAGAGAAACATAGAGCTGGATACTTCTAAAGCACAAGAAGTTTTATTTTCTTTAGTATTTTTTTTTGTTCTTCCTTTACCAATCCGTTGATTCTTTTTCATGATTTTCTTGTATCACTCTCATTTCCCTTCCCAATTTTTCTTCTACCTCTCTTAACTTGATTGTTGAAATCCTTTTTGAGCTTTTCCATGGCCTGAGACCAATTCATATTTTTCTCTGAGGCTTTGGATATAGGGATTTTGACTTTGTTTTCTTCTTCTGAGTGTGTGATTTAATCTTCCTTGTCAACGTAATAACTTTCTATACTCAGATTTTTTTTTTCTGGCTTGATCATTTTTCCAGACTATTTCTTGACTTTTAATTATTTGCTAAATCTGGGCTCTGCTTCCATAGTGGATGTCATACTGTCTCAAGCTTCAGGGGTTTTGTGCAGCTGCTTTCAGAGATACTTCTAGAGGTCTCTAAGTTTTTAGTTCTCCTAAGGTGGTATGATATAAGGAGAGGTATGTTTACTATTCTCCTGGCCTATACCCTGGTCTATGAGTGACCACAAGAACTCTTTTCCCTGGAACTGTGATGAGAATCCCTGTTCCACTGTAGCCACAAGCTCTAGTGTGCTTGTGCTCCTCCTTCCCCTGGGACTGCCACCCAAGACTGTGACCTGGATCTGAGCATGGACAACACAACAGAGTCCTGCCCCCAGTGCCAGCAAAAAGACCCTGTTGTCTCAGTCTGGCTGATTGTCTGACCCCCTTACTCTCTGCGGACTGAGAGCTCCTAAAGCAGTGCTTGCTGATGCTGATTCAGTTGCTCCCATGACCTACTCCTGGTTTTCTGATGCCTGCCTGGTCTGTGCTGGTATGGCCAGCACTGGATTGTGCTCCACTCTCACCCTGGTGTAACAGACCTTTCCTGCCAACTTTCTAAGTTGTCTTGAGCTAAGAAACTGTTTCAGCTCATACTCTTGCGGGTTTTGCTGCTCCAGAATTTGTTTTGAGGCATTATTTAAAACTTTTGGAGCGATTTGGGGGAGAGCTCAGCTGAGTCCCTGCTTTTTATCCATCACCTTGGCTCTCTGTTCCCTTGATTACTTCTTGAGATAATTTTCCACTAGTGGTTATAGACTATTCTAAGAAAATGCATCTCTCCCAACAAGTAATTCCTGTGGTCAGAATCTGTAATTGCAAAATAGATTGCAAAAGGCTAGAACGACAGCTTGTAGCTGAGGAAGAAAGAGTAGAATGAATATCCAGGGTATAGACAAAGAACAAAGCATGTCCTCATATAAAGCTGAGTATAATGTCCTGGCTATGATTTATACACTTTTATATCTCTAGAACCTAGGACAGTTCCTGGAACTTATTCAATTCTTTTTTAATTGAGCTGAATTGGAGCAAAGTATGGTTGCATCTGAGTCTTGAGACTATGCTTTGGTTTCATAAGAACTCCATGAAAACCAATTGAGCCAAGACACATTATATAATATGCTTCTAGGAACACAATTAGAAGACTAAATCAAATAAAATAGAAATGTATTATGTTTATGTGTTTGGTTTCTTTAACATATGAATATTCTGACAAACAGATTGTTATATTAAAAATGATAGATATTTGCTTTAATCTGTGTTGGTACTTGCTCTCATAGTGCAGACAGCATCCCATTCATGCTTTCTTATTCTTTATAATACCACCATATTTTGCTGTTTTAGAACACAGCTGGGATATTGTATCATATTCTAAGTGTCTCATTTTAGGAACAGCATTAATAATCTAGGAAGCATCCACATCAAGGTCAGGAATAAGGTCTTCATCTCCATGAATGATGAGGATCAATGGCAGGATGTTTAGAATGGAGAAGAGATGGCAGGAAGAACATGGAGCTGCTTCCAATTACTTGCCAAAATGTTTTTTTTTTTTCTAAAGTGAATGTCACTCTCTTACTTGATAAATTCCGATGTCTCCCTGTTACCTGGAAGGGCAAATATAAACTCCTCTTCCTGACATTTAATATCCTTTATAACCTATCTTTCTCCTACTCTTTCAGTCTAATTCCCATCCATAGACTCTTTGGCCATGCTGGATTCTTGCTATTTCTCATATACAGTTCTCTAGCTCCAATCTCCTTTGCCTTTGTACTGGCCACTGCCCATGCCTGGAATTGATTTTTTACTCTCCTTTATGACATAGAATTCCTAGTTTGATTCAAAATTGTCTTCAAGCACCTACCTACATAATGTCTTTCATGATCTTTCCAAGTTGCCAATAAATTTCACCCCAAATTGTCTTTTACCTATTTTGTCTATACCTATATATTATGTATATAACAAAAACATTTAGAAAGGGCTTTAATGTTTTCAAGGTTCTTTGCAAATACCTCATTTTCTCCTCATAATAACCATGGGAAGCAGGTGCTATTATATCTTTGTTTTGATATTACAGAGGAATATTATCAAACTGGAGGAATGCAACCAGAAGGGTGAATGAACCTAAAATGATACCCTACCAGAAACTGTTAAAGAAACTGGATATTTGGTGGAGCCAAGATGGCGGAAAGGAAGCAGTAACCTCGATGAGCTCCTCAGTCACTAAGTCTCAAAAGGTGAATCTGAGCGGATTCCGGAGTGATGGAGCCCACTGGAAGACAGAGCTTGGCAGAGTACAGCCCAGGAGGTTGCCCAGTGTGCCCGGAGAGGACGAGCACAGAGCGCGTGGGGTCTGCACAGCTCAGACCAAACCTAAGAGCAGACAAGCAGACTACACCAGAGAGAGAAAAAGCCCCAGCCTGCAGACTTACCAAGGAAGAATCACAGTCATCTCGCAGAGGGAAAGGATCATTGGAGCCAGGTAGGAGAGTCTGGCCCCCAGTGGAGAGAGTGGCTTCTCCAGGCTGCATTTGCCCCCACAGCCTGGAAGTTTAGAAACTGCCTGCCTGTATAATACAGGGGCTGGAATGGCAAAGTAAATTCTAGCTGCTCCAATCCTCCCATCCCTCCTTCATGAAGCAGAAAACCCAAAAATAAGTCTCCCACCCAGATTGAAATCCCAAGTTAATGGAAATAGCCCCAGGCTAGAGAGTCTCCAAGAAGGGGTGTAACTGAGACATCCAGGAATCTGAAGAGAAGAGAGGGAGGGGTCACAACAAGCCCCACCTCACCTCACCAACAAAAGCCTACTTATAGCCCAGGGGTATAGAGGCAGAAATCTGATGTGGTCAGACTCACCCCCACCTACACATCTACATTCCTCACTGATTTCCCTGACTTAGCCATAAACTAGCCACCCAGAGGTATTCAAAGTCAAGGATCAGGCCCTAAACTCATAGCCTGAGAAACTAAGAAACAGGAAGTCACAATGGGAAGGAAGGAAGCTGAAAAGGAGAAGGGGAAGGCAAGAAAGTCTGTCTAAGCCTACTATGTAGGGGAAGAACAACTAAATACACAGGTCAATATAGACTCTCTACCCACACCTGAGACCACAGAAGGAAACATGATCTGGTCTCAATCTCAAATAGCATTCCTGGAGGAGCTTAATAAAAATTTTAAAGACCAAATCTGGGAAGTAGTGACCAACTTGGAAAAAAGTCTCAGTGAAGAAAACAAATCCTTAAAAAGTAAAATTAGTGAAGTAATTGGAGAAAATACCTCCCTAAAAAGGAACTTCAAAAACTAACTGAAGACCATAATTCCCTAAAAATTAGATACAACCAAGCTGAAACTCAGAACTCTATGATGCAGCAGGAGTCAATCAAAAAAAACAAAACGATCAAAAAACTGGAAGAAAATGTAAAATATCTCACTGGAAAAATAACTGACCTAGAGAACAGATCCAGGAGAGACAACTTAAGAATTATTGGTCTACCAGAAAGCCATGATGAAAAAAAGCAGCCTAGACAACATCCTCCAAGAGATTGTCAAAGAAAACTGTCCTGAGGTCCTGGAATCAGAAGATAAAATAGCTATCGATAGAATTCACCGGACTCCTCCTGAAAGAGATCCCAAACTGAAAACTCCAAGAAATATAGTAGCCAAATTCCAGAATTAAAAGATTAAAGAAAAAATTCTGCAAGCAGCCAGAAAGAAACAATTCAAATATCGAGGAACTACAGTTAGGATCACACAGGACCTAGCAACTTCTACATTAAAAGAGCAGAGGGACTGGAACTTGATATTTCGTAGGGCAAGAGAGCTAGGACTACAACCAAGGATTAACTACCCAGCAAAACTAAGCATAATCTTTCAGGCAAGGAGATGGACGTTTAATGAAATAAGAGACTTCCAGACTTTCCTGATGAAAAAGCCAGAGCTCAATGGAAAATTTGATCTCCAATTACAAGACTCCAGAAAGATATAAAAAGGGAAACAAGGGAAACACAGACTCACACATGTATAATTGCACACACCCAAAACACATGCTCATTACTTGGGATGCAACAAGAGCAAAATGTTCACATCCCTATATGTGGAGCTGATAACTGTCAATATTCGAAATCTTTATGATTATCATGACCTTCTAAAGGCTTATACTTAGATAGAGGGTGTGGGTATGAATGCACTAACATGAAGTCTAAAAAAAAACAAAAAAGACTATTAAGGGGATCAAAGAGACTGTAAGGGGAAAAACAAAAGGATGAGCTAGGAAAAGGTAAAATATGCCATCTGAAGAGGCATCAAAACACACTATAGAAGAGGGGAAAGAGAGAGGGAGAAGAACATCATTTAAACACTATTCTCACTGGCTCTGGTCCAAAGAGGGATCAAATTAATCAGTGAAGTTTAAGATTCTAATATGAATAGACACATAAATTCATTAAATAGAGGAAAAGGAGGGAGGGAGAGGAGCACTGTTTGAAATTTACTCTCATTGGTTTGGAATCAAACAGGGAGTAATTTACTCTGATAAGTATAAAAATTTATTGTGTCCTATAGATAGTGGAAGGGTAAGGGGGGGGTGAAAAGGAGGAGACTAAAGGGGGATTAGAAGGGAGGGAAATAGTAGTAAGGGGAGAGGGTAGGTCAAGAAGGGGGGGTCACTGGGTGGGAACACTGAGGGAGGGGTTGGTCAAAAGGGAAAACTTCAAGGAGGGGAAGGGAGAAGGAAGAAACAAAAACATAAACAGGGGAATGGAATAGGATGGAGGGGAAGAGACAGATAGTCATCATTACTGTGAATGTGAATGGGATGAACTCTCCCATAAAACAGAGGCAGATAGCAGAATGGATTAAAAACCATAATCCTACAATATGCTGTCTACAAGGAACACATTTGAAACAAAGGGATACCCACAGGGTAAAGGTAAAAGGTTGGAGTAAAATTTATTATGCCTCAGCCAAAGTAAAAAAACCAGCGGTAGCAATACTTATCTCAGATAAAGCAAAAGCAAAAATAGATATAATTAAAAGAGATAAGGAAGGAAACTATATCCTATTAAAAGGCACCATTGAGAATGAAGCAATATCACTACTTAATATATATGCACCAAGTGGTATAGCATCCAAATTCCTAGAGGAGAAGTTAAAGGAATTAGAGGAAGAAATAGATAGCAAAACTATATTAGTTGGGGACATAAGTCTCCCCATCTCTGAACTCGATAAATCTAACCTCAAAATAAACAAGAAAGAAGTTAAGGAGGTGAATAGAATGTTAGAGAGACTAGATATGATGGATCTCTGGAGAAAACTGAATGGGGATAAAAAGGAATTTACTTTCTTCTCAGCAGTGCATGGTACATACTCAAAAATAGACCATGTACTAGGGCATAAAAACCTCACAATCCAGTGCAAAAAGGCAGAAATATTAAATGCATCGTTCTCAGATCATGATGCAATAAAAATTATATGCAATAAAGGGCCAGGGAAAGACAGACTAAAAACTAATTGTAAATTAAACAATTTAATCCTAAAGAATGGATGGGTCAAAGAAGAAATTATAGAAACAATCAATAATTTCATTCAAGAAAATGATAATAATGAGACAACATACCAAAATTTATGGGATGCACTAAAGGCAGTTCTCAGGGGAAGTTTTATATCCCTGAGTGCATACATGAATAAATTAGAGAAAAGGGAGGTCAATGAATTGGACATGCAATTGAAAAAGCTAGAAAAAGAACAAAATGAAAATCCCCAATTTAGCACTAAATTAGAAATATTGAAAACCAAAGGTGAGATTAATAAAATTGAAATTAAGAAAACTATTGAATTAATAAATAAAACTGAGCTGGTTTTATGAAAAAGTCACCAAAATTGATAGTCCCTTAGTCAATATGATAGAAAAAAGAAAGAAGAAAACCAAATTTTGAGTATCAAAAATAAAAAAGGTGAATCTACCTCTAATGAAGAGGAAATCAAAAAAATAATGAGGAATTATTTTGCCCAATTGTATGCATATGAATATGACAATCTTAGTGAAATGGATGAATATTTACAAAATCACAAGTTGCCCAGATTAACTGAAGAGGAAGTGAATTACCTAAATAACCCCATCTCAGAAAAAGAAATCAAACAAGCCATCAATGAACTCCCTAGGAAAAAATATCCAGGGCCAGATGGGTTCACTAGTGAATTCTATCAAACATTTAAAGAATAATTGATTCCAATACTCTACAAACTATTTGGGAAAATTAGTGAAGGAGTCCTACCAAATTCTTTCTATGACACAAATATGGTACTGATTCCTAAATCAGGAAGAGATAAGACAGAGAAAGAAAATTATAGACCAATTTCCCTCATGAATTTAGACGCAAAAATTCTAAATAAAATATTAGCCAAAAGACTCCAACAAATTATCACAAAACTAATACACTTTGATCAAGTAGAATTCATTCCAGGAATGCAAGGATGGTTTAATATTAGGAAAACCATCAGTATAATTGAGCATATCAACAATAAAACTAGCAGAAACCACATGATCATCTCAATAGATGCAGAAAAGGCTTTTGACAAAGTATAACATCCATTCCTATTAAAAACACTAGAAAGTATAGGAATAAATGGAGCCTTCCTTAAAATAGTTGATAGCATCTATTTAAAACCATCAGCAAGTATTATATGCAATGGGGATAAACTAGAAGCCTTTCCAATAAGATCAGGAGTGAAACAAGGGTGTCCACTATCACCCCTCTTATTCAATCTGGTACTAGAAACACTAGTAGTAGCAATTAGAGAAGAAAAAGAAATCAAAGGAATCAAATTAGGCAAAGAAGTGACCAAGATATCACTCTTTGCAGATGATATGATGATATACTTAGAGAATCCTAGAGAATCAAGTAAAAAACTACTAGAGACAATAAATAAATTTGGCAAAGTTGCAGGATATAAAATAAACCCACGTAAATCCTCAGCATTCCTGTACATCTCTAATGAAACTGAACAACAAGAGATAGAAAGAGAAATCCCATGTAAAGCCACTGTAGACATTATAAAATATTTGGGAATCTACTTGCGAAAACAAACCCAGAATCTATATGATCACAACTACAAAACACTTCTCACACAAATAAAATCAGATCTAAATAGTTGGAAAAATATCAATTGTTCATGGCTGGGTCGAGCTAATATAATAAAAATGACAATTTTACCCAAACTAAACTATATATTTAGTGCCATACCAATCAATTTACCAAAAAACTACTTTGTAGAGTTAGACAAAATAATAACAAAATTTATTTGGAAAAACAAACGGTCTAGAATATCAAGGGAATTAATGAAAAGAAATGCTAGGGAAGGTGGATTAGCTATGCCAGATCTTAATCTGTATTATACAGCAGCAGTCATCAAAACTGCTTGGTACTGGCAGAGGTGTAGAGTAGTGGATCAATGGAATAGATTAGGCACAGGAGATCCAGCAGTTAATGAATATAGTAATATATTGTTCAATAAACCCAAAGACCCCAGTTTTTGGGATAAGAATGCACTTTTTGACAAAAACTGCTGGGAA
This sequence comes from Gymnobelideus leadbeateri, assembly GCA_011680675.1. NCBI lineage: Eukaryota > Metazoa > Chordata > Mammalia > Diprotodontia > Petauridae > Gymnobelideus > Gymnobelideus leadbeateri. The sequence continues at coordinate 318,454 of WOXC01005536.1, forward strand.
AACTGGAATACAGTATGGCAGAAAGTGGGCATAGATCACTATCTAACACCATATACCAAAATCAAGTCTAAATGGGTGCATGATCTAGGTGTAAAGGATGATACTGTAAGCAACTTGGGAAAGCAAGGAATAGTTTACCTGACAGACTTGTGGAGAGGGGAAGATTTTAGGCCCAAACAATAATTAGAGTGCATTATAAAACGCAAAATGGATAATTTTGATTACATCAAATTGAAAAGCTTCTGTACAAATAAAGCCAATGCAACCAAGATCAAGAGAGAGGTGGGAAATTGGGAAAGTATTTTTACAACTTGTGTCTCTGATAAAGGATTCATTTCTAAAATTTATAGAGAATTGAGCCAAATCTATATGAATTCAAGTCACTCCCCAATTGATAAATGGTCAAAGGATATGAACAAGCAGTTTTCAGAGAAAGAAATTAAAGATATCTATAAGCATATGAAGAAATGCTCTAAATCACTATTAATTAGAGAAATGCAAATCAAAACAACTCTGAGATACCACATCCCTCCAGTCAGATTGGCTCAGATGACAAAACAAGAAAGTGACAAGTGCTGGAGAGGATGTGGAGAAATTGGAACACTAATACATTGCTGGTGGAGTTGTGAACTTATCCAACCATTCTGGAGAACAATCTGGAATTATGCCCAAAGGATTATAAATAATTTCATACCCTTTGACCCAGCAATACCACTTCTAGGGTTATATCCCAAAGAGATCATAGAAGTGGGAGGAAGACCCATATGTACAAAAATATTTTTAGCAGCCCTTTTTGTGGTTGCAAAGAATTGGAAACTAAAGGGGTGCCCATCAATTGGGGAATGGCTAAACAAGCTGTGGTATATGAATGTAATGGAATATTATTGTGCTATAAGAAACAAGGAGGTGATGGATTTCACAATTACCTGGAGAGACATATACAAACTGATGCTGAGTGAGAAGAGTAGAATCAGAAGAAATTTGTATACAATCACAGACATACCATATCTGTGATGACCAACTATGACAGACTGGACTCTTTTCAGCAATGCAGTGATATAGGTCAATCCCGAAAGACTCAAGAAAGTGAGAAAAGCACCATCCAGAGATACAACTAGAGGGAACTGAGCCTGAATCCTGATGGAAGCAAATTGAATGATCTTTTTCTTTTCGTTGTTTGGTTTTTTTTCTTCCTTACCATCTCTCATCCCACCTAGTACAATACGCCTTTGTAATTGGAATAATGTCTGGTATGAATGCATTTGCAGATCTTATACTGGCTGTCATGGGGGGAGGGGGGTTGGAGGGAAGGGGAATTTGAAAATCAAGGAACTATGGAATTGAATCTTGTTAACTGAAACTAAACTAATAAATTAATTTAAAAAAAAAAGAAACTGGATATTTAATCTCAAAGGAGACATCATAGCTGATTTCAAATAGTTAATAGAGATTTCTTTTGAAGAAAAGGGTTACAACTTTTCTGGTTGGTCCCAGGAGGCAAAAGTGGGAGTAATGACTATGAGGTTCAGAGATGTAGCTAACTGCCTCAAGGAAAAGGAACTAATTTGTAACATTCACTGCTGTCCAAATCAGTTCAATCCAACAAGCATTTATTTAATGCCTCCTCTATACAGTGTAATGAGGCAGGTTCTAAGAACATAAGAGGAAAACAGATCTCAAGGAGTTTACGTTCTATTGGTTGGACACAACATGTAATGAGATAAGTATGTAAATTATTACTGGAGATGGAATGAGTGCTAACACCTAGGAGAAGACATGGAATGGATTCTCCTGGATTCTCCAGGAGAATTTAGAGTCCCTGCTCACTAGAAGTTTTCAAGCAGAGGTTGGAGAGCCACCTCTCAGAAATGTCCTAGTTTGGATTCATGCTTGGAGTTGGAGTTGAACAAAATGATCTTTAGGGTCCCTTCTCTCTATATAATTCTCTAACCAAAGACACCTTTATAATAAGCCCCAGCCATCGTCCAAGGGGAGAGAATTCCATAGTTGGCATTTCACAGGGTGTCAAAACTGGAAGGCATGTACATTAAATAACCTAGCCTAGCTTCCTCATATTACTAAAGTGGAAAATATAGTCCAGAGAGGTGAAATGACTTTTTCATAATCTTACAACCAGTCCTTTGACTTTTGACCCTTATATAGTTAGCTACTATCATAAGCCACCAAATAAGCAAATCCAATGAATAAAAAAAATCAGATGTCACCAGTTGTTGCTGTGTTTTTTTTTTTCCACTGACAGATTTTTTAAAATAGTCCAAAAAACCAAGTCATTCAGGCTGGTTTGTGAAAGAAAGAAAAAAAAACAGCCTGGGTGATTCCTCCTATCCTCCAATTTTAACTGGGCCAGACCTGGTAATCATCAACCACAATGTCCGCCAAGAAGAGCATATGCAAAATGAATTCAGCAGTGACTCAATTCCTAAGTCATTCAACTTCTGTCCCAAACTGGATCAGCATTGAATGGAGAGAGCCAAACTTTAGGGAGCTATGGTCTAGGGAGCCAGCTCCCACTAGCAAGCAGGCTGCTTCCTTCTTCACCAGCTGTGGCCTCCATGTGGCCCTCTGTGGTCGTTATAGCCAAGGTCACACTGGGAAAATGAAGTGTGCCCTGTTGGAAATGTGACTTGAAGGGCACGTCCCTATAAAGAGACATCTTAGACTTCCCATCTGCAAAAAGTTCCTCCAGCACTGCCTCCTGTGTATCTATGCTTTTGCAAACAAGAATTAAGGAGGTGGTGTATTTAAAAATGCTTTGTACCTGTAAAGCTCTATGTAAACATAAATTGGTTATCTCTGTTTCCATCATGGTAAGAGCGATGAGCAGAACTGATTTTCTAGGCAGTGGCACCTCTCAAGGACTGTAGTTGTCCAGCTTCATGGGCAGTGCACCTGTCCAGTAACTCAAAAGTTCCCCTAATTCTCTCTGTTGTTCATTCACTATGGTAGAATATATTTATACTTCAGCATCGTGTGGAGACAAGCTGGGTAGGCTTCAGACATAGACCAGTCTACTATTAGAAGAAAACCTGCCTAGTTATGTGCAGAGGATCATCACCAGAAGGTTGGTAAATTAAAGGCAATTATTTTTGACTACAGCAATTCATGAACCAATTTACTAAGGCAAAGATAGCACTCCATCTGACTTGAAGAAAGGAGTAAATGCACGAATCATTTGATATCTGGGAATATTATTATTATTATTATATCACTGAGTTTTTCCTTGTTTGAATCCAGATTTAGCACAGATGCTTCTATGTGATGGCAAGGTTTTTGCTTTCCAGATAGAGAGACTGATTTTCTGACTAGATGTTGATAATATAAAACTGATGTTTTTTTCACCTCATAATCCCTACCTTGACATTCTGGATAAACAGCAAGTCCTTATGCTTACTCATGCATCTGAGTCAATCACACTACTCTATCCTTGCTGAGTTGAAATCTGAACCATTTCAACCCTTTCCAGGAATAGATCTCAGGCAGATAGTGAAATAAGCATGGCTACACAGTTTCTATGCATCAGACTCCATATACAGAAGTGGGAGTGAGAAAACCATGGGTTCAAATCCCACTCTTGATAGTTACGATCTGTGATTCTATGGATAAGTTGTGTAATTGCCTGAGTCCCAGTTTCCTTACCTTTAAAATGAGAATAATAACAACTACCTCTCAGAGTTGTGAAACTCAAAGAGACAATATATGTAAAGTGTTTTCCAAAACTTAAATTATCCAATTAAGTAACAATTTTGCCAAATATCCAAAAAAGAGGAAGATACCAGAGTTATGGGGGGGAATCTTAAACTTAAGAGAATATCATCCCAAAATGATGACCAAAATGCCTATTGTTCCATGCAGACAAAATGTATATGATGGTCATCTATCCACAAATTGAGAATATCCTTGATGAAGGTATTAGCAGGGAACAAGAAAGAGCTGAAAATGATATTCAACAAGGTACTACATCTGCATCATCTCATAACTGACAGCAAGATGAAGAGAATAAAAAATTCCATTGTGCTTATTGACATCAAAAAAGCATTTGATCCAGTAAAATAAAATACCACCTTTAGGGTCCTTTACAACAAAGTATCTCCCATCCATATGTCAAGATCATTCCAGGTTCCTTGGAAGATATAGTGATGGAATTAGCCCTATTCAATGACCTTTAGAGTAACAAATATCAGTCAAATAATAAAGCAGGTAGATGATTCCCATTCCTCACCCCCAGAGTAGTCACCATCTGTGATAAAGGAAATCCAACAAAGCATCCAGATCAAGGAGAGATTCCCTATGATTGGTGAGTTCCACGGGTTGTTGTTTTCAAATAACATTTATTGATTGCATCAAACGCTAAGACATTGCAGAAACTTTTAAGTAATCATTCAAAGGAACTTGTCCTGTGCATTAACAGAAAAGAACCACACAATTGAAGATGTATTACTCAGATTTCAATATGCATCTGAATGGACTACCCATAGATCATCTCCCAAAGCTATGCTTATTTAGCATAGAGAGTGATTTGTACCCAGTTTTGAAGAAAAAAAAAATAAGATTGTGGGCTGGATGTCTTTCAGAAAATTGCAAAGTGCTTTTATTGACCCCAAGATGACCATGACAGCAAATGCCAACCTTTTCAAGACAAAACATTTCACTGGTATTACTTTATGGTAGCAAAATGTCAAACATCACTGCCTTTCAAGAACTAATGATGAATATCAAACAAATGAAAATGGAAAGGTTCATCGTGAGTGTGAACAAGCTGTAAGATATAAGCAATGAGGACTTCCCAAAAAGAACAGCAGTAAAGGATGTCATCAATTGTGTGAAAGAAAGAAGGCAAGTGAATGGTCAGAGTACTCCATACATATCTTTATAATGTATAGAGGAACTAATGAAGTCTTCTAGAACATTGAGTAGATTTCCTGTGGTAAATCTTTTGGAGAATCTAGATGAAAACAACACCAGGATGGGGAGATATGATTGGCTTATGATATGATCACAAATAGATGACATTACCAATCTACATGGATATTTGAGTGATTCATAGACCTTAACCATGGAAGGTACCTCAGAGGCCACCTAGTTCAAAACCTTAATTTTACAGATGAGGAACTGAGGCTAAGAGAGATTAAGTGACTTTTCCACAGTCACAGAGTATTAGCAGATCCATGAGCTGAACCTAGGTCCTCTCACTCCAAATATACCATTCTTCATTCTTCTACACTTCTCCTAGCACTATTATTATCAATCCTATCTGACAATTTCCCTCAGGATCCAGCTTCAATGATACTAAATAGGATGGAGGAGTGTATAATACATATATAATGACAACTAATAATAGCTAACATTTATAAAGTACTATGTTCCAGGAACTAAGACCAAGCAAGTGACACACATACACACATGTGCATATGTATACACGCATATGAGATCTATCCACACAGATATATGCATAAATACATATTTATTAATGTGTATGTATATGTGTATATACATATATATGTGTACGTATATAGCTGGACAATTAAGAAAAGGAAGCTCCATGAAAAGATTTCACAGATTTCCAGCTATCATTGAAAAAAAGAATAGCACAGCAGGGTCCAGAGGCCTTTAATCCCTTAGTGTAGAAGCTTCTAGGTCTTGTGTTATCTTGATTGTGTTTCCACAATACTCATATTGTTCTTCCTGATTGCTTATAATATTTTCTCCTTGACCTGGGAGCTCTGGAATTTGACTATAATAGTCCTAGAAGTTTTCTTTTGGGGATCTTTTTCAAGAGGTGATGGGTGAATTCTTTCACTTTCTATTTGGACCTCTGGTTCTAGAATATCGGGGCAATTTTTCTTAATAATTTATTGAAAGATGATTTCTTGGCTCTTTTTTTGATCATGGCTTTCAGGTAGTCCCATAATTTTAAAATTATATTTCCTGGATCTATTTTCCAGGTCATTGTTTTTTCCAATGAGATATTTCACATTGCCTTCTATTTTTTCATGTGTTTAGATCTGTTTTATAGTATCTTGATTTCTCATAAAGCCATTAGTTTCCATTTGCTCCAATCTAATTTTTAAGGAATTATTCTCTTGAGTGAGTTTTTGAAATTTCTTTTCCATCTGGCCAAGTTGGCATTTTAAGGCATTCTTTTCCTCATTGCCTTTTTGGGTTTCTGTTGCCATTTGAGTTAGTCTATTTTAAGGTGTCATTTTCTTCAGTATTTATGGGGGGGGCTCTCCTTTAGCAGGCTGTTGACTCACTTTTCAGTATTTTCTTGCATTATTCTCATTTCTCTTCCTAATTTTCCCTCCACTTCTCTTACTTGATTTTCAAAATCCTTCTTGAACTCCTTCATGGCCTGTAACCAATTCATATTTTTCTTGGAAGCTTTTGAAGCAGGAGTTCTGAATTAGTTGTCTTCCTACCATTCCATGCTTTGATCTTTTTTTTTGTCCCCCCCAAAATGAAAATATGGTCTAATTGCATTTCCTCTACTTGCTCATCTTGCCAGACAATTATTTGATTTTTGAGCTCTTTGCCACAGTAGAACTCTGCTTCCAGAATGTAGAGAGTTTGTTCCAAATTGCTTGGGTTTTTACAGGTGCCAAAGCTATTAAGAGGGCACCCTCTCTACAGCCCACACAAGCTCTGGAACACTGGCCACACACCCCAGGACCACCACCCAAGACCACAATCCAGATCTAAGCAGGTTAAAACAAGAGAGGTTACCCTCTGAATGGTGCCTTGTTCCCCCTAAGATCTGCAGACCAGGAGCTCCAGAGGCATCTACACAGCAGCAGCTGCAGCCACTGTGCCTCCACCACTCCCCAGGGGCAGGGACTAGACCTCAATCTTTTATCCCCCTGTTCCAAGAGAGTTCCCCACTGACCTTTTACTTTGTCTTTAGCGTTTATGTATTGAGGACTCTGGAAACTGCCACAGGTGCTGGTGCTTCACTCTCCTGAAGTCTGCTCTGGCTGCTGCTTTTCAGGGCTGCCCTGGGGCCAAAACCATGCAGTTCATACAGGACTGTGCTTGGCTCCAGGCCCAGTGTGATAGACTTTTCCTGTCGGCCTGCCAGGCTGCTTTCACCAGGAGATATTTGTTTCTCTCCGTCACTTTGTGGGTTCTGTAGCTCTAAAATTTGTTTAGTGATTCTTTTACATGTATTAGAAGTGATTGGAGTAGGAGCTCATGCCAAGTTCATGCTTTTACTCTGCCATGTTGGCTCCACCCCCCACAGAACACATTTTTAATGCAGTTAAGGTAGGAAGAGTTGTGTGGACCTCAGATCTCTTCAAGGCATCTTCCATGGAGGCCACAGTGGCAACATAAAATAATCAGGGCCTTGAGCACACAAAGGAGCTTGCATGGAGCATAGTCAATTTGGGAAAAACAGTGTCCCAGTCAACTACTTCCAGTTTCAGTGAACTATTCTTGTCAGCTCTATTGTTTCTATGTTTTTGGATGACCAGGAATAATATCAGCATCCACTAAATTTCAGAGATCTTAAGGAAAGCTCTAGTCATACTACTATTTTGTTGTGGTTGTTATTGTTCAGTTATTTCAGTTGTGTCCTGATCTTTGTGATTCCGTTTGGGGATTTCTTGGCAAAGATGCATGGGTGGCTTGTCATTTCCTTCTCCAGCTCATTTTACAGATGAAGCAACTTAGGCAAAGAGTGTTAAGTCACTTGCCCAGGGTCACATAACTAGTAAGTGCTTGAGGCTGGATTTGAGCCCAGATCTTCTTGACTTCAGGCCTGGCATTCTATTCACTGTGCCACCTAGATGCCTGCCCATACTACTCTAATTTTGGTAATTCTCTCAGCTAAGACAAATCCCAGGCACAATTGTAAACTAAGTATGATTGATTTCCATTAGTATTTCATTGCACTTTTAATATTTATCTCTTGAAGTTGACACATTCTACTAGGACTCAGTGTCATACCCTGGCAGGTATGATCTCAAAATTTTCTCCTGGCAGAAGGGCAAGGAATTCGAACCTTCCTTTCCTCAGCCTCTTCACATCCAAAAAATTCTACAATATGACTGTCCCTGATTTTATGCCAGTTGGAAAGTCTGTGAGTCCTTTGCCTTTGTGGATGTTTCCATGAGTCACAGCACAATCCTGCTAGTTAGGAGAATGAGTCACCATCACATTAGTGTGAATGAAGGTATAAAGATTTCTGCCTCCTTGCACAGTGAAGTAGAAAAATAACTGCTCTGGGGTTCAGAAGATGTGTGTTTTAGTCTTAGCTCCAAAACTTAGCAGATATATGACCAGGGTTTTAACCTTCCCTGAGACTCAATTTCCTAATTTATAAAGTGGGAGTAATAATATTTTCACTATCCACTGTACCTCATAGGATTATTGTGAGGAAAACACTTTGAAGCTGTAAAGTGATACATAAATGTGAGTTATTGCTATTACCTATTCTCTGAAGAATTGTGCTTTTCATTCTTTAAGGCAAAGAACGCAAAAAAAGCCCACCTGACCTCCATTTTTCATTTGTCAAACTTATCACCAATTGTCTTCTCATATAATTGTTGAGTTGAGAAGGACCTCATAGACAATCTAGTCTAAGATTTCCCAATAGAACATGTCCCACAAGCTATTGTCCTGAGACTCTCCATTTCACATTTGGATATCTTGAATGGTTAGGAAATATTTCCCTAAAACTGTTTTCCCCTTATATCCTTTCATTCAATCTCTTTTGTGCCTCAGGTCCCTTATTTTAAAGGAACCACAATTATTTCAATGAATTTATTAATATAATAAGCATATATTAAACTACTACTCAATGTCGGGAAGTGTGCTAAGTGGGAGAGAGAGAAAGAAAGGTAAAAACCAAAACAAAAGTCCCTGGCCTTAAGGAGCTCACAGTCTAATGGGGAAGGCAACATGGAAACAACTCTGTGCATTCAAGATATATACAGAATAAAGTAGAAGTAATCTCAGAGATAAGACATTAGTACTAGGTGGAAATAGGAAAGGCTCCTTGAAAAAGGTGGGATTTTAGCAGAAACTAGAAGGAAGCTAGGGAATATAGAAGGTAAGGATGAAAAGGAAGAAATTTCAGGCATGAGAAACAATCAGTGAAAATGCTTGGAATCTGAAGATAAAAGTATTGTTCTAAAAAGAGCAAAGAGACCAGTGTCACAGAATCATAAACTAAGTAGGGAGGAGTAAGATGTAAGATTAGGAAGTTAGGAAGGGGCCATTTTGTGGAGGGATTTTAATGTCAAATAAATGGTTTTATAATTGATCCCATTCACTCACATATTCTCATATTTTTCTTCTCCTTGACTGAAAGGATATATCACCCATGCATTGGATGACAAATTTTGGATGCAAAAAGATATGGATGAGCTAGATCACTTAACAGAATCTGGTGAGATAAAATTCAATAGGAAGAAGAGCAAAAGTATTACATTTGGGGTAAAAACAATCTGTTTCACAAACCCAAATTGTGGAATGCATATTATGGAAGTAATTTTTTTTCTGGGATAAAGGTCTAGGGTTGTTCATAGACTGTAATCTTAATATGAGTTAACAGACAAAAACAACTAATGAAAACTTGAGCTGCATTATAACAGGCAAAACTTGCAGAAATACACAAATGAAATCCTACTATATCCCATCTTCATCAGACATCATTTGCTATGTTTTCATTTCTGGACATCACAAGTTTAAAATAACATTGATAAGGTGGAGAGCATCCAGAGGTAACCACTATGGTTTAGACCTTCAATATCATGTCTCATAAGGATTGGTTGCAGGAACTATGAGTTCGAAGTCTGGACACACACACACACACACACACACACACACACACACACACACACACACAAAGTAGGCATAAGGAAGTTGTGCTCAATTACCTAAGAGTCTTACAAGAGAGATTAGACATTTTTGTGTGGTTTGAGAGCAGAGTGAGGAACAATAGATGAAAGTTGCAAAGAGTAAAATTTAGGCTTGATGTCAAGACAACCCTCAAACAATCTGAGTTGTCCAAAATTATGATTTGAATTCCTTTTGGGGTACCAATGGAACTAGATGGCTGCTGATATCTTTTTTAACTCTCAAATTCTGTGGTTCTGTGACTCCTTCCCATCTGCCTACAGACAGGCTTAGGTTTCCCCATCCTAAAACAAGTAAACAATAATGGGATTTTCTCTACCCATCTGGCCCATGCAATTTCAGTGTCATTTCTCTTTTCCCCTCACTTCCAAACTTCATAAAAAATAAGTTTATACATGATGTATCTACTTCTGTACGACTCATTCTCTTCTCAACCTTCTGTAAACAGGTTCTCATACAAAATACTCTGCTGAAACTGCTCTCAAAAATGGCATACTAATTGCCAAATTATGTAATTCTCAAACACTTTTGATGCTCTTCATCATAACTCTTATGTTAAGTGACCTCTCATGCCATGGTTTAAGTAAGTTATAGCATACTATTCCTTTTTGTCTTCTACGTCTCTAACTATGTCTTTGAATTTTTTTTTTCTGGCTACTCTTTTTGATTCAAGAAACATTTATTAAAGGTTTACTATTTGTCATATGTCATGGGAGGCAATGGGAACCAAAAGACAAAAATCAAGAAGACCTAAAGTTCAAGAAGTTTACATTCTACTGGGGGGCTATCTCATGCACAGAAATAATTAAATTCAAAAGAAATACAAAGAAATTAATGGGAGGAAGGTCCTAGCAACTGCGGGGAATCAGAATCAGCTTTGTGCAGAAAGCTGAACTAAATGTAGGAACTGACATATAGTTTATGCTTATTTTTGAATTAACCAAAGGAAGGTTAAGGTTCTACAAGGAAGAGGTGAAAAGGTGTGCTTGGCAGGAATAGGGAAGAGCCTATGCAAAGGCACATATTGAATATTGTATAAAGAGAACAGCAAGCAGGACAATTTGGCTAAAATGTAGCCTGTGTAAATGTGAGTAATATAAAGGTAAGTCAGAGTCAGTTTAAAGGCTAAACTAAGGATTATATATCTTAACCTAGAGACAAAAGGGAACCACTGAAGCTTTCTTGGGGGGGAAGGGGGAAGATGAAATTGATTTAATCCTCTGGATGGCAAATTTAACTACTATGTGGAGAACAGATTGGAGAAAGGAGAAATTAGAGGTAGGCCTGAGGGTTTTCCCCTCCCAACTTGATGTTTTTCTTTTTTTCTAATTAAAGGGGCCATCCATCCCTGAACTCATTTCTTTTTTTTTTTTTGAACAAATACTTTATTAACTTCTGTTTTACATCATCCATTTCCGCCAGATTTTGAGTTAAAATCATTTTCCCCCCATTATTCCCCTACCAAACCTCCCAGAATAGTAGTCCCACAAGATATCACCTCCTCCAATCTGCTCTCTCCCATACCCCCATCGACTTTTCCATTAGAGGAAGGTGAATCTTTGTGTCCCAATGCCTGCACATCTTATCTCACTATTACAAGCGAAAGAGTATTAATAATAGTATTTATATATATTTGAAACATTTAATGTTACGACCTCGAATTTCAGATCCATTTCCTTCCTCCCTTGTCACCCATTCCTTCCTGGGAGATAAGTAATTCAGTATATGTTGTACATGTCTAGCTATGCAAAACATTATCATAGTAGATATATTGTACAAGGCTGCTTATAATTCCCTCCCACTCATCCCACCCCCCACCTGGTCCATTCGCTACATGATCCTGTCCCTCTTCTATAGTGGGTACTTCCAACCTCCCCTCACCCCAAGACTGCCCTCCCATCCATCATCCCTCCTCTCATCTCCCTTCCCCTTATCCTGCTGCAGGTTGAGATATCCCATTTAGTATGTATGTCATTTTCTCCCTGAACCAAATTCAATGTAAATGTAGTTTTGCCTTTTTAGCCTTCCTTATTCTCCTCCTCCTTTGCAACCACTTCCCCTTGCTTCTTCTACATGGGATAGTTTACCCTACCCTGTCTCTCCCCATCTCCTCTTGCCACTTTCCTCTCTCACCTCATAATTTCATCCCTTGAGTATTCTCCCTTCCCAACAGATTCAACCTATGCCCTCTATCCATATATAACTGTAACCATATACACACTCATTCACATATGTATTCATATGACCACACCCCATTCTTCCATTATTTTCATAGTGAGAAAGATATCATCAGTCACAGTTATTGCTTTTCCATATAGGAATGTAAATAGTTCAACTTTGATAAGTTCCTTTTGATTTCTTTTCCCTGATTACTTTCTCAGGCATCTCTTACTTCTTGCATCTGGATGTCAAATTTTCTATTCAACTCTGGTTTTTTCCTCAAGAATGCTTGAAAGTCCTCTATTCCACTGAATGACCATATTTTCCCCTGAAACAAAATACTCAGTTTTGCTGGGTAGGTGACCCTTGGCTTCAATCCCAGCTCTTTTGCCCTCTGGAATATCATATTCCATGCCCTTCGATCCCTCAGTGTAGAAGCTGCCAGGTCCTGTGCTATACTGATTGTGTTTCCACAATATTGAAATTGTTTCTTCCTGGCTGCTTGTAGTATTTTCTCCTTGATCTGGGGATTCTGGAACCTGGCTATAATATTTCTGGGAGTTTTCTTTTTGGGATCTTTTTCAGGAAGTGATCGGTGGATGCTTTCAACCTCTATTTTGCCCTCTGGATCTAAAACATCAGGGAAATTTTCCTTGAGAATTTCTTGAAGGGTGATTTCTAGGTTCTTTCCTTGATCATGGCTTTCAGGTAGTCCAATAATTTTTAAATTGTCTCTCCTGGATCTATTCTCCAGGTCAGTGGTTTTTCCCATGAGATCTTTCACATTGCCTTCTAATCTTTTGTTTGTTTGGATCTGCTTAACAGCATCTTGATTTCTCATAAAGTCACTAGCTTCCATTTGCTCCAGTCTAACTCTGAAGGAATGACTGTCCTCAGTGAACTTTTGAGATTCTTTTTCCATCTGGCAAATTCGACTTTTTGAGGCATTCTTCTCCTCATTGCCCTTTTGGGCCTCCTTTGCCATTTGAGTTAGTCTATTTTTTAAGGTGTTGTTTTCCTCAGTCAGGCTGTTGACCCTCATTTCATACTTTTCCTGCATCCTTCTCATTTCTCTTTCTAATTTTTCCTCCACTTCTCTTATTTGATTTTTAAAGTCCTGCTTAAGGTCCTCTATGGCCTGCAACCCGCTCATGTTTTCCCCTGGGGCTTTTGGAGCAGGACTTCTGACCTCACAGTCCTTTTCCCGCTCTATGCCCCCAAATAGGAGTCTAGGGTTGCATTTTTCTGTTTCCTTTGCCTTGGCATGTTGCCACTTAATTGCTTGACTTTGGGCTTGTTGCCACACTATGGCTTTAAGGCCAGATAGAGGAATTTTCGTCCCGAACGTGTGGGGGGCAACTTCCGTTTCTGGCAAGCTGTAAACCCACCCACAACTTCCACCCTAGATCACAATCCGGATCCAGGGAGGTTAAAGCAAGAGCGATTACCCCCCAAGACTGATCGCTGGATCTCCCCACGATTTGTAGGCTGGGAGCCAGAGCTGCCTCTGAAAACTACAAAATGGCGTGTCTCCTCAGCAGCTTCTAGCCCCCAGGGGAGGGAGCTGACACATTCCCCGAATACTAGTCCCAAAGTCCATAGGACACTAACCTCTTACTTTGTCCTAGGCAAGTCTATGTTGATAATTCTGGAGTCACCACAGCTCCTGGTGTTCTGGGGTTCCTCCAGCGGGCTGCTGGCCCTGCCGCCCTGGGGCTAAAACCTCGGCTCACGCGGACCTGGGCTCGGCTCGGCTCGGCTCCTGCGCTATGCGCTCTGCGTGCTGCCGGCTCCCAGACCGCTGCGCTGGTCCTTCCTGCAGGGCTGCTGGGCTGTCCTCAGCGGGAGGTTAGCTTCTCTGTGTCGTTCTGTGGGTGCTGGGGCTCCAGAAGTTGTTCACAGTCCTTTTTTACATAGTTTGTGGGGAATCTGGGGGCAGAGAGGCTTGGACGAGCTGTTTCTACTCCGCCATCTTGGCTCCACCCCCCTGAACTCATTTCTTAAAGAGATCTCTTTAATGAATGGGTATTATGTCACTGTAAGTAAGTACACGAAAAGACCTTAGCCTAAAAGGGCCAGGTTCTCCCATTATATCCTGAGTCATTCCAGTAATCCTGATGAATATCTGGTCACTGGATCCAGATGGCTCTGGAGCAGAAAGGGACGTTGGTTAAATTACATTGACCTCCCTCACTCAATTCAGTCAACTGCAAGACAGGTCATCACATCCCTGATGCTATGGTCCTCTTTGAAAATGAAGGTCAGTGGGGTGTACTCAAGATGGCAGAGTAAAAGCAGAACTTGCTTGGGCTGCATTCTAAACACCTACAATACTTATAAAAACGACTCTAAACAAATTTTAGAGCTACAGAACACAAAAAGTCACAGAGAGAAACAAATCTCCTGCTGAAGGCAGCCTGGAAGGATGACAGGAGGTGTCCATCACACCAGGCTGGGAGCTGCACACAGTCCCCCCTCACCAGCCCGAACTCATATGCCAGACCAGCCAGAGCAGATATCAGGAGAGTAAATCACCAGCAGCTGTGGCAGTTTCCAGACTTCTCAACCCATAAATGCCAAAGAGAAAGTAAAAAGTCAGTAGGGAACTTTGTTGGAAATGGGTGAGAGAAGAGCCTGGTCAAGTCACTGTCCCCAGGGCAGAAGAGGTGGTGGAAGCACAATGGCTGCCTCTGCAACTCCTGGCCTGCAGATCCTAAGGGGACCAAGTGGCCATTCAGAGGGTAATCACTCTTGCTTTGAGGTGCTTGGATCTGGGTCGTAGTCTTGGGGTGAGGAATGCCACTGTGCCAGAACTTGTAGTGGCTATAGAGAGGGCACCCTCCTTATAGCTCTGACAACAGCTCTGACAACTGCAAATACCCCAGAAATTTGGGACACAACTCTCTCCACAAAGTTCTACCATGGCAAAGAGCTCAAAAGTCAAGTAATTGGCTGGCAAGATGAGTGAGAGGAAGCACAGTCAGACCATAGAATCTTTTGGGGGGGACAAAAAGGATCAAAAAATGGAACCAGAAGAAGACAGCAAAGTCAAAACTCCTGAATCAAAATGTTCCAAGAAAAATATGAACTGCTTACAGGCCATGGAGGAGTTCAAGAATGATTTTGAAAATCAAGTAAGAGAAGTGGAGGAAAAATTGGGAAGAGAAATGAGAATGATAAAAGAACATCATGAAAAGAGTCAACAGCCTGACTGAAGAAAACAATGCCTTGAAAAATAGACTAATTCAAATGGCAAAATAAGCCCCCCCCCCAAAAAAAAAAAAACAACAACAGTGAGAATTATGTCTTAAAAAGCTGAGTTGGTCAGATGGAAAAGGAATTTCAAAAACTTACTGAAGAGAATAATTCCTTCCAAATTAGATTGGAGCAAATGGAAGGTAATGACTTTATTAGAAATCAAGATACTATAAAACAGATCTAAACAAATGAAAAAAAAATATCGCATTGGAAAAAACCACTGACCTGGAAAATAGATACAGGAGAGATCATTTAAACATTATTGGACTACCTGAAAGCCATGATCAAAAAAGAAGCCTAGAAATCATACCTCAAGAAATTCTCAAGGAAAATTGCCGCAATATTCTAGAATCAGAGGGCAAAATAGAAATTGAAAGAATTCACCCATCACCTCTTGGAAAAGATCCCAAAAAGAAAATGGTCAAACACAACCTGTAAGTAGACCTAGCTGCCTGAAGCTAGTTGAGCAACCCAGATCATCCCCTCCCTCTCTGTCTCCCTCACTTTTTTCTCTCCAAAGGGAGCTAAAATTTGATGTCCAGAAGCTGTCCACTTAACTTGGGGTTTATTGACTAGATTCCTTCCTTCCTTCCTTCCTTTTCTTCTTCCTTCTTTCCTTCCTTCCTTTCTTCCTTCTTTCCTTCCTTCCTTCTTACCTTCCTTCCTTCTTTTCTTTCTTCCTTTTGTCTTCTTTCACAAAACCTTAAACCCAGTTCACTCTGAAGACTTAATTACTGTATTTTGGGCCCTCCAGGCTTAGAGTGAATGTCAATGCTAACTGTTTCTCTTCTGAACAGCCACCCCTTTTAAGGGTCTTCCCCTCCTAGCTTGATTTTTTTCTTTTTTCTAATTAAAGGGGCCATTCCTTCATTCACTATATGGGCATTACTTCACTCTAAATGAGTACCTGGAAAGGCCTTAGCCTAAAAAGGCCAGGGTCTCCCATTATATATTGAGTCATCTCTAGTCATCCTGTTGAATAGCTGTTACTGGATCCAGATGACTCTGGAGGAGAAAGTGAGACTGGTGAGCTTGCAAAGTTATCCCTCACTCAAATCAAAGTTAACTCCAAGTCATGTCATCAGTTCCCTGATGTCATGGTCCTCTTCAAGAACAAAAGACAAACACAACAACCTATTTCAAAAGTTCAGGTGATATTCTATTATTTGAATGAGGATCAGCCAGGTAAATTTGGAAATACATGAAAGAAATAAGCAGATTTTAGAAGACTTGGGAAATTATGGATGTGATGAATGATAGAGAGAGAAGAGTCAAGAATAACTTGAATGTTGGGAGCATCTTCCCATCACCTTGGATACTCACCTTTTCCTCCTCTTCTTCTCATCCTTACCTTTCTAACTCTCCAACTACTCTATTATTCCTCCCTCACCCTTTTTCTTTATAACCCCCAGATCTCTTTTGGAGTTACTGCTGTCTTAGCTCGTCTCTTTTGTCTTTCTTGTGGCAATGATTGGAATTTAAAAAAATTATAAAGCAGCAGTCATCAAAACTACTTGGTACTGGATTAGGAATAGAGCAGTGGATCAATGGAATAGGTTGTGTACACAACACTCAGCAGTCAATGACTATAATAACCTACTGTTTGATAAACCCAAAGACCCCAGTTTTTGGGATAAGAACTCACTATTTGACAAAAACTGCTGGGAAAACTGGAATATAAGACCATTATCTAAAACCATATACCAAAATTAAATCTAAATGGGTGTGTGATCTAGGTATAAAGGATGATGCTGTACTCAGTTTGGGAAAGCAAGGAAGAGTTTACTGTCAGATTTGTGGAGAGGGGAAGATTTCATGACCAAACAAGAATTAGAGAGCATTATAAAATGCAAAATGGATAACTTTAATTACATGAAACTGAAAAGCTTCTGTACAAAGCCAATGTAATCAAGATTAAGAGGGAAGTGGGAAATTGGGAAAGAATTTTTACAACCAATGTCTCTGATAAAGGCCTCATTTCTAAAATATACAGAGAATTGAATCAAATCTATAAGAATACAAGTCATTCCCCAAATGATAAATGGTCAAAGGATATGAACAGACAGTTTTCAGAGGAAGAAATAAAATATATCTATAAGCATATGAAAAAATGCTCTAAGTCACTATTGATTAGAGAAATGCAAATCAAAGAAACTCTGAGGTACCACATCTCACGAGTCAGATTAGCTAAGATGACAAAACAGGAAAATGATAAATGCTGGAGAGGATGTGGAAAAATTAGAGAACTAATACATTGCTGGTGGAGTTGTGAACTGATCCATCCATTCTGGAGAGCAATCTGGAACTGTGCCCAAAGGGCTATAAGTAATTTCATGTCCTTTGACCCAACAATACCACTTCTAGGTTTGTATTCCAAAGAGATCACAGAAGTGGGAGGAAGACCCATATGTACAAAAATATTTATAGCAGCTCTTTATGTGGTGGCAAAAAAATTGGAAATTAAGGGGATGCCCATCAATTGGGGAATGGCTAAACAAGTTATGGTATATGAATGTAATGGAATACTATTACGCCATAAGAAACAAAGAGCAGATGGACTTCATATTTACCTGGAGAGGCTTATACAAACTGAGGCTGAGTGAGAAGAGCAGAACTAGGAAAAATTTGTATACCATTATGGATACAACATATATGTGATAACCAACTTTAATAGACCAGACTCTTCTCAGAAATGCAGGGGTACAAGTAAACTCCAAAAGACTCATGATGGAGAAAGTTGTCTACATTCAGAGAAAGAACCAAAAAGAACAGAGTTTGAATGCAGATTGAAGCAAATTACCTGCTCTCTTTCTTTTTCTTGTTTGGTTTTGTTTCCTCTTTCCCATTGTTCGTTCCATCTGATACAATCCTTCTTTATAACCTGACCAATGTCTAATGTGAAAGTATCTGCAGATCCTATACCTGATTATATGCTGAATGGGGGAGGGAGGAAAATGGGGGAGAAAATTTGAAACTCAAAGAACTTGGGAACTGAATCTTATAAACTCAAAGTAAACAAACAGATCAATAAAGACAAAAAAATATTTATTTACTTTTAGTTTACAACATTCAGTTCTATAATCCCCTGAGCTCCAACTTTTCTCCCCCTTCCTCTCCTCCCCACTGCACCCCATGATTGCATGCAATCTAAGTTCTACAAATACCTTCACACTAAACATTAGTCAAGTTGCAAAGAAGAATCATGACCAATGGAATGAACAATGAGAAAGAAGGAACAAAACAAAACAAAAAGAGAGAGAGAGAGAGAGAGAGAGTAATCTGCTTCAATCTGCATTCAAACTCTTTAGTTCTTTCTCTAGGTGTGGATAGCCCTCTCCATCCCTTGGAGTTGTCTTATAACCTTGAATTGCTGAGAGAAGCCCAGTCTATCAAAGTTAGTCATCACAGATATGATGCATCTGTAATTGTGTACAAGTTCTCCTGGTTCTGCTTGCCTCACTCAACATCAGTTTATATAAATCTCTCCATGTTATTATGAATTCCATGTGGCTGTGATTTTTTAACCCAGGAGTAGAACTTTATATTTGTTTTTATTTGCCTTCATTTTATTAGATTCACCTATTCCTTGACTGAAGCAGATTTAGACGGGGTAGTGAATATTAATGACAAAACATCAGTGGGTTCATTGACATGAAAAACATTCAAAAGAAGAGAAAGTATTTTACTTTCCCTTTCCCTCCAAAAAAAATAAAATCATATCAGGGGGAAATTATTTGAAGTGAGAGTCAGTAATGTTATTATTGAGTGACTGAACCCCTCTCCCCATCAGATCATTACTCTAATGTGGTATGGAAGGACATATAGTCTTCCTATTTGGGATTTGTGACAGAACACTTTGGATTTTTTTCCTAAAATAACACATACTCTATAATGTATCTGTGAAAAAAATTCCTCTTTCCTCCCATTTATCCCTTAAATAGTTTAAAAGAAAAAAATAGGAAAAAAGTATCATTTACCTAGGAAGATTGTAGAATTACAAAATTTTTGAGTTTCAAAGGACTTTTAAAATCATCTGATCCAACTCCATCATTTTATAGATGAAAAAACTTATAAGCAAAGATATTAAATTATTTTCCTGATGTCACCCTGCTATCTAGGTCTCCTGACCTCTGCCCTTTTATTCAACCAGTTACATCTCAGGAAAGTGAAAGGGACCATTCAAAAGTGACAGAGAGCACATCAACTAATTCATTATTCATTCAATTAATTTCAACAATTTTTTAGTGCATATCTACTAATTGTTGAGTTTAATGTTTTAAAAGGATCCTAAAGAAATATATAATAGGGGGCGGAGCCAAGATGGCGGAGTAGAAACAGCTCTTCCAAGCCTCTCTGCCCCCAGATTCTCCACAAACTATGTAAAAAAGGACTCTGAAAATCTTCTGGAGCCCCAGCACCCACAGAACGACACAGAGAAGCTAACCTCCCGCTGAGGACAGCCCAGCACCCTGCAGGAAGGACCAGCGCAGTGGTCTGGGAGCCTGCAGAGCGCAGGAGCCGAGCCGAGCCCAGGTCCACGTGAGCCGAGGTTTTAGCCCCAGGGCGGCAGGGCCAGCAGCCGGCTGGAGGAACCCCAGAACACCAGGAACTGTGGAGATGCCAGAATTATCAACATAGACTTGCCTAGGACAAAGTAAGAGGTTAGTGTCCTATGGACTTTGGGACCTGTATTTGGGGAATGCGTCAACTCCCTCCCCTGGGGGCTAGAAGCTGCTGAGGAGACACACCACTGTGTAGTTTTCAGAGGCATTTCCGGCTCCCAGCCTACAAATCGTGGGGAGATCCAGCGATCAGTCTTGGGGGGTAATCGCTCTTGCTTTAACCTCCCTGGATCTGGATTGTGATCTAGGGTGGAAGTTGTGGGTGGGTTTACAGCTTGCCAGAAACGGAAGTTGCCCCCCACACGTTCGGGACGAAAATTCCTCTAGCTGGCCTTAAAGCCATAGTGTGGCAACAAGCCCAAAAGTCAAGCAATTAAGTGGCAACATGCCAAGGCAAAGGAAACAGAAAAATGCAACCCTAGACTCCTATTTTGGGGGCATAGAGCGGGAAAAGGACTGTGAGTTCAGAAGTCCTGCTCCAAAAGCCCCAGGGGAAAACATGAGTGGGTTGCAGGCCATAGAGGACCTTAAGAAGGACTTTAAAAATCAAATAAGAGAAGTGGAGGAAAAATTGGAAAGAGAAATGAGAAGGATGCAGGAAAAGTATGAAATGAGGGTCAACAGCCTGACTGAGGAAAACAACACCTTAAAAAATAGACTAACTCAAATGGCAAAGGAGGCCCAAAAGGGCAATGAGGAGAAGAATGCCTTAAAAAGTCGAATTTGCCAGATGGAAAAAGAATCTCAAAAGTTCACTGAGGAGATTCATTCCTTCAGAGTTAGACTGGAGCAAATGGAAGCGAGTGACTTTATGAGAAATCAAGATGCTGTTAAGCAGATCCAAACAAACGAAAGATTAGAAGGCAATGTGAAATATCTCATGGGAAAAACCACTGACCTGGAGAATAGATCCAGGAGAGACAATTTAAAAATTATTGGACTACCTGAAAGCCATGATCAAAGAAAGAACCTAGAAATCACCTTCAAGAAATTCTCAAGGAAAATTGCCCTGATGTTTAGATCCAGAGGGCAAAATAGAGGTTGAAAGAATCCACCAATCACCTCCTGAAAAAGATCCCAAAAAGAAAACTCCCAGGAATATTATAGCCAGGTTCCAGAATCCCCAGATCAAGGAGAAAATACTACAAGCAGCCAGGAAGAAACAATTTCAATATTGTGGAAACACAATCAGAATAGCCCAGGACCTGGCAGCTTCTACACTGAGGGATTGAAGGGCATGGAATATGATATTCCAGAGGGCAAAAGAACTGGGAATGAACCCAAGGGTCACCTACCCAGCAAAACTGAGTATTTTGTTTCAGGGGAAAATATGGTCATTCAGTGGAATAGAGGACTTTCAAGCATTCTTGAGGGAAAAACCAGAATTGAATAGAAAATTTGACATCCAGACACAAGAAGGAAGAGATGCCTGAGAAGGTAATCAGGGAAAAGAAATCAAAAGGAACTTATCAAAGTTGAACTATTTACATTCCTATATGGAAAAGCAATAACTGTGACTGATGATATCTTTCTCACTATGAAAATAATGGAAGAAGGGGTGTGGTCATATGAATACATATGTGAATGTGTGTGTATATGGTTACAGTTATATATGGATAGAGGGCATAGGTTGATTTTGTTGGGAAGGGAGAGTACTCAAGGGATGAAATTATGAGGTGAGAGAGGAAAGTGGCAAGAGGAGATGGGGAGAGACATGGTAGGGTAAACTATCTCATGTAGGGGAAGTGGGTGCAAAGGAGGGGGAGAATAAGGAAGGCTAAAAAGGCAAAACCACATTCACATTGAATTTGGTTCAGGGAGAAAATGACATACATACTAAATGGGATATCTCAAACTGCAGCAGGATAGGGGGAAGGGGGATGAGAGGAGGGATGATGGATGGGAGGGCATCCTTGGGGTGAGGGGAGGTTGGAAGTACCCACTATAGAAGAGGGACAGGATCATGTAGGGAATGGACCAGGTGGGGGGTGGGATGAGTGGGAGGGAATTATAAGCAGCCTTGCACAATATATCTACTATGATAATGTTTTGCATAGCTAGACATGTACAACATATACTGAATTACTTATATCCCAAGAAGGAATGGGTGACAAGGGAGGAAGGAAATGGATCTGAAATTCAAGGTCGTAACATTAAATGTTTCAAATATATATATAAATACTATTATTAATACTCTTTTGCCTATAATTGGGAGATAAGATGTGCAGGCATTGGGACACAAAGATTCATCTTCCTGTAATGGAAAAGTCGATGGGGGTATGGGAGAAGGTATGGGAGAGAGCAGATTGGAGGAAGCGATATCTTGTGGGACTGCTATTCTGGGAGGTTGGGTAGGGGAATAATGGGGGGAAAATGATTGTAACTCAAAATCTGGTGGAAATGAATGATGTAAAACAGAAGTTAATAAAGTATTTGTTTAAAGTTCAAAAAATATATATATATAATAATAATGGCATCTATGTAGTATTTCAAAAATTTCAACATGCTTTGCATGCTTTATATTATTTGAACCTCAAAACAGCCTATAAGTCAGATGTCACGCATATTATTATATCCATTTTATGAATAAGGAAACTGAGACTTTGAAAGATGGATTTACTTACTTATAGTCATCCAGCAAGTTAGAAGTATGAAATGGGATATGAAATCAAATTCTCTTGACTCCAAGTCCAGTATTCTATCATACCACAGTATTACTCACATAAATGATCCTGGCCATGAACCCAACCCTAAATTATTCCTCCCATCTGCCTCCTCTGCTTCTAGTCATATGCTATTGAATGGGTCTGGAGGAAGTCAGGCAACTGCACTGACTGGGACTACTACCTAATTTCAGCAAAGCCCTCAAGACAACCCTATGAATTCTTTCCACTTCATCCTCTATTTTACTCTTCAAAATGGATTTCCCAAATTTCTTCTTTAAAACATATATTTAAGAGAAGAATGAATAAATATTACTCAAGTTATAGAAGGCTCTGAGTTGTAGGATAAGGAGTCTGGACTAGATTTAATGAAAAATGGAGTATTATAGATTCTAGAGGTCACGAATTACTGAATGAAAGTTAGCATTTTGACAAGATTTGACTTCTCGGTGGGACAAACTAGAACAGGGTAATCAATGCTGAGGTTTACTCTGAAATGGCAGAAAGAAACCATTCAGAGAAATAAGGCAAGGGAAGAAAGCAACAAAAGTTGGTGATACTTTGAATATTGGAGCCAAGGAGAAGAAGGTGTTAAAGTTGACTCTAATGTTTCAGTATTCAGTGAGAGATTTAACAAAATGGGAGTTTGGGGGGAAATAATTGGTTTGGAGGCAAGATGATTCACTCAGTTTTGGACATGTTAAGTGTGAGTTGATCTGAAAAAAAAAATAGTATCTCTAAATGAAGATATCCTGGAGAAAGCCAGAGGTCAGGTGAAAAGTCAGGACAGAAGAGGCAGACTTGGGAGTCATTAGCATAAAGATCCTTACTTGAGATTAGATAAGATGTTCAAGAGGAAGAGTAGAAAAAGACAGGAGCAGCAGAGTCAAGACTTGAGCCTTGAGGAATGCCCATAGCTAGGAAGCCCGAAAAAAGAAAGAGAAGAAATCATCAACAGAGGCAAAGAGGGAGCAATTAGAACAGTATAAGGAATGACAGAATAGTCTAGTGTCAGAGGCCAAGAGACAGAAGAACTTCAAGAAAAAAGGAATTATCAATAGTATAAAAACCTGTAAGAGGTCAAGAACACGACAGAAGATAAACATTTGATTTGGCCATGGCCTTCTTTTATATAGCAGTTTTAATAGGGTGATGGAAACAAAAGTCTGATCACAGAAGATTGAGGGAGTATTTGGGAAATAGAGACTGGGTGTCTAGTTTGAAATTCAGATATTTAAGTAAAATTAGCTAAGATTTGTTATTAGATTGGGAGATGACTATACAAAATCTGTTCATCTCTCACTTCATTTATTTGTATTGATGGCAGCATAATATAACAAGTTTTCTCATGATAAGACTTGGTTTATAAGACTTAGCAGTCAGATTTTCAAATGGAAAAGGCTTTCACATACAATGACCATAGTTTTTAATAATATCTCTAACTGCAATAATTGTCATTATCCAATAGGATTCAACAGTGAATGAGTGAGGACAGCACTAGTTTAATTAAATGCAAATCACATACAATTGCCCACAGAAGCAAGTTGAAACTGAAAAGAAAAAATGCTTAGTGTATTTACAAATGTGAATCATAGAATAATAATTATATTTGACATTAACGCAGTTCTTTAAATTTTTCAAAGCACTTTGTATACATTACTCCATTTGAATGTCACAATACCCATGATGTAGACACTAAAGGTATTGTTATATCTATTTTGCTAATGAGGAAACTGAGATTCAGAGAGTTTGACTTGTCAATGTTAATACAACTAACAAGTATTAAAGGCAGGACATGGACCCTGGTCTTCCTGAATAGAAGTTTAGCCCTCTAACCATCACACTGCACTATGTCCTTCTGCTGGATCATGGCACAAGAAAACACAACCATGAGATAACCATAGGCAAAATGTTGAAATTAGTAAGTTTCTTTTCTGTCTTCTAGTCTCAGATATCAGAAACCCTCTTCACCATCTTGGTGGTGAAGGCACAACCTCTCCTAACTCATGCACAAAGACAGTGACATTTTGTACTCACTTTCCTCTTTCTATTAAGAACTACTCACAAGAAAGAATCTGCTGTGTGTCATTTATACCTTCATTGAATTTTAGTCCCTACTGTTAACTCTTTCAGAAGTTTTTGTACTTTATATCTCATCTCTAATTGTGGAAAAACAAAGTTTTTTTTAAAAAATATTTATTTTAGTTTTCAACATTCATTTACAAAAGATTCTGAGTTACAAATTTTTCTCCCCATCTTTCCCCTACACCCCATCCAAAAATAGCAAGCCTACTGAATACCTCTTCCCCCAATCTGTTCTCTCTTATATCTTCCTCCATTAACCCCCTAACATTCTAGTAGGGCAAGATGGATTTCTATACCCCAATGCCTGTGTATCTTATTTCCCAGTTGCATGTAAAAAACAAATGTTTTTTAAACATTTTTTAACTTTGAGTTCCAGATTTTTTCCTTTCTTCCCTCCTCACCCACCCCCACTGGGAAGATAAACAGTTCAATATAGGTTGTCAATATGTAGTTATCCAGATCATTTCCATAGTAGTTATATTGTGAAAGACTAATGATATCTCCTTCCATCCTATCCCACCTCCCCACTTATTCTGTTTTCTCCTTTGACCCTATTCTTTTTCAAAAATATTTGCTTCTGACTACCCTCTCCCCATTCTGCCCTCCCTTCTATGATTTCCCTTCTTATCCTCTATCCCCCTAATTTCCTGTAGGGTAAGATACCCAATTGAGTGTGTATGTTATTCCCTCCTTAAGCCAAATTCAATGAGAATAAGTGACTGCTTGCTATATTTTCTCCTTGACCTGGGAACTCTGGAATTTGGCTATAATATCCCTAGGGGTTTTCTTTTTGGGATCTTTTTCGAGAGGCAATTGATGAATTCTTTCCATTTCTATTTTACCCTCTGGTTATAGAATATCAGGACAATTTTGCTTGATATTTCTTGAATGATGATGTCTAGGCTCTTTTCTTGATCATAGCTTTCAGGTAGTCCAATAATTTGTAAATTATCTCTCCTGGATCTATTTTCCAGGTCAGTGGTTTTTCCAATGAGATATTTCACAATGCCTTCTATTTTTTTTCATTTGTTTGGATCTGTTTTATAGTATCTTGATTTCTCATAAAGTCATTAGCTTCCGATTGCTCCAATCTAATTTTGAAGGAGTTAGTCTCTTCAGTGAGTTTTTGAAATTCCTTTTCCACCTGTCAAATTCTGTTTTTTAAGCCATTCCTCTCCACACTGGCTTTTTGGGCCTCTTTTGCCATTTGAGTTAGTCTATTTTTAAGGTGTTTCTTCAGTGTATTTTTAGGTATCCTTTAGCAGGCTGCTGCCTTGCTTTTCATGATTTTCTTGCATCATTCTCATTTATCTTCCCAATTTTTCCTCCACTTCTCTTACTTGATTTTCAAAATCCTTCTTGACCTCCTCCATGGCCTGTAAGCAGTTCATATTTTTCTTGGAAGCTTTTGAAGCAGGAGTTCTGACTTCACTGTCTTTCTCCTGCTCCATGCCTTGATCCTTTTTGCTCCCCCAAATAATTCTATGGTCTGTTTGTGCTTCCTCTGCTTGCTCATTTTGCCAGCCAATTACTTGACTTTTGAGGTCTTTGCCATGGTAGAACTCTGCTTCCAGAGGGGAGACAGATGTGTCCCAAATTGCTGGAGTTTTCACAGTTGCTGGAGCTAGGAGGAAGGCACCCTCTCTAAAGCCCCCACAAGCTGTGGCACACACTGGCATTCCTCACTCCTGGATCATCACCCAAGACTGCCACTCAGATCCAAGCAAGTCAAAGCAAGAGAGATTATCCTCTGAATGGCCACTTGGTCCCCCTATGATCTGCAGGCCAGGAACTCCTGAGGCAGCCATGTGGCACAATTGCTATGCTTCCACTGCTTCTTGCCCTAGGGGCAGGGGCCAGACCTTGTTGTTCTGTCTCCTCCTGTTCCAGTCCAGTTCCCCACTGACCTTTTACTTTGTCTTTAGGATTTATCGGTTTAGAAGTCTGGAAACTACATCTCTCCAGTCAGATTGGCTAAGATGACAAAACAGGAAAATGGCAAATGCTGGAGAGGATGTGGGCAAATTGGAACACTAATGCATTGCTGGTGGAGTTGTGAACTTATCCAACCATTCTGGAGAGCAATCTGGAATTATGCCCAAAGGGCTATAAATAATTTCATACCCTTTGACCCAGCAATACCACAGCTAGGGTTATATCCCAAAGAGATCATATAAGGCGGAGGAAGACCCATATGTACAAAAATATTTATAGCAGCTCTTTGCATGGTTGCAAAGAATTAGAAATTAAAGGGGTGCCCATCAATTGGGGAATGGCTAAACAAGTTGTGGTATATGCATGTAATGGAATATTATTGTGCTATAAGAAATGAGGAGAAAGGGGCAGCTAGGTGGTGCAGTGAGTAGAGCGTTGGCCCTGGAGTCAGAAGGACCTGAGTTTGGATCCAGCCTCAGACACTTAATGCGCACACAAATAAAAACCTAGCTGTGTGACTTTGGGCAAGTTACTTAATCCCAATTGCCCTCCAAAAAAAGAAAAAAAGAAAAAGAAATAAGGAGAAGACGGTTTTCATATTTACCTGGAGAGGCTTATACATACTGATGCTGAGTGAAAAGAGTAGAACCAGGAGAAATTTGTACACAATCACAGACACAACATATGTGTGATGACCAACTATGACAGACTGGACAATTCTCAGCAATGCAGTGATATAAGTCAATCCCAAAAGACTCATGAAGGAGAGAGATGTCTATATCCAGAGAAAGAACTAGAAAGAACTGTGCTTGAATCCTGATGGAAGAAATCTAATTGCTATTTTTCTTCTCATCCTTTGGTTTTATTTCTTCTTTACCATTTTTCATCCCATCTAGTAAAATGCACCTTTGTAACTTGACCAATGTCTATTGTGAAAGTATTTGCAGATCCTATACTGGAATAGATGCCATCATGGGGTGTGGGGGGAGGGGAGGGAGGGAAAGGAAATTTGAAACTCAAGGAACTATGGAATTGAATCTTGTAAACTAAAAATAAACAAATAAATTTAAAAAAAAAAGAAAAAGAAAGAAGTCTGGAAACTGCCACAGCTGCTGGTGATTCCCTCTCCTGTAGTCTGCTCTGGCAGCTCCTGGTAGAGGCCACCCTGGGGTGGGAAACACGTGGTTCATGCTCATTGTGCTTGGCTCCCAGCTCAGTGTGATAAACCCTTCCTGTCTGCCTGCCAGGCTGCCTTCATCAGGAGATTTATTTCTCTCTGTCACTTTGTGGGTTCTTTAGCTCTAAAGTTTGATTAGAGTCATCTTTTACATGTATTGGAAGTCTAATATTAGAGTGTGAGCTCACACTAAGTTTGTGCTTCTACTCCACCATCTTGGCTCTTCTCCCAGTTTTTCTTCTTTATTAGTGGATTTCAAACATGTAATACAGGAGATTGAAATATTTTTTCGGAGGGAGGGCTGCAAAAACACACCTATTAGCCAACTGTGGGGAGCAGTTGTGAGTAATGGCAAGGTCAAGGACATGAACATTCTTGTAGCTAAGGATGAATGGAAGAGTAGGTCATGGTAATGGAGTAGTACAACTGGGACATTAGGTTATTTGAGAGGGTATCATTTTGTATATGGAAGTACCCAAGTATGAGGACAGAAAATTAGGAGAAAAGACTGTGACCCAGGCACTAAAATTAGTGAGTAAGAATAATATCTAGAGTAAAGAGGTAATTAGATAAGATCAAGCCCTAGATTTCATGATAAATTGGAGAGGGTGGACCTCCAAGGAGGAGAGGTTTCTTGGTTAAGATGGTCAAAGGATGATCTGGAAGTGGCAATGGAGAGCAGAGAATAATCAGAATCTCTATCATGACCAGTAAATTTTGGGGTATGAGAGAAAGTGAAGCTAGTACTAGAAAGGGTAAAAGGTAAAGCATGTTATAAGGAGAGAGCTATGTCTCAGTGAGGACCAAAACAGGGAAGGCAGGAAAAACAAAAAAGTTTTAAGATGAAAGGATGTTTTTAATTGTGGAGCAATTATTCTAGCTGACATAGGAGAAGAGATTGGTAGCTCTTTGGTGGGGCATGTAAGGGGTAGAATCTATCCCCAAGGAGTTTTTTTGTTTGTTTGTTTCATTAGCTATCCCATTCTTGTTAACATTGTAGAAAAACATACCACTACTACAGCCAACCAAAAAAAACCACCCTATTTCTTGTTCTTGACTTTCCTCATATACTTATATCATTCTATGCTTTAGAAATCCTGATGCTATTCTGCTATTCTCCACCCCCCACCCCTGGATTATCTTACCCATACAACCTGCTAACCTCAAATCAGCAGGTCTGAACTAGTTATGAGCCAAAAGCATACTATTAAATTCAAGATCTCTTAGGTTCCTCATTGTAATCCTATTATGAATGGCAATACACACCTACTTGCGAATGTAGCTAATAAACCTGATTGGCATGCTTCCCATTTACACAAATTAATCACCACGCTACCACTAAATGTTAACCAAAACACTGGTTTAACAGTAATGCAAAAATCATGATAAATGATAACATCATGGTTAATCTATGGCAAATTCAATAACGATCCAGAGTTCATAAGTAAATCACACTATCCCACCAATACTCAGTGTCTTTGGGGAATGGTAGGTACATACTTTTATAGAAACCTGTCAGGGAGGCAAATGAGGTAGAAAACTGATTGCTTAAGGAAACTTATAAATCTAGAATACAGGTTTCATTGTCCTTGGTTTTTTCAGAAAGAATCCATATTTCTCTTTCTCTTCCTCATTATTCTCTTCCTGAGCAAAACCAGTCTTCTTCTACCCCTCAAGTTGAGGAAGCAGTGACAATATATTTTAACTTTCAATTTTTCTTAAGATGGTGCTAAAGTAATTTTATACTATTATAGTGATAAGCAATTCCCTTAAACCAGAAAAATGCAAACCTCCTCATGTTGGTTCTCTGAGCAATGGAGCCAACCCTTCACTCAATGTGATTCTGTATTGTCAAATAATACCTCAGCATATGATTACTTAACAACATAGTTTGAAGCAAAACACATCAGGTTGGTTCTCTAGGCAGTAGAACCAAGCACAACCAATTCTTTACTTAACAGGAGTCTGTATCATTCAATAAAATCATAGCATCTTATTACATCAATGTAAGACGAAGGAAGGAAGGAAGGAAGGAAGGAAGGAAGGAAGGAAGGAAGGAAGGAAGGAAGGAA
Organism: Gymnobelideus leadbeateri; assembly: GCA_011680675.1. Lineage (NCBI taxonomy): Eukaryota > Metazoa > Chordata > Mammalia > Diprotodontia > Petauridae > Gymnobelideus > Gymnobelideus leadbeateri. The sequence continues at coordinate 348,302 of WOXC01005536.1, forward strand.
GGAAGGAAGGAAGGAAGGAAGGAAGGAAGGAAGGAAGGAAGGAAGGAAATGCTTCTTTCACCTATATGCTATTCTCTCCCAAACCAATAGGGGCAGAGGAGAGCAGTCAGGTATTTCAGAGTGGTTTCACCGCTCTCAAATCTTAAATGTCATCAATGGGCAATAGATGAAACTTAGCAGTGTTCAGCTTCTCTTCATTTAGTAGACTCCTAGAATTTTCTTCAGACAATCCACAAAGCAATGCTCCTTTTCCAATCAGTAAGCTTCCAAGTATAGCAGCTAAAGTCTTCCTGTCAGCTGACGCACCTGCTAGTCTTCTCACTCAGCTCCTGCTGCCTTGTTAACTGTTCTGTTATATTTGTAACTCCTCTCCTGCTGGGTTTTTCACTGCTTCTAATGCCTCAAATCAGAGCTTGCTGGTGGTCTTTCTCTTATTAGGTAAAACTCTTAAAATCTGGCTTTCTGTTAGTTATAAAAGCAACAGACCTCATTTAATCTTCCCACCATACCCAAACATCTATTTATTAACCTTTTTGTGAATTTTAACCTCTCAAGCTCTAAAAACAGTCATAGGTAAATGAGCTGAGAGACTATAATGTCATGCAACCTCAGTCACTTTTCTGCCATCAAAGACGTTCTTTCTGCCCTCTGTGCAGTTCTCCCACAGGCTGTGGCTATCCTCACAAATTAAAAGAATAATAATTTTTCCATCCATGGATATTTCATCAGTTATTCATGTACAAGAATTGTTTTTTGCTCATTTCAGAAACCAAATTTTTCCATATTAATTCCCAATATATGAATACTTTACTTCCTTTGCAATTTTTAAAATAATTTCTCTGCTTAATATCCTATTTTCTTTCCTGTAAGTTCACGTTTTGCCCTGTTCAGCAGATTGATCACAAATGATTAAAACTGACATTCCCTTTGGGCAGAGCACTCACAGGGAAGGGTATGATATACTATGTGGGCAGAAAGAGGGGGAAATAAAAGAAAGGAAGGAAGGAAGGGAAAGAGGGAGGAAGGGAGGAAGGAAGGAAGGAAGGAAGGAAGGAAGGAAGGAAGGAAGGAAGGAAGGAAGGAAGGAAGGAAGGAAGAACTGTGTTGCTCAACTGGCCAGTTCCAGCTGGGTCTCCAGTGGAGAAGTTGCTATTTCTACTCATAGAAGTTATTGTTTGCCATTCCTCTTAAAGAAGATCATGACATCAGGGAGGTGTTGGTCATTGTTTTGGCTTCAATTGACTCAGATCTTCCCCAATCAGATTGATTTTTTTAAGTTTGTAAAGAGACTATTCCCTGCCTCCTTTCCTAGCTAGTCTTACTCACTGAATGGGAGTTGCCTCAGTCAAACTGAGACCTGGAAAAGATTTTTAAAAAAGCCCAGGGCTCCACCTGCATCTTGGGTCATCTCCAGTCTTCCTGATCTACATCTTGCCACTGGACCCAGGTGCCTTCCTAGGAGAAAATGAAACTGGTGACTTTTGCACAGTCCTCCAATTCACTTGCATGTCATGGCATCACCTCTCTAATGTCATGGTCCTCTTCAAGAACAAATGACGAGCAACAAAATAACAACACATATAAAAGAAGAAGCAGTTTACATTTATAATCTTCTTGTATCCTATATTATTAGCTTTGGTTATATCTGCTGTGTTGTTATGTTAGTTTAGTCATGTCTGACTCTTCATTACCCCATGAGGTTTTTCCAGTAAAGATATGATGTCATTTCCTTCTCCCGCTCAATTTATAAATAAAACACTAAAGCAAACAGGGTTAAGTGACCTGGTCAGGATCACACAGTTAATGTCTGAGGCTAGATTTGAACTAATATTCTTCTGTCTCTAGAGCAACCACTCTATATGCCAAACCATCTAGCTACTCTGTACATTTACCATAAAGATCTTTTAAAAATCTAAGTTGGTTGGAGAGTTACCTGTCAATCCACATATGAAGTGCTTCTGAATTTTAGTTGATTTCTTCAGATACTGAGTTGGACTTTATAGAATAGTTAGAAATTAAATAGGTAAGTAGGAGAGGGACATTCCATATATAAAGAGCAGAGTAATCACATCCACAGGGGTAGGAAGCCAAATGATTCATTTGGAGGACACAAAGTAAGCCAATATAACTATATAATAGAATAAATGAAGAAAAGGTATACATTATAAGGGTGGAAAGGTGAGGGAGTGCCACAATGTAGAATGATTAGAATTTCAGAAAAAAAGAGTTAGAACTTTACTTCACAGTGAAGTAATTAAAAGACTGAAGACTTTTGAGCTGATGAGTTACATGTAAAGGTTTATGCATAAGAAAGATTATTCTAGAGGCAATGTGAAGAATAAATTGGAGGGAGGAGAAAGTTGAGGGGAAAGGTCTGTAAGAAAGCCCTTGTGACAATAGTGACTAAGAATTCTGGCACCTTGGCAAATGTAAAACTGAACCCTATAGAAGGAAGTGGAAGATAAAGGAGGTAGTTGGGGAAGTAATTTGGGGAAACAAGAGCCCTCAGAAGGAAACAAAAATATGATGGAATCCTGACACTAATGGACAAAGTTAGGTTGACAAGAGGAAAATGGAGTTTGGATAAAGAGTTTGAAAGAATCCACCTGACCATCAGTGACCTCAGGCACAGCTCCCATCAGTCTCTTTGCCCTCATTTCAGTTTTTGCTATTACAATAACTCTGGAGAAAGAAGCTTTAGAAAAGTCATCAAGGGGTGGCTAGGTGGCGCAGTGAGTAGAGCACTGGCCCTGGAGTCAGAAGGACCTGAGTTCAGTTCCAGCCTCCGACACTTAACACACACAAACAAACAAACAAACAAACAAAAAAACCTAGCCGTGTGACCTTGGGCAAGTTACTTAACCCCAATTGCCCTACAAAAAAAAAGTCATCAAACCCACCCCTCTAATTTTATAGATGAGAAAACTGAGGTATAGAGGTTAAGTGAGTCCAAGGTCACATAGCTAAAATGTGTTTGAAGCAGAATCCAATCTTAGATTTTCCTGACTCTGGGCCCAGTACTCTATTGACTACAGCATGGTGTCAGTGAGAGCAGAAAGAATAGATTAAATTTGAGAGATGTTGTATTCATATGTGCACATATCTTGTCCAATTTAAAAAAAAATGAATGGAAGCTTCTTGAGGGCAGAGATTGTTTCACTTGTGTGTTTGTTTCCCTAGCACCCAGAAAGATGCTGACATATAGTAAATGATAATGCTGAGTGAAATCAATGTGACTTGGCATTGATTGCACATAACAAGAGATAGAGGTGTCATGTTATTTTGGTAACCACAAGATTTTGTAAAGGAGGATTGATGAATGGTAGTACTATTGACAGGAGGAAGAGATGATTCAGATGGAAAAGATAAACTCATCTTGGGATAGCATGTATTTTATTTTCCAGTAATACATACAATTTAATTTAATACAGTTAGAGCTAACCTTTATCATTCATACATCTCATTCCTCACAGTTAGAAACTGTTGAAGGGATCTCCCAATGATACAGTGGCAAGTAGATCTTAGAGATGAATTTCCTTGTCTGAAACTGGTCTGCTTCTGTTCACGCAGCTCAACCATGTCATGTTCTCCTTACCCGACACGTGAACACGGATCCATACATTCAGAGTTAAGAGCAAAAGACCTCTAAGGTTGGGTGTCAGGCAACAATTTTCCAGGACAACTGGTAGGGTCATGTTTGGGCCAATGGGTTTCAAGTAATGTAATCTCAGTCTCAGGTACTAGAATTCTCAAAGAATAGAATAAAGAATGTTTGTGTGTGTGTGTGTGTGTGTGTGTGTGTGTGAGAGTGTGCGTGTGTAGGCATACACATAGATAAATAGATAGAAAGACAGATAGATAAATAGATAGATAGATAGATAGATAGATAGATAGATAGATAGATAGATGGATGGATGGATGGATAGTTTGGAACTCAGACTAGAGTTCAGAAAGCAATAGAATATATAATAGAAGGTATACAATAGGTTAGATAACTACCAGAAAGGAGGGAAAACTCAAGTTGAAGGTGGTTTGTCCAGAGTATCAAGGCTGCTAAGAAGAACTGAGCTTTCAACCCATGCCTTCTGACTCCAATTGCAATGTTCTTTCCACTACCCCTCACAAAACCATTTTGCAGAAGGACAAAGCATTGTTAGAAAAGTAAGTTGTTCTTTAAATAACCTTCTTTTGATAAAGAACCCTTTCTTCTAGAAGTGTAAAGAGGGATAGAAATGTTTTCATTATCTTTTTTCTATTCTTTTGAGTTGCAGTTGAGTTTATTTTGTGGAGGGGGGAAAGAGAATGAGACAGAGGATGGAGCAGAGGAGTGATTTGCCAAGATCCCAATGACTCACTGTTAGTCCTAGAAAGGGAGCTAGAAACTTTAGTTTCCCCAGACTCAGGGTACTGTGAGGATACTGTCTTGTCAGTTCTTGGGATAATAACTAATGCTAGTACTTTGTGTTTCCATCAGAGAACATTGAAGTGTACCATAGTATTTTTTAGGCTTTGGTCCATGGTTTATAACCAGGCCATACAAGCTGCTTCCTGTGTGAACTTCAATTCTGTGGGGCTCATTGTCACCTTGAGTGGGTGGGATTAAATGACCCTTACAGTCCCTCCTGACTCTAAAACTATGTTCCTATCATCTAGCACAATACATTCATTTTATAAACGAAGATGCTGAAGCCCAGACAAGGAAAATGACTTGCATGAAGCCAAACAGCTAGTGTCAGTAGCAAAGCTAGGCTTTAAACCCAGGTTCTCCAGTTGCAAATTCTTTTTAGTAACTCATGCTATTTTTCACACTTTTCTTCTATAAGAGGACATATGTACATATGTGTCTATAAGCACCTGCTGCCATAGCACACATGTGACATGTACTGCTAGAGTTCATGTATATTTTATTTTGTTTTCAATAGAACAATAGAAAGTGCAGTATACAGCTTGAATCCAGTATTTCGGAATAAGCTAGGGCTTTCCCTGCATTCAGAGAATGTTCACAGCTTGGCACTGAAGCCTGCCATGCTATGCTTCCCACGCTTTTTAATTTAAGCTCCCCTGGCTATTGGAGATGGACTGCAAATGATGGCAACTCTCCTGATAATGCCATTCAGAGGTCAGTGTGTAGTAGAAGCCAGAAGCCCAGGGATGAAGTATAGTATTTAAAATGATAAAGATTAAAAATATGAATCCCCCAACTCAGTGGAGCAAAGCTAACAACCCACATAAAGCGTCTTCGTGTGGGATGATACTGTCTCTTGGAGGCAGGAGTATTGCATGCAGCTGTTATAAATCTTTTGCCTGCATACAACTGCAGAGGGAGGACCTTAATAGCAGCACAAAGCAGGAAAGCTGAAGGAAAACATGAGGGGTGTGTGTGTGTGTGTGTGTGTGTGTGTGTGTGTGTGTGTGTGTGTGTGTGTGTGAGAGAGAGAGAGACAGAGAGAGAGAGAGAGAGACAGAGAGAGACAGAGAGAGAGAGACAGAGAGAGACAGAGAGAGACAGAGAAAGAGACAGAGAGACAGAGAGAGAGACAGAGACAGAGAGAGACAGAGAGACAGAGACAGAGAGAAACAGAGACAGAGAGAGAGAGAGAGAAGGAAGAGGAGGAGACTGGGGGAGAAGAGAGTGAGAGAGAATGAACTAAAGAAAAAGAGTGGTACACACTTGTGAGATTGGGTGTGAAAGTATTTCCCTTTTCTTTCAGCTGAAACAATAGCTGTATCTGTCTGATTGCAGGCTGTAGATTTACCTTTCAAATTGTATTTTGCTATAAAAAGAGCTTCCATAAAGTGACATCTTTTATTTAGACTCTCTCTCTGTGTCTCTCTGTCTCTCTCTGTCTCTCTCTTCTCTCTCTCTCTGTCTCTCTCTCTGTCTCTCTCTCTGTCTCTCTGTCTCTCTGTCTCTCTCTGTCTCTCTCTGTCTCTCTCTCTCTTTCTCTCTCTCTCTCTCTCTCTCTCTCTCTCTCTCTCTCTCTCTCTCTCCCTCCCTCCTTCCCTCCCTCCCTTTCTCTCCCTCTCCATCTCTCTCACAGTGCATATTTCAAAAGCAAATCTTCCCTCCTACTCTCTTCCTCATAGAAATAGCGACTGTTTGCCTGTCAGCTTTTGTCTTTCAAAGCTCTGCCATATTTGCTCTTTCAACTCTTGTAGTCAAAGACAGAAAACACCAATTCCATTGACAGTAGTACTAAATAGTTGCTCCTCTACCTAGCCTGTAGGTTATCCTAAGAATCATGAGAATCTAAATGTGCGTAATAAAGACTGAATAATAACTAATATCTATAGAATTTTTTATTAAAATAATTGATACACTTTTGTCATTAAGAATGTATCTTTCCTTTTTAGCTTTGTGTTTTAATAATTTATTATTGTTATTTTTCAAGCAACAAGACTATTTTATTCATCTGTCCTCTCTCTTATTCCCTGCCATTGAGCAAATGAAAGAAAGGGGAAAAAAGAAGAAAAAAGAGAAGGAAAGAAAAAGGGGTAAAGGAAGAAAGGAGGGAAGCAGGGAGGGAAGAGAGGAAAAGAGAAAGAAGGAAGGAAGAAGAAAGACAAAAACAAAGGAAGGAAGGAAAGAAGGAACTTAATATATAACTGTGACAACATAGTCTGGTTAAATTCTCACAAGCCATGTCTGAAAATGCATGTGTCTTTCTGAATTGAAGTCTACTACTTCTCTGGAACGAGTTGAGTGATGTGTTTCATTTTTTTCTTTTGGGCTCATGATTTATTATTATGTTGATCAGAATTCTAAAAAACTTACAAAGTTGTTTTTCTCTATAATATTGTTATCATGTAAATTGTTCTTTTAGTTCTCATTTCAATCTGCATGACTTCATATAGGTCTCAGTTTCCTCTGAAATTGTTCATTTCATCGTTTCTTATGATGTGGTAATACATTACATTAATTATGTAACAAATTGTATTTAGACATTCTCCTTTGAAAGATTTGGGCTACCATGAGAAGACCTGCTATAAATATTTTTGTACATATACTCTTTTCCCTCTTTGGTTCTTTTGGGTATAGGCCTAGTGGTGGTACAATTGTGTTTGTTATGCCAAATTGATAGTCCCAAATTACTTTCCAAGATGATAAGATCATGCTCCATCTTCCTACTCTTGATGGATAGTTCAAAATCACAGTCTTCTCCACTAAATTGTGAACTACTTGAGAGAAGAGATTGGCTTGTTTGTTTTGTTTATGTTTTTAGTTTGTTTCGCGTTTCTTTGTATCTCTAGCACTTACCACAGCTCCTAGCACATAGTAGGGGCTCAATATCTGCTAGTTTACTTGACATGAGAACTCCTGTTCCTTGATCATTTCATTCTCAATGCACTGTATTAGGTGTATTCATTCAGTGTCTCATTCAGATCAATAGCATTAGTAAATAACTTATATATGACACACCTCCTCCAGAAAAGTACTACTTCAGTGTGTCATCAGGGCATGAAGGTGGCATCATGTTCTACAAGGAAATGCCAGGATAGAAAAATCTTTGGACAGTCATATCAAGATAGAAAGACTTTGAGTGTCATTCTAATGCACTGATTAATTGTATCGATTGTTAGGAGATCAGCCTAAATAAGTAGGGAAATGTACATACCCTAATGATTGACCACATGAACTTCATCTTGCTGGGCCTCAAACTGTCCAACTATAAAATGAATATGTTGTATCTCTGAGGTCTTTTCCAGATACTAAGATCCTAAGGTGAAGTTTAATGGAGGAAGGACTTACGTGTTTTCACTATAATTATTTATTTTAAAAATTCATCACATCTGTTCCACTTCAAGTCCATTTGTGGTCCTCCTTTCAGTTTCATTAATGAATGCTTTAGTAATATCTGGCTTAAATGTATCTTATGATACACTATCCATCAAAGGGTTTTTTCTTAAATTTCCTCAACTTTTATTTCACTGTAATTGTGAGGCAATGCTATTCTTCATTTACAAGGTCCTGGTGTGGATCCCCATAATTTATGTGTATCAGAACACTGAGAAAGAATAGCATAGTAGAAGGGTTACCTATTGTCTTTAAGTCAGAGGACCTGGCTCTGACATTTATTATCTGACTTTTTGCAAATCACTTAACCTTGGAAAGTCCCAGTTCCATCATCTATAAAATTAGAACAGATGCCCCTCTAGGTGCCTTTCAGCTCTATAGCTATGATTTTCCTCCCATGTTTTGCAAAAGAACTTGTATTCTAAACCAGAGTTGCTCTTGGCAACTTGTCTCTAGGTTTGGAATTTGTATTTTCTATTTAAAATAGTTTTTGGACTCTCTCTCTGCCAGTTTGCCATGAAGATTATTTTGTCAAGTCAACAACAAGCATATATTACTCACTTACCAAAAAAGAGGGGGAAAACAGAAAAAAAAATCCTGAGCAATACGTCTAAAAAGTCTGAAAATATATTCAATGTGCAACACTTGGGGAACTCCCACTTCTGCAAAGGACTAGAGTGGGAATGACTTTTCATAGGTCATTGTTCAAGCCGTGCTTGTTCTTTACAATTTGCAGTATTTCACTTTTTAAATTTTTGTCTTTGCATTTACATTGTTTTAGACATTGTGTATATTGTTTTCTTGGGTCTATTCATTTTACTCTGAATTACTTTATGTTGTTCTTTCCACGATTCTTTGTATTCATCATATTCACCATTTCTTACAGTATAATAACATTCCATTACATTCATGTACCACAATCTGCTTTGACATTCCCTAAGGAACCTGCAAGTACTTTATTTACAATTCTTTGGTATCACAAAAAAAGTGCATTTCACATTTTTTCATATATGTAGTGATTTTTTTAGACTCTAATAGGCAAGTCTTTTGCCTTATCCTACCTGGGATCAGGCCTCAACTGCCTGGTCATATTCAAAACATGCCACCCTATGTGTAACAAACAGTTCCCTCCCCAATTCTTTTTTAATGGTTTTTTAAAAAAAATATTTTCATTTTTTCTTTCTCCCCTAGCATGTAATAAAATAACTTGCATTTATATAGCACTTTAAGGTTTGTAAACTGCTTTACATAAATTATCTCATTTGCTCTTCATAACCACCCCTGAAAGCAGGTGTTATATTATTATCCCCTTTTTGCAGATGAATAAACGGAGGCTGGAGATAAAAAGTAACTTGCCTGGGGTCACACAGCTAGTATTTGAATGTAGATTTGAATGTAGGTCTTCCTGATTTCTTGAATTTGTTGTTCTCTGCACTTAGTAAATACATGCTATACAGTAAATGCTTAATGAAAGCTCCCCCATTAATTGATTCAATTTGGCAAGCATTCATAAAACACTATCTGCAAAACACTGTTCTAGGCATCAGTTTTACAATGATTAGCTATGGGGAATTCATGGAAGGCATGAGGATAAAAAATTAAGGATTAGTCTAGATCTGATCAAATGTCTGTTTAAATACAATATTCATTTATAGTAGAACCAAGGTACCAGCATGAAGACCCAAGTGATAGAAAGGAGCTGTTAACTATGTACACTCTGGAGACCATGGAGACCCTCAAGTTGAAAGACAATTCACCCTGGAGGATATAGATGCTACCTCACTTTGGAAGATGGATGTACACCTTAGAGGCCATTCCTCTGATTGATCAGTTTTTCTAGGAACATTTATTCATTTTAAGAAAAGTTCCCAAGCTAGTCAAGTTCACTTCTTCATTCACCTCTAAGGTCCCCACCTCATTCTCTGGACTTCTTTCTTCTCCATGTTCCACCTTGTATGTTTCCTTCCTGCTCATCCCTCCCAGTTTTTCAGCTTCTTTTTATGTATGGCCTTTCCCTATTTGAATTAGAATGAACAAATCATAGAAACAAGGAAGGTGAAAGAAAATGTTAATGAGGAAACAACATACCAAAATTTTTGTGATGAAGTTAAAGCTAAGGGATAAAATGCTATCCATACAATTATACATTAATGAAATTATAGTGTTTGTCCTTTGTTTTTGAAGAAAACCATAACATCAGGGAAATGGTGACATGACTTGCAGTTGATTTTCATCTGAGTGAGAAAGGTGCAAGGTCACCAGCATCACTTTCTCCTCCAGAGCCATCTGGAACCAGTAGCCAGATATTTATCAGGACTACTGGAGATGGCCCAGGATGCTATGTGAGACCCTGGCCCTTTCAGGTTAAGGCCTTTTCGTGTTCTCACTTTCAGTGAAGTAACACCCATTCAGTTAAAGAAACAAAGGGCAGTGGGGAGGATTAATGAGCTGAACACACATTTACAAACCAGAAAGCCAACAAATAAACACACCTAAGATAAGTATAAAAGAGAAGATATTAAAATTAAAGGAGAAAGCTATATACTAGCCAAAAACTTTAGAAATGGTAAATGAAACTAAAAGTGAGTCTCTGAAAAGATTCATAAAATTGATAAATCATTAGCCAATATGATCAAAAGAAGAGAACAAAAAAAGCAAATAAGCAAAATAACAAATGAACAAGGTTGATTCACAACAAAGTCAGAAATAACATGAATAATTAGAACCTATTATACACAATTAAATGCTAACAAAACTAAGAACTTAAAAGAAATAAAAGACACCTTCAAAATACAAAAATACCCAAACTAAGATAACCACATAGCAATCGTAAATAACCCAATCTTTAAAAAAGGAAACAGAACTAGATCTAAAGGAACTACCTAAGAGGGTAGGGAACTTCCTGGTCCTAATATATTCACTGGAGAATTCTATCAAACTTTTAAAGATCAATTACTACCCATGCTACATAAATTGTTCTCAAAAATTGAAAAGAGTTACCCACTGAATTCCTTTTATATAACAAATGCAATCCTGATTCCTAAACCAGAGAAGGATAAACCACATGGGAATTGTAGACTGATATCGTTGGTGTTATTGTTTCTGTCATGTCTGATTCTTTGTGACCCCATTTGGGGTTTTCTTGGCAAAAAAAACTTGAGTGTTTTGCCATTTCCTTCTCTAGCACATTTTGCAGATGAGAAACTGAGGCAAATCGGCTTAAATGACTTTCCCAGGGTCACACAATAGTAACTGTCTGAGGCAAGTTACTCCAACTCCAGTCATCCTCACCCCAAGGCTGGTGTTTTACCCGCTTTGCCACAGTAGCTACCCAGACTGTTATCATTAATGAATATCAATTGAAAAAAATTTAAGTATAATCCTATCAAACAGACTATGTACAAAGATTCATCTAAGAAACCATTCATTGTGACCAAGTTGGATTTATACCAGTGATACAAGGATGGTTGAACATTAGAAAAACAAAGAACATAATTAATCATAATAAAAAAATCAAAGATTACATGATTATTTTAAGAGATGTGGAAAATGACAACAAATACAAGAAAACAAGCCAGCTCCTACCCTAGTTCTCATGGTGGATAGGGCATTAAAACTGCACTCAGGAAGACCTATATACAAATCTATACTCAAATATTTGCTGTGTGACCCCAGGCAAGTTACTTTGCATCTCTAGCCTCAGTTTCTTCATCTGTTTCCTAGGGCTGTTATGAGATCAAATGAAACAATTTATGGCAAGCAGTTTATAAACTTTAAAGTGCTGTGTAAATGCAAGTTGTTTTTATTACCTGCTAATGGAGAAAGAAAAAAAAATAAAACATTTTATAAAAGCCCATTAAAAAAGAAGTGGGGCTGGAACTGTTACACATAGGGTGACATGTTTCGGAAATGACCAGGAAGTGAAGGCTTAATCCCAGGAAAGATAAGGCAAAAGCTTGCTTATCAGAGTCTAGAAGTCAGAATCCAAGACTGCAGTGGGAGGAGGCTTAGGAGGACAATTGCCATAGAGCAGGAAGTACAGTTTAAAAATATCCAGAAATCAAAATAAGACCTTCCTCTAGGTAGTCTAACATTTTGTTTATATATCAGGACAACACTTAGGCTTGTCCATCTTTTTTCCCTTTGCCACTGATACATGATTGACAAAGACCTCTTTTTATAGTTATACATGTATTCAGTAATATATTTTATGCCCCTTATCATAGATAAGTCGTTGTCAATAGCAACCTGCTTATATCCACTCTCCGTACTTCTATTGTCCTTTGGGGTCACAATTTTTTTTTTGATTCTTCTAAGATCATAGTGTTCCATGATTTACCAGCAGGACATGGTGGTAAATGTTTTTTAGTTTTGACTTTTTCTTATTTTATGGAGGCAACAGCTTCTTAAAACATATATTTAAATATATAGATCTTTGTCTGCCCACATTTATCCTTTTAATTTGATGCTTATTTTTTGCTTTTGCCTCATCCAATCTGACTACTTGCAGATATGTGATTCTGAAATAATTATTATGTTTGTAACTAATCATTTCTTGGCAAAGATATCTTTCTCCTGTCAGATTTTCATACAATTATGTGTATGTGTGTGTATATATATATGTGTGTGTGTGTGTGTGTGTGTGTGTGTGTGTTTGTGTGTGTGTGTGTATGTATAGGTATATAGACACATACACACATATAACTATAGGGACCTTCAAATCCCCTTGTTCTCTGCCTCAGTTTCCTCAACTATAAAATAGGGATAATAATAGTATATACTTCACAGTGTATTTGTGAGTATTAAATGACAATAAATGAAGTGATATTTATACAGCATCTAGCACTATACCTGGCATATGTTTTGGGCACTTTAATAAATGCTTGTTCCCTCCTCCCTGTCCCTTCTACCATTATTTTACAGATGTAAAAACTGAAATTTAGAGGTTAAATGATAAGTCTGAGTTCATATAACTAGTAAATGTTAGAATTGAGATATGAACCCATGTCTTCTGACTCCAAATCCAATATTCCTACTATACTACTCTGCCTCCTTCTTTGGTCATTTGGTACATCCAGTGTCTCAGAAGACATTTCTAGAAGAAGATCTTCATGTTGTTGGAAGCATGAGACTTCTGAGTGGCTAGTGATAGGTTGGCCTCTTTCATTTTTTACTCAAAAATTTTATTTCCTAACTTTGTTTTGTCACATACTGCTGCCTCACTTTTAAAAGCCAACATGTATCACATTCTTCATAGAATTTCTTTCCTTCCTCATCCTCTGAAATGGGTATTGCTGTGGAAAGTCTAAATTATCTTCATAATCACATTTTGTGGAGTACAAGGTAAGATGACTACCCCATGAAGTAATGTTTCTTGTTGCATTTTAATACAAGATGAAATTGACTTTGAATTTTCTTCACTGATCTCCCTGATGCAAGACATGTCTGTGAGCCTTTTACTTTGCTAAAAATGTTATATCTTTTTATTTAACTTAGGCCAAAACTGTCAGTCTACATGTGTCCATTCTTTGAGTAGCCTAACCGTTTTGCTGTTGGACAAAGATAAATTTTTATATCTAACATCTTTTTTTTGTAAATAGTACCTAAAGGGGCCTGAAGCTACACAGTAAAAATAAGAGTATTTTTTAAGCAGAAAGTCTTGGTTTAAAGAGGACAAGTAATGTCCAGAAAGTGGTGTTAAAATACCAAGGTTGTAAATTCAATAACCCAGCCTTTGGAAAATCTGAGAACATATGTGACTTACAGAAGGATTCTCTATTTGACAAGAGCTGCTAGGAAAACTGGGAAGTAGTCTGGCAGAAATTAGTTTTTGAATAACATCTTACACCATATATTACTCAAAGATCAAAAATAGATATACAACCTAAATGCTAAAGATCACACTGTAGAAAAATCAGAAGATAACTAAATCAGGTACCTTTCACAGCTGTGGCTAGAGAAAGTATTATTAGCCAAAAAAGGGATAGAGTGAAATCCAAATGAGGAAATGGATAATTTTATCTACATGAAATTTTTTAAAAAAGAAATTTTTACACAAACAAAATCAATGAAATCTAGATTTTAAAGATGGATATAAAGTAGATAGAAGATAATCTCAGAAACTACCAGCACTAGGGAAGGCTTCCTGCAATACATGAAATTTTTTTTTTTCCTTAAAGCAATTGGGGTTAAGTAACTTGCTCAAGGTTACACGGCTAGTCATTTGATTTATGCGTGGGTGCTCATTTTCTGAGGCCGGATCTGATCTCGGTCATCCAAACTCCGAGGCCGGCGCTCTTACTCACTGCGCCACCTAGCCGCCCCTTTAGGGCAATTGGGGTTAAGTAACTTGCCCAAGGTTACACGGCTAGGTTTTTGTTTGTGCGGATTAAGTGTCAGAGGCCGGCTCCGAACTCAGGTCCTTCTGATTACAGGGCCAGCGCTCTATTCACTGCGCCACCTAGCCGCCCCCAATACATGAAATTTGAACAGGAATGGAGGAAGCCAGGAAAACTAAGAAGTGCAGCTAATGATGGAAGGAAATGCATGGGCCTCCAGGCACCAGGGTTGTTGTTTGTCCTTCATCCTCGAGGAGAATCTCAGGGACGTGATGCCATGACTTGCAAGTGAGTTGGATTTAAGTGAGGGAGGAGTGGGCAAAGTCACCAGCCTCATTTTCTCTTCCACAGCCATCTGGGTCCAGTGGCAAGATATAAATCAGGATGACTGGAGGTGGCTCTGGATGCAGTGGGAGACCTTGGCCTTTTTTTTGTTCGTTTGTTTTCCAGACAGTCAAAGCAAAGGCAAGAGAGATGGGAGATGAAGTACGGTGTTCAAGGAATAGCATGCAGGTTAATGTGAATAGATCACATAGGGTGTGGAGGAGAGTAATGTAAGAAGACCAGCAAGGTAGGAAGAGGTCATGTTATGAAGGACTTTGAATGGAACATTGTAAGAACTGATGATGTGTTGGTTAGTTGCTAAAATCTTTTTTCTTCTCTTATTTACTTATCTATCCATTCATTCATTTATTTGTTTATGTTTATATGAGACAGCTAAACAGATAGGGAAAGGAGGAAAGAAATATTCAGAACTAAAGATGATAAAAAGGCAAAATATATCAACAAAACTTATTGTTTAAAAAATCAAGGCTTTATGGGTTGGGGAAAGAAGAGGAAAAAATGTGGTGACAGTTGAGAAATGAAACTAGATCCATACAGAAGTCAGAAAAATAGTTCCCCCAAATGATGAGATTATATTTGACAACAGGAATAGAAATTATAGATTTTTTCAAGTATCCATCTTATAATTTACTAAATATCTCTTATGTGCCTTTCATTGTGCTAGGTTCTGGGGTAGAGGCTTCAATATTATTGGTGGCATGCAGTAGGGCAACTTCTGACTTAGACACAGATAAAATAGCATATCTCCACTCTGGACTCTGGAGTAGACAAATGATCTTCACAATATAAAATCTCCCACAAATTCCCTTTAAAGGAAATAACTGTAACATTCCATGCTTTTATAAGTCATTGTCTTGAACGGTGTAGCATCACTTGCTGGGTTGGACAGCCAGGTTTGGTGTGCCCTGACCTAAACTGGGAAGAGTCTATACTAATCATCTTGTAATAAAACACACAACCAGCCAACCTAAAAGTCAGGAAGAGATAAACCCTCTTCTTCAGGGGACAAAGGAAAGACCCTAAAGTTTGCCCTCTGCTTCCAGATACTATTTCCCCATAACAAACTGAACTTCTGCTTGAAACACAATGCTAGCCCATTAGTGGATCATGCTTCTCAGGAGCTGACCATTTGCAGAGGAAGAGTTTGGATATTTCAGATACCTAAAGTGCGGGTAATATCTGAGTGGGGGAAAAATGTGCATTCATCTCCACCTCCGCCTTCACCCACACTTCCCTGAGAAGCAAGTTCAGTGCAGGATGAACTTTCTGATCAAGGTGACTTTTGTTTAAAATAGAAAAATGTGACACACACACACACACAGAGACACACACACACGCACATACACACAAAGATTGGCCTGAGAACAGTAGAGAAACCAAGAGGCATAAATGGAGCCCCCCATCTCCTCCCCTCTCCTTCCCCAAAGGAGGGCAGTGGCAAGTCTACAAGATGACAATTTCTCAGGGCAATTTACCATCCCCACAGCTGCAGTGCAGCTGTCCCGTGATCTCCTACCGTTTCTCCCTGGCAAGGCTGGTAAGGACCTTGCTTTGCAGGAAAGACTGCGCGTCTGCCTTCCCTGAGTGATGCCTCCAACGGGCCAGCCGTTCACGTGGCCCGGGGTCGCTTTCCTGCAGGGCAAGCACATGCATCTCTTTCCAGGAAAGAGGCTGCTTCCACAGGCAGAGGCTACACCATATGGGTAATCACAGGGCTTTATGGGAAAGGACACAGATTTGCATAACACCCAAGTGCATCATTTCACCAACTCCCCTCTTTCAGAAAATCCTCCTCTTCATCTCTGACAGCAGCAGGGATTGTGCCTGGTCAGTGATCTCTGCACAGATTGTCTTTGTGAATGTGACCTCAGAAAGATAGTCACATCATCCTCACACATGCCTGAAGGCCAGGTTAACTATCCTGAGGTAATAGCTCCATCCCTTTTAAAGAGAAATAGGTAACCACAGTGTTTTTTGTTTGTTTGTTGTTAAATGTTTGGAATCAAAAGGTATGCTAAATAAGATAAAAGAATCATAGATTTAAAGCTGGAAGGTATCTTAGTGATCATCTAGTTCAATTTTCTCATTTTACAAATTAGGAAACTGAGGCCCAGAAAGGTTTAATGACTAGACTAAAATGACAGAATTAGTATTTGAACCCAGGCCTTTTGACTTCAAATCTAATATTTTTATTTTTAGTTTTGTTTTCCTCCATACTATGCTGTCTCCCTTCTCTGGGCCTTAGAATGAGAGGGTTAGGATAGATAATCTCCAATATCCTTTCCTTCTCTAGATCTGATTAATTCTGTAAATAGAGCCCTCTATCACTGTGAGGGACACATCACTCTGTGTCCTCAACTGGGTGAAGATATTGTAATATACCACTGTGTGGTGTCCTAAGTATAACCCATGACTACTTCTTCCTTCATTTTTTCCATCATGATTCAGGTTGATAACATCCACATCCAGTAGTCTGAGTTACTGTGCATTTTGGAAACTTCCCTCCCCCAACACTCCTCTCACTAAACATTATTACCAAAGGAAATAAATATTCCTCTGCATTTCACTTCTTTTTATAATTATTACCACATGAAATAGTAATATATATGTTATTAGATATATATTAAGGGATTAGATATAAATGATAATAGTCCCTGATATAAAAGGACTAGGACAAATATTAGTATAGTCTAGATGCTATATACAAGAAAAACAAAAACAGAGAAACCCATAACTCCCTTATGATAGCTCAGTGAATATTCCTGAAACTCAGTTAAAATTCTGTTTTTGGCCCAGGCTGGCTGATGTGGGGTCAGTATTCAGTCTTGAGAATAGGAAAGTAGTTAGTATGATGGGTTGGGGGTCAGGAGACCTGATTTTAAATTCTGGCTTTGCCCGTCATATGTAATATAACACTGTTCATGGCATTTCACCTTTCAAGGACTCAATTTCTTCATCTAAAAAGGGGAGGGTATATAATACACTATTGACTCATGAGGTTGATAGTTTTTATTTTGTTTTCTTGAAGAAAATACTTTATAAGCTATAAACACTATGAAAATCTTCCCCAACTCTACCATATAAGTAAATGGAAAGAAACACACCAAATATCTCAAATTCAAATAAAGGCTAGAGAACTGGGCATGCTTGTAAGGTAGGGTAGGGTATGATGTGATTTGAAGGTCATTAGGAAAATATCTCTACCACCCATCTGCCACTTATGTCTTAAATTCTAGTATCAGATATTCATCACTTGGGTTGTCAAACATTGCTTTCTCTTTATGTTCTTTTATATTGTTGTAGTAGTAGTAGTAGCAGTAGTAGTAGTAGCAGCAGCAGCAGTAGTAGCAGCAGCGGTAGTGGTAGTAGTAGTAGTAGTAGCAGTAGTGGTAGTTGTAGTAGTAATAGTAGTAGTAGCAGTAGCAGTAGTAGTAGTAGTAGTAGTAGTAGTAGTAGTAGTAGTAGTAGTAGTAGTAGTAGTAGTTGTTGTTGTTGTTGTAATAGTAGTTGTTGGTAGTGGTGGTAGTGTTGTAGCAACAAGTATTTACATATCACTTTAAGGTTTTCAAGGCACCTATCCCATAATCCTCACAACAATCCTATATATCCTCATGGTCATATTTGTGTTTTAGGGAAATCATTATGGTAGCTGAGTGAAAAAAAATGGATTGGAGTGGGGAGAAAGAAGTTTAAGGCAGAAAAAGCAAGCAAAAGGCTCTTGTAATAGAAGAAGAATATGAAGGAAGTGGCAACAAGAAGAAGGAAGTATTCAGACTCCATCACCACAACTAGTGAATCAGGGAATATGAATGAAAATGGAACCAATACTGGAAAGGCGTAAATGGAAATGGAACCAATATTGGAGAGTGATAAAGCATCATCAGGAGGAAGCACTCTCAATAAGTGCTAGGAGATAAAAGGAATGAGGAAGGAAAAGACTTTACATGAAAGAAAGTACTTTTCAGGTATTCCAAAGAGTAGAATGGTATGTATAGGTTAAGTTGGTGCCCACTAAATGCTTGTTGTCTGATTGGTTCAAGTAAAAGTTGGAACAAATATTGTGAGGTATTTTCTTTTTTTTTTTCTTTTCTTTTTTTTTGTCTTTTTGGAGAGGGGAAGGCAGGGCAATTGGGGTTAAGTGACTTGCCCAAGGTCACACAGCTAGTAAGTGTTAAGTGTCTGAGGTTTGATTTGAACTCAGGTCCTCCTGACTCCAGGGCCAGTGCTCTATTCACTGTACCATCTAGCTGCCCATACTGTGAGGTATTTTCAAACTCTTGGATGTTCTGATTTGAGATTTAGAAGGATTAGATGATTTTTCTTCCTCTCCTATCAATTTTCTGTGACATATATCATAACTCTGTGGTTTTCCAGTATCTTTGTGGTGAGGATCAAATGAGATAATGATGATGAATGAAATTTTTCAGTAAATTCACAATTTTAGTAAAGAACTTTCTCCACCAATGCAGATTACAACCAAGTCATTCTCTCTTGTTTACTGTAATTATCATTCTAGTCATTCTGTAAATGCTCCATAAATTATCTATTACAAATATTAGAGTTGGAGTGAGGTCATAATTGGAACACTAGCTCCTTAGGAAAATTTGATTCAACAAGGCTGGTGGGCACATACCAAGATAAGAAAGATCATAATGAGTACAGGATTTAAATATAAGGGGTGATGTCAAAAGCAAATTAGAGAAACATGGAAAAATACCTGTCAGATCTATAAATAAGGAAGATTTTATGACCAAACAAGAGATAGAGAGGATCATAAGAGGTACAATGAATAATTTTGATGACATGAAATTAAAAAGGGTTTGCATGAATTAAATTGATGCAGCCAAAATTAGAAGGAAAACAAGAAATGGGGAGAAAATTATAAGTTTCTCTGATAAAGGCATTTCTCAAAAATATAAGAAACTGAGCCAAATTTATTAAAAAATGAGGCTTTCCCCAATTGATAATGATAGTTGATATGATTGACTGATTAAAATTATTGATAAATGGTCATAAGCAGGCAGTTTTCAGAAGAAGACATTAATAATCAAAAGTTATTAATAGTCACATGAAAAAGTGATTCAAATTACTAATAATAAAATGAAAACAAATTAAAACTACTTTGAGGTATCACCTCACATGTATCAGATTGGCTAAGATGATAGAAAAATAAAATAACAAATGCTGGAAGGTAGGTAGAAAAATTGAGACGTGAATGATTGTTGGTGGAGTTATGAACTGGTCTGACCATTAGGCAGAACAACTAGGGACCACATCCAAATGACTATCAAATTGTCCAAGCCTTTGACCCATTGGAACAACTACTAGGTCTATAACCAAAAGAGAGCAAAGAAAACAGGAAAAATACCTATATTTAGAAAAATATTTATATCAACTCTTTTTATGGTGGTAAAGAATCGGAAATTGAGGGGATGTATATCAGTTTAAAGAATGGCTGAACAAGTTGTATTATATGAAAGCAATGGAAAATTATTGTGCTATAAGAAATGACAAACACAAGCAGTTTCAGAAAAACCTGGGAAGTCTTATATGAACTGATGCAAAGTGAAATGATCAAAACCTGGAGAACATTGTACAGAGTAATAGTAATATTGTAACAATGATCAACTGTGAAAGAGTTAGTTACTATGATCGACAATTATCTAAGACAAATCCAAAGAACACATGATGAAAAATGTTGCCCAGCTCCAGAGAGAGAACGGATGAACAATGCACATTGAAGGATATTTTTTTCACTTTAGTTTTCTTGCTTTTTTTTCAACATGGCTAGTATGGAAATATATTTTACATGATTTCACATGTATAATTGATATCATATAACTTAACTTCCTAATGGATGAGAAAGCAGTTGGAGTAAGAGAGTAAATGTAGCACTCAAAAATTTCCAAAATGTATGTTAAAAAACAAACAAACAAGCAAATCTTGTGGGACATATCATAGCTACACTGTATGACAAAGTCTAACCATAATCTTAGGCATCCATTAAAGAGTCTGCAGACCATTACCACTATTCCTTTACATAACGGTACTGACCCACAACACTATTCTCTTATACAGGATCTACATTATCATCTTAAAATTCCAAATGGAATTTAAAACCTGGAGTGAATTCTGAAACATAGAGGTACCACCACTACATGGAGAAGATACCTTTCTTCTTCACACTTTCATGACAGTTCATAATGCAAAGCTAGCCCCATTAATCCTATTCTAGTTATAGATTTTTTAATGAAATGCTTTATTAACTTTTAGTTTACATCATTCATTTCTGCAAGATTTTGAGTTACAAATTTTCTCCCCATTTTTCCCACACCCACCACCCCAGAATAGTGGTCCCACAGGACAGCCCCTCCTCCAATCTGCTCTCTCCCATATCTTCTCCCATACCCCCTCTGACGTTCCAGTAGGGCATGGTGGATCTCTATGCCCCAGTGCCTGTATATCCTATTTCCCCAGTTAAATGTAAAATAATAATAATTATATATATTAAAACATTTGATTTTAAAACTTTGAATTCCAGATTCATTCCCTTCCTCCCTTGTCATCCATCCTTACTGGAGAGATAAGCAATTCAATATAGGTTCTACATGTGTAACTATGCCAAACATTTCCATAGTGGATATTGTAAAAGACTGACTATATTTCCCTCCCTCCTATCCCACCTCCCATTTGTTCTATTCTCTACTTTGATCCTGCCCCTTTTCAAAAGTGGGTGCTTCCAACTTCCCTTCCCCCCAGCCTGCCCTCCCTTCCATCATCCCCCCTGTAATCCCCTTCCCCCCTACTCTCCTACAGAGTGATACCCTATTTAGTGTGTATGTCATTCTCTCCCTAAGCCAAATTAAATGAGAATAAGGTTGACCCATTTCCTATTGCTATCCTGTTCTTCCCCTCCACTGTAACCATTTTCCCTTCACTCTTCTATATGAGTTTATCCCATTCTCCCTCCCCATCTTCTCTCATTATATTCCTCTCTCACCTCTTAAATTCACCTTTTAAGTATCATCCCTTCCTATTAAATTGGTCCTGTGGAGGGGCGGAGCCAAGATGGCGGAGTAGAAACAGTGCATCCAAACCACTCTCCCCCCAGATCACCTCCGAAATATGTAAAAGGAGACTCTGAAAAACTTCTGGAGCCCCAGCACCTACAGAATGACACAGAGAAGCTAACCTACCGCTGAGCACAGCCCAGACGCCCTGCAGGAAGGACCAGGACAGCACTCTGGGAGCGAGCAGTGCTCTGGGAGCCAGCAGCACATCGCACAGAGAGCCAAGCCCAGGTTCTCCTGAGCGGTTTTAGCCCCAGGATGGCAGGGCCAGTGGCCGGCTGGAGGGACCCCAGAACACCAGCTACTGTGGAAATTCCAGAATTATCAACATAGACATGCCTAGGACAAAGTGAGAGGTTAGTGCCCTACGGACTTTGGGACCAGTATTTCGGGAATACATCAGCTTCCTCCCCTGGAGGCTAGAAGCCACTGAGGAGACACGCCATTTTGTAGTATTCAGAGGCAGCTCCAGCTCCTGGCCTGTGAACTGTAGGGAGATCCAGCGATCAGTCTTGGGGGGTAATCACTCTTGGTTTAAACTCCCTGGATCTGGATTGTGATCTGGGGTGGAGGTCGTCAGTGGGTTTCCAGCTTGCAAGAAATGGAAGTTGTCCCCCACATGTTCAGAACGAAAATTCCCCGGTCTGGCAGGAGAACCATAGTGTGGCAACAAGCCCCAAAGTCAAGTAATTAAGTGGCAACATGCCAAGGCAAAGGAAACAAATTAAATAGAAAAATACAACCTTAGACTCCTACTTTGGAGGCAAAGAGGATGTAAGCATGGGACAGTCAGAGGACTGTGAGATCAGAAATCCTGCTCCAAAAGCCCCAAAGGAAAATATGAGCAGATTAAAGGCCATAGAGGACCTTAAGAAGGACTTTAAAAATCAAATAAGAGAAGTGGAGGAAAAACTGGGAAAAGAAATGAGAAGGATGCAGGAAAAGTAGGAAATGAGGGTCAACAGCCTGACTGAGGAAAACAATATCTTAAAAAATAGACTAACTCAAATGGCAAAGGAGGCCCAAAAGGGCAATGAGGAGAAGAATGCCTTAAAAAGTCGAATTTGCCAGATGGAAAAAGAATCTCAAGAGTTCACTGAGGAGATTCATTCCCTCAGAGTTAGACTGCAGCAAATGGAAGCTAATGACTTTATGAGAAATCAAGATGCTATTAAGCAGATCCAAACAAATGAAAGATTAGAAGGCAATGTGAAATATCTCATGGGAAAAACCACTGACCTGGAAAATCGATTCAGGAGAGACAATTTAAAAATTATTGGAATACCTGAAAGCCATTATCAAAGAAAGAACCTAGAAATCACCCTTCAAGAAATTCTCAAGGAAAATTGCCCTGATGGTTTAGATCCAGAGGGCAAAATAGAGGTTGAAAGAATCTACCGATCACCTCCTGAAAAAGATCCCAAAAAGAAAACTCCCAGGAATATTATAGTCAGGTTTCAGAATCCCCAGATCAAGGAGAAAATACTATAAGCACCCAGGAAGAAATAATTTCAATATTGTGGAAACACAATCAGAATTGCACAGGACCTGGCAGCTTCTACACTGAAGGATCAAAGGGCATGGAATATGATATTCCAGAGGGCAAAAGAACTGGGAATGAACCCAAGGGTCACCTACCCAGCAAAACTGAGTATTTTGTTTCAGGGGAAAATATGGTCATTCAGTGGAATAGAGGACTTTTAAGCATTCTTGAGGAAAAAAACAGAGCTGAATAGAAAATTTGACATCCAGACACAAGAAGCAAGAGATGCCTGAGAAGGTAATTAGGGAAAAGAAATCAAAAGGAACTTATCAAAGTTGAACTATTTACATTCCTATATGGAAAAACAATAACTGTGACTGATGAAATCTTTCTCACTATGAAAATAATGGAAGAAGGGTGTATGGTCATGGGAATACACATGTGAATGTGTGTGTATATGTTTACAGTCATATATGGATAGAGGGCATAGGTTTAATTTGTTGGGAAGGGAGGATACTCAAGGGGTGAAATTATGAGGTGAGAGAGGAAAGTGGCAAGAGGAGATGGGGATAGACAGGGTAGGTTAAACTATCTCATGTGGAAGAAGCAAGGGGAAGAGGCTGCAAGAGAGGGGAAGAATAGGAAGGCTAAAAATGCAAAACCACATTCTCATTGAATTTGGTTCAGGGAGAGAATGACATGCATACTAAATGGGATCTCTCAACCTGCAGCAGGATAGGGGGAAGGATGATGAGAGGAGGGATGATGGATGGGAGGGCATCCTTGGGGGGAGGGGAGGTTGGAAGTACCCACTATAGAAGAGGGACAGGATCATGTAGGGAATGGACCAGGTTGGGGGTGGGATGAGTGGGAGGGAATTATAAGCAGCCTTGTAAAATATATCTACTATGGTAATGTTTTGCATAGCTAGACATGTACAACTTATACTGAATTACTTATCTCCCCAGAGGGAATTGGTGACAAGGGAGGAAGGGAACGGATCTGAAATTCAAGGTCTTAAAATTAAATATTTCAAATATAAAAAATAAATAAATAAATAAATTGGTCCTGTGCCTTCTATGTATACCTGTACACATATATACACACACCCACATATGTATTCATACATCCATATACCCTCAAATATAGAAATATATGTACATATGTGTATATATGTATATAAATATGTATATATGTGTGTGTGTTTATTTATATTGCCTTCAATGATTCTCATGCTGAGATAAGTTTCATAAGTTACAATTATAATTTTTCCATGTAGGAATGTAAATAGTTCAACTTTGATAATTTCTTTATGATTTCTTTTCCCTGTTTACCTTCTCATGCTTCTCTTGCTTCTTGTATCTGAATGTCAAATTTTCTATTCAACTCTGGTTTTTTCATCAAGAATGCTTGGAAGTACTCTATTCCACAGAATGACCATATTTTTGCCTGAAGCATGATACTCAGTTTTGCTGGGGAGGTGATAATTGGTTTTAATCCCAGCTCCTTTTACCTCTGGAATATCATATTCCATGCCTTTTTGATCCATCAATGTAGAAGCTGCCAGATCCTGTGTTTCTTGATTGCTTTTCCACAACATTCAAATTGTTTCTTCTTGGCTGCTTGTAATATTTTCTCCTTGATCTGAGAATTCTGGAACCTGGCTATAATATTCCTAGGAGTTTTATTTTGGGGATCATTTTTAGGAAGTGATCAGTAGATTCTTTCAACCTCTATTTTGCCCTCTGGTTCTAAACATCAGGGCAGTTTTCCTTGAGAATTTCTTGAAGGATGATTTCTAGGTTCTTTTTTGGATCATGGCTTTCAGGTAGTCCAATAATTTTTAAATTATCTCTCCTGGATCTATTTTCCTGGTTAGTGGTATTTCCAATGAGATATTTCACATTGCCTTCTATTCTTTTCTTTGTTTGGTTCTGTTTAGTAGTATCTTGATTTCTCATAAAGTCACTAGCTTCCATTTGCTCCAATCTAATTCTGAAGGAATGATTCTCTTCAGTGAACTTTTGAGATTTTTTTTTCCATCTGGCAAATTTACTTTTTAAGGCATTCTTCTCCTCATTGCCTTTTTGAGCTTCTTTTGCCATTTGAGTTAGTCCATTTTTATTGTGTTATTTTCTTCAGTCAGGTTGTTGACTCTCATTTCATAATTTTCTTTCATCATTCTCATATCTCTTCCCAATTTTTCCTCCACTTCTCCTATTTGGTTTTCAAAATCCTTCTTAAGGTCCTCTGTGGCCTGTAACCTGCTTGTATTTTTCTTGGAAGCTTTTGGTCCAGGAATTCTGATTTTATTGTCTTCCTCCCGTTCCATACTTTGATCCTTTTTGTCCCCAAAATAGGAGTGTAAATTTGGATTGCTCGGTTTGGTTTGCTTCCTTTGCTTGTTCATGTTGCCACTCAATTACTTGACTTTTGAGCTTTTTGCTCCAGTAGGACTCTGCTACCAGACAGGGGAGCTTTGTCCCAATTGCTGAGGTTTTCTCAGCTTCCAAAGGTATTAATTAGGTGCCCTCTCTGAGGCCTCAACATTCTCTGGGAAGCTGGTCACATGCCCTAGGACCTCCACCCTAGAACGCAATCCAGATCCAAGCAGGTCAAAGCAAGAACGATTACCACTCAGACTGGTCTCTTGGTCCCCCTGCAATCTACAGGCCAGGAGCTTAAGCTGCCGTGTGGCTGTGGATTCATGGCCACTGTGCCTCAGCTGCTTCATGAACTACTGGATCCCAAAGTCTACACTGCACTGACCTCTCACTTTGTCCTTAGCATCTGTTGATTATTCTGGAAACCACCACAGCTGCTGGTAATCTGAAGTCCCTCCAGCTCGTGGCTGGTCAGGCCTGCCCTGAGGCCAAAACCTCAGGCTCTTATGGGGCTAGGCTCAATTCCCAGAGTGTTGTGCTGGCTGCTTCCTGCCAACCTGCTGGGCTGTTCTCAGCAGGAGGTTAGCTTCTCTGTGTCATTTTTTGGGTACTGCAACTCCAAAGTTTGTTCAGAGTCACCTTTTACATGAATTGGAGAAGGGGGAGCAGGAGCCCTGCAGAAGTCCTGTTTCTACTCTGCCATCTTGACTCTGCCCCCTCTAGTTTTAGTTTTGAGGCAGAAAATCATAGCATCATAGATTTAGAGCTAAACATGACCTTATAGTACTTTTAATATTTTGTTCTGCCTCCATTTTATAGATGAGGAACTTGAGTGTTATAGAGGGTTTTCTTTTGTTTTGTTTTAGTAGCACTCAATAACACAAAGACTGCATGAGAGAACCCATTCTGTGGGTTCTTTTCACTATAACATACTGCATTGATCCAGGTCTTTTAATATGTCATAGATACAAGGAATACTTTAACTGTCTATATCTTATTCTTTAATCTCACTATGTATCCTGCCCATCTCCTTTTCTAGTTACAAGTATGTTTAATGATATCTTCTGTTTCACTTTTCCCAGATTTCTCAACAAATGTATCACTGTAATATCTCATAAGGACATGAAGGAGACCATGGTTCTCAAATGCTCTGTCAGTTGAAAATAAGATGTTGTTTGCAAAAAGATGCAAAACCATATAGTATAGTCCCAAGAAAGACTCTGAATCTAGTCTCTGAAGACCAGAGAAGATAAGTATAATTAATAATAATAATTAATAAATGTAAATATCATTTGTTAAGTGCCTTCTATCTGTTAGTCTCTTTAGTAAGTCCTGGGGATTCAAAGAAAGCAAAAGACAGTCCCTGCTGTCAAGGAACTCACAGTTCAATGGTCATAATAGTATTTATATCCACTTTTTAGTTTGCAAAGCTTTTCACATATTTCATTTGATCCTCACAGCAACCCTAGGAGGCAGGTACTATTAGTATCCACATTGTATGGATTTCTGCTATTGTTGTTTGTCTTTTTTGTTGTTGTTGTTTTGGAGGGGTTTTTTTTTTGAGATCTGATAATGCTTTATAGTTCCTACACTATAAGTATCTTTACATTTGAAGCTCTGAAATTCTAATGAAATCCAATTGGTCTTTGGTACATGTAAGGAAAACATGTTATGTCATAATTTTTCATTTTGTGAACTCAGTTGTCTTTGCACATTCTCTTTCTGTATCAAGGTATACATGTTTTATAGTGAATAAGCAGTCCAACCGAACTATTCTCAAATTATTTAAAGTAGAGTGAGTGAACAATTGGAAAAAATCCTTCTGATAGTCTAATGTATGTTGTGGGGTAGGATCATTGTGGGTAACCACTGGGCATTAATTGTCAAAGCTTGAGCAGCATCTTTCCTAGCACTGCACAGTCTGCTAGCTAAGATTTCTAGATCTACACTAGTTACTATACCCAAACCTGTTCCAGCTCCACTGAGTAGCATATCATACCATGCCCTCTTTTAATGATTACATTGTTGAAGAACAGGGAAAGAAATATTGAAATATACTATGCTTTTGATAATTTTGTGTCACATTCACACAACTCTTTGGTATCTTTGCAATATGATTCCAAGTGGGGTAAGGCATGTCAGTAGATACAGTCGTATATAGTTGGCCCACCAAACCCAGTTATATATCTGAGATCCATTTAAGCAAAATATTATAGGGGCTTGGCTCTTAAAGCTTCCACCTATACCATTAAACACAGGGACACTGTTATCAGCATATTTTGCATATACAATTTCTAATTTATGGGGATTAGACTTGGGTTGTAAAGACATTAGATTGCAACATGTAATAGATATTGCAGATGAAACATTCCACCTGAGATTGGTTCTCTTTACCATTTGACTCCCATATAGCTTCATACCTGGGCTCATAAGGATAATATTTGTAGTGATGCACAGAAAGCATGCTGGGCACGTGTGGTTGTCTTGTTGCCTGCTGCGCATACCATTCATCCATCCAAAGTGTAAAGTATTATTGGTGTTCAGTAGCATAGTTCTGTTTATTGGCATCAGCCGTGCTCCTGGAGCCCATGAATCCACTATCATCCAGTATCAAGTTCGGTAGTACCTAAAAGAGCCTCCTGGGATCTTCTTTCTCTCTTCTTTGCTCCTGAATTCTTCCTCTATCCTGTCCAGGAGGTGAGAGTTCCACAAGTGTTACACATTGCACACCTTTTTCTAAATGTAATGAAGAGTTCTGCTCCCTTTCTTTTCTCCCTCATACAGCCCTGCATAGGGAGGTTCAGGAATTTCTGTGATCTCTCAGGCATTGGTGGGGTGGGAGGAGAGGAAGGAGGCATGGCGGGGGAAGGGAAGGGCAAGGGGTTGTGGAGGGGCAGTTCCTCAAACTTCAGTTCCTCAAACCCCCACCCCCAGACTCAGGGGAAAAGGGAAATAACTCCCTCCTCCTCTTGTTAAGAAGAGGACTGGATTGTCTTTGTTTTTGAAGAGGATCGATGATATCATGGTGTTGTATCTTGACTTGTGAATGAGCTGAAGTTAAGAGAGGCAGTGTTGCACAAAGCTGGTAGCCTTATTCTCTCCATTCTAGAGTCATCAAATTCCAGTGGCAAGTCAAAATTCAGGATGACTGGCAATGACCTGGGATGCAGTGTATGACCTTGGCATCTTTGATGCCTGACTAAGCTCTAAATATTCCATAGAACCTGCTTCAGCTGCCTTCATGGTCATTGGAACAAATTGTTCTCTTCTACTCATTCCACTAGGGGAATTCTTCACATACTTGGATTAGATACCTGCCTAACTCACCAATGTGTTTGAGGCCTATCAGTTACTCTCAACATGGTTTAGCCAATCTGCCAAGAGGGTTTTACAAGAGCCATTGTGCATGCTACAGCTTCTTAGAGCCAGAGGTGAGAGTTGAGTGAAAATGAACACCAAAGTTTGATGAGAAAAGTTCAAACCTTGGCAAGGCCTCACACCAGAGGTGCTAATCCTCCCTGAAAACCCCATGCACCTTGTGATGACTAAGCTAAGGCTGAAAGAGTTTAAGCTACTTCTCCATGGCCAGACAGGAAGTATCTGAGGCAGGATTCCAACTCAGGTCCTCCTAACTCCAAGTGATATATTGTTTGGTCATAGAAGTCCATTTTATAAAGAGATATAAAAAACAACTCCCCACACATACACACACAGACACACAAAACACCTTACAGTATCTTCATTTCCAACTTAGACTGTAAACTACAAAAGGCTCCTAAACAGGGCATGATACAGTGCTATAGGCTAATCAACATAATAGAATTATAATCACAAGTGACTTCAGAAATCATTTAGTCCTCTGTTGAAAAAGATGAGGAAAAAATGTACAGAAGGATGAAATTACTTTCCCAAGGTCACAATGTTAGTGGCAGAGCTCAGGCTAGAACCCATGTCTCCTCACTCCCAGTCTGAGCTCTCGCCAGCAAATCAGCTGATGACAAGCGATGTCAGTAGCAATCCTCTGCTCTCCTACACTGCACATGCTGGGCTTTTCCTGCACCCTCCTGAGCAATCCATCTTGCTAGAGAAATACATGTTATTAGCAATGACTTTTTGAGAAAGCAAATTGTTGTAGGCACTTTACAGAATATAATAACTTGGGAAAGGATAAAGGGAAGGTAACCTAGAAAAAAATATATATATATATAAAATATATATATATATATTTTATATATATATATGTATGTATGTATACACACACTCCAGAGGATAAGAGCCAACTTTTGTTGTTGTGCTTGTTGTTATTGTTGTTGCTGCTGTTTCTGTTGTTGTGGTGAATTGTGTAAAAGGACCATGAGATTTTGTCATTGTAAAGGGTATAGCCTGGGCAGACAACTCTGCCTGCCCCTTTCCCCTCTGGTGATTCTAATGCCTCCTTGAGGTTTCAGGAATTTGAGGGATAATTTGTAGGCTACCCTCACACCAGAGTCCCCTTGTGTGCTATAGGTGGGCTTATAGGTGTAGTGTCAGAACATGTGCTGTGTGTCACAGATTCAAAGGTTCATACATTTAAAACTAGCAGAAGATCTGAGCTTCAATCCTAGCTCTGTCACTAGTTATGTAACCCTGGACAAGCCAGTTCTAAGCATCAGATCCTTCATGAGGAAAAACGAGAGGACTGATCAATCAATCAATAAGCATTTATTAAGTGCCTATGATGTGGCAAGCACTGTGCTTAATTCTGGGAATATAAAAAGAGGCAAAAGACTGTCTGGCAAAACTCATTTAATCACTCTGGACATCAGTTTCCTTCTCTGAAAAATGGGAGATTTGGGCTAGATCCCTCCAAGGTATATTCCAGTCCTAGAATTACTGATCCTAAGTCACTTCATTTCTTAGAGCTTCAGTTTTCTCATTTTTAAAGTGAGAAATGGGCCATAGACCACAAATTTATACTTTATCCTAAAGATCAGAAACAACCAACCACTGAACAGGCTGCAAAAACGTAGCATGCATAGCAGAATGCTAGACAGGGACTTGATAAGTCTCAGATTCAAATTCCAGCTCTACCACTTACTAGTTGTGTGATCTTAGGCAAATCAATTTGTCTCTTGGCTTCAGTTTCTTCTTCTTATACAGGGGGTTGTACTAGATGATCTCTAGGTCTGTTCCAGCTTAAAATCTCTACTCCTTAGCAACTAGGATCCTAAGCATCCAGGATAGGGGAATGACAAGGTCATATTTTTGATTCAGCAATATCAGTTCAGCAGCTGTGTGGAGGGATACATAGGAGACGGAAAAGACTGGAGTTAGAGAGACGAATTAGAAGTATAATAACTTTGGTAAATGAGGACGATTTGAACTAGGGTGGTGACCATGTGAATGGTAAGTACCTATATATGGGAATATGTCTCCCATAAGAATGTAAGCTCCTTGAGGGTGTTTCCATTTTGCCTATGCAAGTCAAGCACCTAAAACAGTACCTAGCACTTAGTAGGTATTTATTGATCAATTAATAGAGAAGATGTGCTCATAGAGATGTTATGGAGTTTGAACTGAAAAGACTTTGCAGCTAATTGGAAATGAGGGGTGAGGAAAGATGAAGAGTTAAGTAGGACCCCAAGGTTGTGAACTCCTTCACAATAAGTTGCTGTGTTCAAAAGATTTTATCCCCCTTTTTATCCATTTTTAGCCAAAACATTCAAAAATAATTATACTGATTTTTCCTTATCTCAGAGTACAACCTCTTCCCTTCCCCTCCCCCCAACATTCCTGATGTAAACAAAATGAAGCACTTCTATGACCCCATTCTGGCCCCTGGTGGTGATGTTCTTCAAGCTTAGTTATTACTTGGACAATAGATATACTGTCAATTGGGTCAACTTTTGAAGACTTTCCAGTTTGGTAGATTCTACCAGAGTTCAAAGTCAACTGGAATAGCTTTTGACAGAGAGCCTATGCCACATTGAGTTAGTTATTAGAGGAGGGCTATAGATGTAAAAGATCTAATACAACAAGGCAAAGGGTCCAAAAAGGTGATATTGAGATATTCTAAATCCAATAGACATTCATTTCTTTAAATTGACCTTTTAAGCCTATATGATTTTTCTTCTCTAAAATATCTACAAACTTCTTGAAGACAAGGATTATATATATATATATATATATATGTATATATATGTATATATATATGTATGTATGTATGTGGGTATATATGATATATATATGCACATATTATATGCGTGTATATTTATACACGCATATAATATATACACCTATTTATATATACATGAATTTCCCAAAGTGCTAGAACAATATGGTATATGCTATCATAACTTTAAATACATGTTGAACAAAGGGATTAATAGACTGATTCAATGTATCATCCATTCAGCTGGACAAAAATATGTTTTTTCATCAATTATTTTTCCTATTTGGATGATTAGGAGCAAATCTCTTTTTAGTGTCACAGATCTCCCTGAGGAAACTCTATCTTCCTCCACACACATCTGGGGCTTGTTGCACTCAGCACAACATCATTCTTAAGCATAAGTATCTGGATGGCTTTGTCATCCATATGAAATCTGCTTCATTGTAAAAATCTTTCATGATGGGTGCAAGTACCTTTGTCAAGCATATGTCTATCTGCTTCTTATTTAATGTTGATCATCAGAGAAAAATTACTCTTGGAGTTGCATGTTTCAAGGAATTGTATACGATCTATCATATATGTGTATGTAGCACATGTAGTTTATATATGTATGTTTCATATATATGTGTTTACATACATGTATATATGAATGTATATACATGCATACATATATAGCTACATGATAGAGAGGAAGGGGATTTATTCCATATGTATAGCTACAGGATAGAGAGGCAGTTAGATGCACAGATAAAAAAACATAAATTCACAGATACAGATAGGAGTGATTACTTTGTTAGAGAAGATGTTTCTTCCACATCAGATATTTTGGGGGCAGTCTACTGAGGGGATTCATGTAAGTTTTATTTATCTCAGATAATTTTTTAGTATGAAGCATACTGTTATAGTGACTAATAAATAATAACCAGCATAAGGGATATCCTCTAGGAAATGTATGGTTAGAAAAGAAGGTGGGCTGGCCATGTATCAAAAGTGAAGGGTAAGAGAAGGACAGCTCAAGCGTTGCACTCATGCCCACAAAATGTTAAAAGACCTAGAGGAAGGCCTCTAGCACAATGAATAAATCCTTCCTGAAGGATTTATAGAGGAAACAGACAAGAATTACACAGGATGAGGAGACATGATAAATTGCAATTTTCACCATTGGAGAGAGTGCCTGTTTCAATGATAATATAGGTCTATTGAATTACTAAAATATATGAATGAATGAATGAATGAATGAATGAATGAATGAATGAATGAATGAAAATATATACTTGGCCAATGAGTTTTACTAGACCAATCAGGCAAGGATAACCATGTACATAGCAGTGATCTGAAAAACAATGCTTTGTTTTTTTTTTAATTATACATACAATTATTACATAGACTAAGGAATAGGATATCACAATATTAGAGATAGTTGCAATACAGAACATATTCTCCAAAAGCTTCCAGTCTGGTAAGGAATAGAATACACCTACATAAACAATTATTACATTTGTTTGACTAAGTACATGGCATACCTGCCCCTAGGCTTGGAGCAAGGAAAGGATCTCAAAAGGCAGAGTCTGGGGGTAGAGATGTTATGATCATAGAAGCCTGGAGAATGGAGTGTCCAAAAGCACAGAGGCAATAGATGATGGGATGAAATTGAGAAATAGCTGCTAGTCCCTTTGAGCCATAGGATGTGTTAAGGCGAGTGGTGAGAGATTATCCTGTTTTTAAGATAAATCACCATGGTTATACCTCATAATATGATGTTGGGCAACTTAGCTTTTAGTATCATTAATTAGGTTGTGTCTTTAATAGAAGGTATTTCTCTGGGGATTGGTGGGATTAGAACAGGACGACTTTAATAGGAGATAGTCAGCATGCCTCCACTCATATAACCCTCATTATGGTCCTCAATCCTTCTGCACCACCCCACTCCTGCCAGGGCATAGTGAAAATGGTCAAGATGGCAGCACAGTTTGAGGGAGTAAAGCTCTGATCTCTCCTAATTCTTCTTCCCTATTCCCTTCCTGCCAAGTATGTTTACTTTGAAGTGATAAAAGAGCCGGTATACTGAACTATCTGTTAACATAAAAGGATCCTAGACTTAGTTCTATCTTAAGGAAGCAAAGTCCTGAAGGAAACTGAGCTGAGATGGCCAAAGGAGGTAGAAGACATGTCTCTGAATTTGATGAACCATTGGTTACCTGAATGACCTGTGACACTGTTTACCAAAGATAAATGCAGTTTTGTGGTCTAATGAGAGATTTGACACCTGGACCATGCACAGCTTTTGAAATGAAATTCCAGGGGAGGGCACTTAGATGCCTAGCCACTGATTGGTGATGACTGCTGTTTCCATGGTGATTCCACACAAAACCCAACCTACCCTCCCTTCCCACCTCCTCCCTATTCCCTGTAACCTCCATTAAATAGAAACAAAAGGAATAATATAGAAGAAGCAGTTTAATGAAGTGGGGCATGGTATAGAAGCTTTTAAGTATCATTCCTGGTAGTGGTTTCCTGGAATGGCTATACAATTGCATCCAGCTAGTCACAGGAAGGAGAGTGGAGAAAGGCTTTCACTGTATTTTTAATCTCTACCTTATTGTCAAGCAGCAAATGAAGTAGTACTCAGCCAGAAAGCCTCCTAGCTTGGGGGAAGGCCCCTATTTCTTTCTACCTATGTATAACCTGCTTTATCTTCCCCCATAAGCATAGAGAAAGAATAGGGTATTAAGGGAAAATGACAAGAGCCTAGGTATCTTCTACCCTAAAGAGGGTAGGGAGTAGAAGCATGAATGTATGGAAGTGGTGATTATCACCACTCTAGGTGGCAGGACAACTATGGAAATTGATTTTATAAATCATGTTTATTGATTTATTATTATTTTGGCAAAAGAACTATGTGGTATAGTGAAGAAAAAGAAAATAGTATGGATTTTATGTCAGTAGACTTCACCAGCTAGGTGGCTCAGTGGACAGAGTGCTGGGCCTGAAGTCAGGAAGATCTGAGTTTAAATCCAGCCTCAGATACTTACTAGCTGTGTGATCCTGAGCAAGTCACCCTGTTTGCCTCAGTTTCCTCATCTGTAAAATGAGCTAGAGAAGGAAATGGCAAACCACTACAGTAGTTTTGCCAAGGAAACCTCATGGACAGTATGATCCACAGGAAAATGAAGAGTTCAATACCACTGAACAACATAAGCAATTCTTGCTGCTTTTTGTAAATTGAAAAGGTTGTGGTAATCTCATACCCCCCTTCTATTATTCTTTCCTTTTGTGTTGTATTCACTTAAGGAGAAATATAAGCCTCCAGGTAGAGAGAGAGGTCTTGTATATAGATCTCCTCTCAGGTCAGTAGTACATGGCCCTATTGGTGTTTCTGTAGCATTTATATAGCCTTTAAATTTTGCAAAGCATTTTCAAAATATTATCTCATCATTTTTACAATCCTGGAAGACAGCTGCTATCATTATCTCAATTTTACCAATGGGGAATTAAGGCAGACAAAAGTTAAGTGACTTGCTCAGGATCACCCACCTAGTTAGTAGTCTCTGTGGCAGGATTTGAACTCAGAATTTCCTGATTCTAAATTTCCTGCTCTAAACTCTGCACTGACTAGCTGTCTTTGTTGTATCTATCCTCTGTTTCTCTTAGGGGGAGGAGTATTGGCTGAGATCTTATGAGCTTTTTTTTTCAGATTAAGGCCTCATTCTCAAATATATATTAATTACAGAACTGAGTCAAATTTATGAAAATAAGGGTCATTATCCAATTAATAAATAGTCAAAGGATATAGGGACGCAGTTTGGTTTTGTTTTGTTTTTTTTTAATCTATAGTCATGTGAAAAAAATGATCTAAATCCCTATTTATTAGATAAATGCAAATTAAAACAACTCTGAGGTACCACCTCTCACCTATCAGAAATGACAAATGCTGGCAGGGATGAGGGAAAACTAGATATGCTAATGAACTGGTAGAATCCAACCATTCTGGAGAATAGTTTGGAACTATGTCCAAAGGGCTATAAAAAACTGTATACCCATTGACCTAGCAATACTACTAGTAGGTTTATATCCCAAAGAGATCATAGAAAAGGGAAAAGGACCTCTATGTACAAAAATATTAATGGTAGCTCTTTTTGTGGTGGCAAATAATTGGAAATTTAGGGGTTGCTCATTAATTGGGGAATGGCTAAAGAAATTGTAATATATGAATGTAATGAAATACTATTGTGCTATAAGAAATCATGAGGGGGGTAGATTTAGAAAAATGGGGCAAAAACTATATGAACTGATGCAACGATAATCAACTATGAAAAACCTGGCTACTTTGATCAATGAAATGATCCAAGACAATTCCAAAGGATTCATGAAAAAAAAGAGAACTGATAAACTCTGAATGCATATGGAAGTATGATTATCTCACTTATTACATTTTTCTGGCTTTTTAAAACTTTGACTAATACTGAAATTTTTGCATGATTTCATATGTATAATTGATATATCGCTTGCCTTCTCATTGTGCATAGGAGTGGCGTGGGAAGGAGGGAGAGAATTTGGAAATCAAAATTTTAAAGGAAAAGAATCTTTAAAATAAACAATGCTTTTTAAAAGATATCTTATGAACTTAGAAAGGTCTGAGAACAAGCCTTTAGAGCTCTGGGAGCTGGAACCCATAGCAGATTTTGCAAACAACTGAAGCCAGTGAGGATTAAAGTCCTGGAACTTCTTGATATAGCCTAGGAATGGATCAAAGGCAGCCAAGAGGGAGCAACCCTGACTCATTTATCATCTGTTACTTTTGGAAGTGATTTTGGTGAGGCATATGTTTCATAGAAACTGTGTTAGGTTTGAGCCCACTCTCCCCAAGGATAGAGGTGGCAAAGAGGGGATTGGACCCTTGTTATTGGGAGAAATGTTTGCATTTTTATTCTTTTTTTTAGTATTTATATATATTTGAATCATTTAATGTTAAGACCTCGAATTTCAGATCCATTTCCTTCCTCCCTTGTCACCCATTCTCTCTTGAGAGATAAGTAATTCAGTATATGTTGTACATGTCTAGCTATGCAAAACATTATCATAGTAGATATGTTGTACAAGGCTGCTTATAATTCCCTCCCACTCATCCCACCCCCCACCTGGTCCATTCCCTACATGATCCTGTCCCTCTTCTATAGTGGGTACTTCCAACCTCCCCTCCCCCAAGGATGCCCTCCCATCCATCATCCCTCCTCTCATCCCCCTTCCCCCTATCCTGCTGCAGGTTGAGATATCCCATTTAGTATGTATGTCATTTTCTCCCTGAACCAAATTCAATATGAATGTGGTTTTGCCTTTTTAGCCTTCCTTATTCTCCCCCTCCTTTGCAACCACTTCCCCTTGCTTCTTCTACATGAGATAGTTTACCCTACCCTGTCTCTCCCCATCTCCTCTTGCCACTTTCCTCTCTCACCTCATAATTTCATCCCTTGAGTATTCTCCCTTCCCAACAAATTCAACCTATGCCCTCTATCCATATATAACTGTAACCATATACACACACATTCACATATGTATTCATATGACCACACCCCCTTCTTCCATTATTTTCATAGTGAGAAAGATATCATCAGTCACAGTTATTACTTTTCCATATAGGAATGCAAATAGTTCAACTTTGATAAGTTCCTTTTGATTTCTTTTCCCTGATTACCTTCTCAGGCATCTCTTCCTTCTTGTGTCTGTATGTCAAATTTTCTATTCAATTCTGGTTTTTTCCTCAAGAATGCTTGAAAGTCCTCTATTCCACTGAATGACCATATTTTCCCCTGAAACAAAATACTCAGTTTTGCTGGGTAGGTGACCCTTGGGTTCATTCCCAGTTCTTTTGCCCTCTGGAATATCATATTCCATGCCCTTCCATCCCTCAGTGTAGAAGCTGCCAGGTCCTGGGCTAGTCTGATTGTGTTTCCACAATATTGAAATTGTTTCTTCCTGGCTGCTTGGAATATTTTCTCCTTGATCTGGGGATTCTGGAACCTGGCTATAATATTCCTGGGAGTTTTCTTTTTGGGATTTTTCAGGAGGTGATCTGTGGATTCTTTCAACCTCTATTTTGCCCTCTGGATCTAAAACATCAGGGCAGTTTTCCTTGAGAATTTCTTGAAGGGTGATTTCTAGGTTCTTTCTTTGATCATGGCTTTCAGGCAGTCCAATAATTTTTAAATTATCTCTCCTGGATCTATTTTCCAGGTCATTGGTTTTTCTCATGAGATATTTCACATTGTCTTCTAATCTTTCATTTCTTTGGATCTGCTTAACAGCATCTTGATTTCTCATAAAGTCATTAGCTTCCATTTGCTCCAGTCTAACTCTGAAGGAATGAATCTCCTCAGTGAACTTTTGAGATTCTTTTTCCATCTGGCAAATTCGACTTTTTAAGGCATTCTTCTCCTCATTGCCCTTTTGGGCCTCCTTTGCCATTTGAGTTAGTCTATTTTTTAAGGTGTTGTTTTCCTCAGTCAGGCTGTTGACCCTCATTTCATACTTTTCCTGCATCCTTCTCATTTCTCTTTCCAATTTTTCCTCCACTTATCTTATTTGATTTTTAAAGTCCTTCTTAAGGTCCTCTATGGCCTGCAACCTGCTCGTGTTTTCCCCTGGGGCTTTTGGAGCAGGACTTCTGACCTCACAGTCCTTTTCCCGCTCTATGTCCCCAAAACAGGAGTCTAGGGTTGCATTTTTCTGTTTCCTTTGCCTTGGCATGTTGCCACTTACTTGCTTGACTTTTGGGCTTGTTGCCACACTATGGCTTTAAGGCCAGATAGAGGAATTTTTGTCCCAAAAGTGTGGGGGGCAACTTCCATTTCTGGCAAGCTAGAAACCCACCCACGACCTCCACCCTAGATCACAATCCAGATCCAGGGAAGTTAAAGCAAGAGTGATTACCCCCCAAGAGTGATCACTGGATCTCCCTACAATTTGCAGGCCAGGAGCTGGAGCTGCCTCTGAAAACTACAAAATGGTGTGTCTCCTCAGCGGCTTCTAGCCCCCAGGGGAGGGAGCCGACGCATTCCCCAAATACTGGTCTCAAAGTCCATAGGACACTAACCTCTTACTTTGTCCTAGGCATGTCTATGTTGTTAATTCTGGAGTCGCCATAGCTCCTGGTGTTCTGGGGTTCCTCCAGCCGGCTGCTGGCCATGCTGCCCTGGGGCTAAAACCTCGGCTCATGCGGACCTGGGCTCGGCTCGGCTCCCCGCGCTCTGCACACTGCGCTGCCAGGTCCCAGACCGCTGTGCTGGTCCTTCCTGCAGGGTTGCTGGGCTGTCCTCAGTGGGAGGTTAGCTTCTCTGTGTCGTTCTGTGGGTGCTGGGGCTCCAGAAGTTGTCCAGAGTCCCCTTTTACATAGTTTGGGGGGAACCTGGGGGCAGAGTGGCTTGGATGAGCTGTTTCTACTCTGCCATCTTGGCGTTTTTATTTTTATTTTATTATTTTATTTATGCATTTTTATTCTTGATATAACTTCTTATCAAATGTCATATTGCAACAACTAAAATCAAATGTCCTTTAAGCTCTAAATCCCATGATACATAATTAGTGTTTAAGATGAAGGTTATTAATCTGTACTGCAAAATTTTTTCATATTTTGATAATGGCATTTTAATAAAACTGATTTCCTTTGTAATTCTCTGTTTTATTTATTTAAAAATGTAATTCTGAAAAGGGGTCTTTAGGATTCGCCAAGCTACCAAAGAAGCTTATGCCATTAAAAAAAATGTTATGAGGGGTGCCTAGGTGGCGCAGTGAGTAAGAGTGCTGGCCTCGGAGTTGGGATGATGCAGCATCGAAACCAGCCTCAGAAAATGAGCACCCACACATAAATAATGACCTTGAGTAAGCTACTTAACCCCAATTGCTTAAAATTTTTTTTAAAATGTTATGAACCCCAGTTCAAGATGTATTTTCCCCCATCAATATTTGTTTTAAATATTTCGACCATTTTCCTTCCTCTGCTTCTTGCATTTCATCTCCATCTCTTTTGAACTACTCAGTAGACTCTAGAGTCCTTTTAGTCATTCATTCTCAACCTTTCTTCTTGCTATGAGGGTTTTGACTTCTTTTTGAAGAATGTTACTTCTTCTCTACTGCCTGTCTTTTATGTGCTGCACCTACCCTAATATCAATATACAGATTCCAGTGTAGCATACTCATGCTGTACTCTATAACTCTGTTTTTTAATTTAAAAAAAATCTCTTTGTAGCTACTTGTGCAGGAATGATCCTATTTGATGCCATTTGTGTAGCTGCCCTGTATACTATCTTACCTGGGGGTAATTTTTAAAGACCCTATCATCTGGAACACCCAAGGTGCTTTTGGAATAAAATATTTAACATTGATTAACTGTAATAAAATAATAAGTAGGAAAGACTGTTAGTCTGAGGCTATAGACTAATTTATGCTGTATATCACTTGTTTGTGTATAGCTGTTTTTATGTTGTCTCCCACATTACATTGTGAGTTCCTCAAGGGCAGGGATACCTCTCAGGGTAGTTGTAAGGATCAAATGAGATAATATTTCTAAAGTGCTTAGCACAAAAACATCTCAACAATGGACACATATGGTTTATAATTGCTTCAGTTCTCTGGACCACACAGACAATATTGACAAGCAGAGAAACAAAACAGCAAAACAGGAAAAAGGATGGGGTACAAGAACCCAAGAATTCAAACCCTAAAAGTCATCCCCCCCAAAAAAGTCAGGAGAAGAAATCGCAATAATAAGATCATAGCACTGACAAAACATATTAGAAAAGTCCAGGTTCTCCTGGTTATAGTTTTGACACTAAAGAGTTTGGAAACAGTTTTTGCTTTAAAAAGAGGAGGAGGAGGAGGAGGAGGAGGAGTAACCCTTTTGTAACCAAGAGTAGTGGTAGCCGGCAGTAGTAACCATTTTGTTCAAAAGGATTTCCCTGTAGCAGACAGGATTTTTGTTTCTTGTTTATATATCCCCCCAATTCACATGAAAAACCCCACAGTTTTGTTTTTCCCTAAGAACTTTTTTTTTGAATTGTAGGTCAGATGGTTTTCTTGATGATCTTGATGAGTACAATAAATCTCATCCAGAGGATGGCAGATGGCTCCTACATGGTACATAGTAGATATTATATAAATGCTAGCTAGCTAAGTAGTAATAGCAGCAGCAGCAGAAGTAGTAGTAGTAGTAGTAGTGGTGGTGGTGGTGGTGGTGGTGGTAGTAGTAGTAGTCATAGTAGTAGTAGTTGTTGTAGTAGTCATAGTAGGTAGTTGTGTGGTGGTGGTGGAGATGGTAGTGATAATAGTAGCAGTGAATCCTTCAGGGCTTAGCACAGTGCCTGGCACATAATAGTTGCTTAATAAATTTTTATTGACCGACAGGGCCTGGAAATCTTTGCCAATCCTTGTCTTTTATGTATCCCTTCATGATTTTTCCAGGGTTTGCTACCTTAAAATCTTAAGGAATAAGTCTATTTCATTCTAAACAAAGAGGTTCTCCCCAGCAAAAACAAAAGAAATAAACAACAGCCAAAGTAAAATATATGAATCAGATATAGAACAGGTAGGTTTATTCCCACACAGAAAGGGAATGATGAACAATAAAGAATGATAGAATGGTTATAGTTGAGAAGCTAATGAACATGCCCTCTGAGACACTTGTAACAAGATTACTCATTACTCATTATATTTCTTCCCCACTAAGTACAGTAGCAGCAAGTGCGCCCTTTACTTTCCAGTGTTTTCTCTCCATCTGTCTCTATCTCCTTCTGTCTCACTCTTTCTCTTCTTCTCTCTTTTCTCTCCTTTGTCTTCTCTTCCTCTTACTATCAAACTGCCCCCCTCTCTCCCTCTCTTCTTTCCTCTCTCTCCCTTTTCATTCTGTAAATAATAAATAATCACAGAATAATTACAAAAAATATTCAATAACTTATCACTCCTTATACAATCAGTTGGGAGACAAATAAGTAAGGCCTTTCATAACATAATTTTTATATTTTTTATTTGACTTCTGGCCTGTCCTCATTTGATCAAAGAGTAAAATGTGATTTCTTGGTGTTCTCTCTGCTGGCTATGCTTCCCTTGCTGCTCCTCTGTCTCTACCATTCCTGAGGCCAGAACTTGTCCCCTAGCTGCTCTTCTGGTGTTAGTCCTCTCCCACTGATACAGAGTGCTTTTTTTGCAAGGGAAGGAGGGATATGGAGACATCAGGTATCTTTTGAGACCTCAAAAGACCCTCTACAAAAAAAGAAGTCCCAGAAGGGAGGCAGACTCATCCCGGGCAGAACTGCCTCTATGGGATGTGGGCTTTATGGTTGTATGAGTATAGGTGGGGGATAAGACTTCCACAATTTTCCTTGCCCTACTTCCTCAGAAGCAGCTCCAAATCCCTCTCATCAGTGTTGGTGCCAGAAAGAAGAGGATAAGGCATATTCACAGGGTTCTGCCTCAGCAGGCAATTAAAAGGGAGCTGCAGAATCCATGTGCTTGTTTGGAATTCTGACTGAGCATACAGAAGGAGCCACTGTGGGAAGATCTTTTGCTTTCCCCAAGATGTACCTTTTTCTTCCTTTCAGGACAATCTTCCTCTATTCCTTTAGGAGAGAGTACTAGAAAGAAACTGGACTTGGAGTCAGGACCTAGAACAAAACCTAGTTTCTTAATAGCTATATGGCCTTGCACAAAAATAAAATAAAAGAAATAAAAGAAACAAAAAATGGAATTTCACTCATAGAGAAGGAGATTTTTATGCACCTAAATGAGAGGTGTGTGTGTGTGTGTGTGTGTGTGTGTGTGTGTGAGAGAGAGAGAGAGAGAGAGAGAGAGAGAGAGAGAGAGAGAGAGAAAGAGAGAGAGAGAGAGACTCCTTTGGAAGTCTGGTGAAAGCTATGGGGCCCTTTTCAAAACAATGATTTTAAATAATTGAAGAAAATACTAAATTTCAACTAAAAGATAGTAAAACTAAAGATGTATTTTTTTTTCCATCCAAGGCCATGAACCCCTGACATTTATTCCTGGATGAAGTTAAGAATCCTTGATGTAGAGATTTCCCAAAACCCTGGAAACCAGATGATGAAGGAAGCTACATATTTAAAAGTTCAGCCTTAGATTAAATAATTTTTAAACCACAAATATACCATAAAATATACTCCACATTCAAACAAAACTGAATATGTATTACAGTTACCCCTTCCCCATCATGACTTTCCCCATTGCAGTTTCAATATATTGTGGGTCAGCATAAGAAATTGGGAATTTTTGGAGACTTTTGCAGAAACTGCAGATAATGCGCAAAGACCAACAGGCAACACAGAAAAAGTTTAGAAACTCAGAAATACATAAAGTATTTCTATAGTGTTGTATAAAATCAACATATTTTATCTTTTAATACATAATAATTCAAATTTCTTCTCTGGTATGAAGGGAGTATCAAAACATTTTATGCAAATTTTCTAGATTGCAGGGGCACCATGTCCTTGGCCCCTCAGATATGAAAGAGATAACTATAATTTTATTTTTATTGCCCTGAAGGCATTTCAAGAGGATGTAGCTCTATGTAGTGGAAAGGATCCTGTATTTAGAGTCTGAAGACCTGGACTCATACATTGATTTTGCTACTAAAAACCTATGTGACCCCTTTGAGCAAATAGCTTAACCTTTCTAGGATTTGGGTTCTCAAAGAAAAGAAGCATGGCATTTGGATAGACCACAAGACTTCAGTTTACAGTACTCTCAGTTTGCTCCAAATATTTATTAGCTGTGTGACCCTGACCAAGTCAATTAATCTTTTCTCAGTCTGTTTCCTCATCTCTAAAATGAGGATAATAATGATGCCTACCTCACACAGTTGTTGTAAGTACCAAATGAGAAAATATGTGTAAAGTAGTACTATTTTGGTTAAAATCCAACAGTCCAACAACATATAGTAAATGCCTATCCTAAGCTCTGG
Organism: Gymnobelideus leadbeateri; assembly: GCA_011680675.1. Taxonomy (NCBI): domain Eukaryota; kingdom Metazoa; phylum Chordata; class Mammalia; order Diprotodontia; family Petauridae; genus Gymnobelideus; species Gymnobelideus leadbeateri. The sequence continues at coordinate 391,830 of WOXC01005536.1, forward strand.
GAAACAGAGATTAGATGTGATTGCATCAGTACAAGGACCTCCTGGGTGAAAAGCATCCTCTCAAATGTAAGTGAGCACCTCCTCTACAACTTGTATCTTTAGAAAGTTAACTAGAACACTAAGGACTTAAGACTTAAGTGACTTGCCCAGTGTTATGAGGTCAGTATGTGTCAGAAATAGGATATGTGCTTATGGCTGAACAACAGTTTTGCCGGTCACCTTTTTCTCCACCACATGACACTATCTCTAAAGCACTGAAGCTACAAAGCCTACCCATCTGCCACCCCCCAAGATCTATTCTAGCTCAAAATCTGTGATCCTAAGATGATCTTAGAGGCATCAAAGTAGGGCTTCAGTTGCAATAACTGCAAATTCTAGTTCTCATTTAATATAACTGCACAAAAATATCATTATTTAAGCTTCATGGTTGTTTGTATTCTGAACTAATGGAAATTTAATCCTTATGGTATTACAGTAAGGCAGATATGATAAAAACAGTACTGACCACTCCCCACCCCCAACCTTTTGTTTAATATCAAATTATGAAAGAAACTATTTCAAAAACAATGTGAAGAGAATTACGTAGACTAAGTGATTTTTAACAACACTCAAGCAGACATACATATACATACATATATATGTATATATACATATAAAATATATAAATATATATAATATATATAAAATATATATAAATATATATAAATATATATATATATACACATATAAAAATGCAAGTGCAAGGAGGTAAATAAGGTTGTATCTAAATATATTTTTAGCTTTCTGCACTGATTTCTGTTTCAGTCATTTATGTTCAGGAAGATTGCTTCCCTTTCCTAGGTAAATTCTCTTCGTCTCTACAGCACTAGGCATTTGGGAGAACAAAGACCAGTGAAGGGGAGTAGACTAGAGAGAGTGTGGCTGCTTACCGGTTATTGGAAGCTCTCTTGCTGGCACTGAAGCACTCTCTGCCACCTATTAGAGATTAAATTCAGCTGAGAAGAAGTACAAGTGGGGGCAGTCTTAGAACGCAAAGCGAGCTACTCTTGTTCTCACTTAGCAGGCATTTTTTTTTAAGAAAAAGTTCATTTTGATCTATGATAAGGGAAAAGTTTAGTTTGTTTTGTTCATAAAACTGAGTAGGAGGTTTCTGTGCTAACCCTTAATCTCTTTATAGTAGTAGAGACATGATTTTTTTTAAAGAAACAAAGAGAAGTTAAGCCCATTAAAATATTAGCAGCATGAACTTGGTTCCTTAAAAGTATTTAATGTTTTTTTAAACAATACTTGCAAAAGTAAAGAATACAAAGCAAACTTATACCAGCTGGAAATCCTGATTAGAAATAAATTTGAATTTTTCTAACACATATGAGATATGGCATGCTGAATCCTACTCCCTCTTGTATTTGCATTCTTGGGATTCTCTGTCTTTCACTATCATCAGTGTTGTTAATTGTGTCAGACTTTTTGTGAACCATTTTGGGGTTTTATTGACAAAGATACTGGAACAGCTTTCCATTTCCTTCTCCAGCTCCTTTTACAGATGAGGAAAATTAGGCATACAGGGTTAATACAACTAGTAAGTTTCTGAGGTCTGGCTTGAACTCATGAAGATGAATCTTTCCGATATTAAGCCAAGTGTTCTATCTACTGTGCATCCTAGCTGTCCTACGCTTCCCCAATAGCTAACATTTATAAAGTACCTGGAACAGCTAGGTGATTACTGGGCTTAAAATCAGGAAGATTTATCTTCATAAGGTCATATCTGGACTCAGACCCATACTAGCTGTATGTCCCTGGGCAAGTCATGTAACACTGTCTACCTCAGTTCATCTGTAAAATAAGCTGGAGGAGGAAATGGCAAACCACTCTTCTTTGCCAAGAAAATCCCAAATGGGGTTACGAAGGGTCAGACACTACTGAAATGACTGAACAACAAATATAGCAACTACTAGACACCATGCACTATGCCAAACACTTTGCAAATATTATCTCATTTGATTCTCATAACTCTTGAGGAAGGTGATATAATTATCCCTATTATACAGATGAAGACACTGAGGTTAAGTGACTTGCCCAGGGTAACATGGTGGATTTGAACTCAGGTCTTCATGACTCCCAGCTCAGTGCTCTATGTACTCAACCACCTAGCTGCCCTTTCTGTGACTCTGTCTCTCTTTATCTAGGCCCTCCTCAAGAGTAGGGACTGTCTTTTGCATTTCTTTGTAAAAACTGCAGCGCAATGCCTGGCACTTAAATGCTTGCTGATTTGGTTCTCTTAAATTCAATAATAATGCACTACTGTGGTTCTTTTTCTAACTCTCTAGTTGTTCTTCATGTTTGTCTTTCTCTTCCCACCAAATGTGGACATTTCCCAGGATTCTTCTCTTAGCTCCCTCTTTTCTCATTCTGTAATATCTCCCTTTGATGATCTCAACCAGGATGTTTATGATTTCATACCCTTACAACCTCCCAAATCTTTCCATCAGAAAATTGGACTGTTCTTCTGAATGTCAACCCTTTAGTTTTAACTTTCTCATTGAATATCTTCATTTCATTCTCATCAAACTCCTATAAGAGTGCTGAAAAGACTTTGCTAAAGACAAGATATCTTAGAATGGCCCAGAACTCTTGTACAAACAATCTAGATGACCTTGGGCAAATCATTTCCTTCACTGGACCTTAGTTTCTTTATTTGTAGTCAGAGAAATGAAGTACAGGATCTCTAAGGTCTTTTCCAAACCTAACATTTTCTGAGTCTGTTAGTTTCTCTTACCCTCAAAACTCCTCCTGACTTCCTATGTCTTTAATGACCATCCTTCCATGCACTCTGGCTCAAAAGCTTGCAATAATCTGACTTGTTCTCTCTTAGCCCAGTAAATCTAATCATTAAATAAGCTCTCCAAATCTCTGAAATCTGTCTTCTTCTCCACTGTCACTATGCATAGCCTCATTGTTACTTTACATTACAATAGCATCCTAACACACTTGGCTGGCTGTGACCAGCTCCTCTCCAATATCTCCTAGACTGAAGCCAGAGCAGGCATCCTCACCTAGTGATGTCAGTGATGGTACTGATTGAGTCAGTGTGAGGTAACAGAAAGGTCCTTGTATTGGGGACATGAGAACTAACCCCAGGCTCCCAAGGGGCAAGCAGGACCCAAAGTGTACCATGACAACCAACCTCCAGGATGCTGGAGACTAAACTCCACCACACCACTGGTGGGGCAGGAAAATGATTCTCTCGGTTCCCAGAGAGTAAACACTGCCACAGCCACCTATTGGAGTCAGGAGAGTAAAAGCCTGGCTTCAGGAAAGGCATGCCCTGGGGGACAATAGTATTGAGCAGAAGGGAATGCTCTAGTAAGGGTGCAGAACCTGCTGCCTGTGGACCCCTAGGTCCTCAAGCTCACCCCTTTGAATCCAGATTTTGCAGAACAAATCCCCTCAATAAAATGATTTATTCTGTAAAACTTGGACTCAGTTAAAAGGCAGCACCCAAGGACCTAGAAGGCCACATGTGGCCTCAACCTGCTAGCCTCTGCACTGCTTGGAACCTGGATTGGGGGGCTTCTCTCTCCAACTTCCTCTTCCTTAATTCTCTGCCCTGTCTCCATGCAACACCACCACAGATTTCCATCATCACTGGAGATGGAGCAAAACTGCAGCTGTTGGACTATATCAGGATGGGAACCTGAAACACCATTCCTCTCACCTCCAGAATCATTCTTTTCAGAAGCACAAGAGGAGGGCCTCTCAGGCCAACCCCAAAGCTTGATTATATGCAGGGCATTTTGTCATAGGATCTTAGGTTTACAATCTTAAGGGAACTTTTTGTTGTTCACTTATGTCCAACTCTTCCTGTCTGCCTTAAGATATCTCAGAGACTATTTCATCTAATCCCTTATTTTACTAGGGACCTAGTTGGAGGCTGCAGCTAAGTGACACAGTGATCAGAGCTCCAGGCCTGGAGTCAGGAAGACATGAGTTTGAATCTGGCCTCAGATACTTATTAATTGTATGACACAGGGCAAGTCACTTAACCCTCTTTGCCTCAGTTCCTCATCTGTAAAATCAGCTGGAGAAGAAAATGGCAAACCACTCCTGTACTTTTCCAAGAAAACCCTAAAGAGAGTCAGGAAGAGTTAAACATGACTGAAATGACAGAACAATGATAAATTTGAAGTTTTGTTTTGATCAAGGTCACACATTTAGCAAATGAGAAGGGCAGAATTTGACATCAGGTTCTCTGACTCCTCTCTTGTGTTATTTCCACTCTAACTTACTGCTTCTTCCAATTATGCATCACCTCCATCATTTTGGGATTAGGCAAGAACAGTTACCCTGACTGTGTTTCACACAAGAGGCTCATATCACTGGCATTTGAAGATCCTGTTTCCTGACAAAATCCCCTTTCTTCCTTAGTATTAAAGAGAGAACTAGGTAATGGTGCTTTCTACTATTGTCTTGCCTTGTGAGATGGGAGCCCTTGTTGAAAGGTTTTTACCATCCTGTCCTATGGCTAGTCAGCTTCTATTTTTCTTGTTTCTATGAAACAGAGTTTATAGTCATCTAGGTTTTAAAAAAGCCTCCTTCTCCTGGTACCATTTCCTGCTCTTTCATCTCCATCTACCTCAGACCCATCCTTCTTGCATCCCTATTCTGCTCTTTCCTTTCTCTTCATTGTGCCCTATGCAACAAATTTTTCCCACTTAGACTTTAATTCCTATACCAACATTTTACATGTGGAATATTGGTAACACTAAGATGACACTGCATCACATCACTGGCAATCTTACTCAGAAGTGGGTACACCATCTGTTATGGCCCACAACACTACAGTAGAAGGAAGACTGGGCATACTCCTTGGTTCTCACTACTAAGTCCAGATCCCCTCTCTCTGATGCCATAAATATAAGCTTATATCTTTAAAAGTTCATTCCATCTATCAATATCCTCCCTCTGATGCCAAAACTGCAACCTTTTCTTTTTAAAAGTTAACTCCATCCATCAACATCACTCTATTGAGACCTTCTTTGCAAGTTACATTCCACCCTGGGTCATCCTCCCTCCATTCTCTAGAAGTCCAATCCCTGGATCAAAGTCTTTCTTTGTGTCTTAATTTCTGGCCTGACACTTGGAGACTTCAATAAATGTATTTATGGTGTCTTCTAATACTCCCCTTCATACACTATTTCCAGTCAAAATAAACTATATACTATTCCCCCAAAACAGTTTTCTATCTCCTGTACCTTTGTAAAAAGCTTTCATTATGCTTGAAATTCTCTCCCTTCTATTCATTTCAAACTCTCTTACTTCCTATGGAAAGGTTTTTATTATCTCCCTAGTTATTCCTGTTTCTCTCTGTGTGTCTCTATCTCTGTCTTTCTTTCTGTCTGTCTCTCTGTCTGCTTGTCTGTTTCTCTATCTGTTTCATTCTATCCTGAAATCATGTTTTCATTTATCTGTTTACATGTTATATCTCTTCAGTAGGCTGGAAACTTCTTAATGCCAGGTACTGTTTCATCTTTGTATTTTCCAGCATTCATCAGTGCGTTGCACATAGCAGACATTTAATATTTGTTAGTTATGAGATTAGGCTTTGCTGCTAATTTGCTGTTAGTTTCCCTTTCTGTACCTCATTTTTCTCATCTGTAAACTGAGGGGGGTTGACTAAGTGATCTTCCATTTATCCTTTTTCTTGGATCCTATGCTATAGTCAAGATATTATAGTTGTTCAATTTTCTGAACAAAATCCCATGCCTTTGTTCGAGTTATTTCGTGGGACTGGGTCTTCCCCCAGCTTTGGCATGTCAATTTTGACCTATTCCTCAAAGCTCAATTAAGTCCCTTCTCCTCCCTTAATCCTCCAATTCTCTCAACAGAAGTCATTGTTCCCTTCTCTGAACTTACCCAGCACTCTATACCTTTCTTTTGGCATTTATCATACATTGGTCTGTATTCTTGTTGTGTATACAAATAACTTTTTTTCTAATGATCAGGTTTGTGAAATCAAGAACCATGTTTTAGTCTCCTTATCCCTCAAAGTGCTTTGTACATTACCATATACATGCTTGCATGCCCACAAATATACATCTGTACTACTGAGTTCTTGAATTAGGTGTAGGGATTTAAACCAAGAAAAGGTGGACTACATCAGAGCATGGAATGGGACAAGATATAATGAGAGGAAGTTAATACCTGACATTTGAAAAAAGTTGAGATGAAAAGAAGAAATGAACAGATTCCAATGATGATGCTATTTGGAATAATGGAGAGTGTTATAGCCAAAAATCACAAAGATCTGAATTTAAATCCTGCCTCAAACACTTACCTGGTATATGACTGACCCTGAACAAGAAAATAATCTTAGTTGTTAATCTGTAAAATTGGGTCACAGTAACATTTACCTCACAAGGCAGCTTGGTAGTGCAGTGGATAGAATGCTTGGGGTCAGCAAGACTCATCTTACTCAATTCAAATCAGGTCTCAGATACATACTAGCTTGTGTGACCCTAGGCAAATCACTTAAACCTGTTTGCCTCATTTTTCTCATCCATAAAATGATCTGGAGAAGGAAATGGCAAGCTACTCCTGTATCTTTGCCAAGAAAACCCAAATAGAGTAATTAAGAATTGGAGACCACTGAAAAATGACTGAATAACCACAGCACCTACTTCACAGGGTTGTTACTTGTATCAAATGACATAAGTCAAATGCTTTGTAAATTTTGAAGCACTGGATAAATGTTAACCATTATTACATTGTCTAGGTTATAATATTAACATAATGTTATTATTTAGTATAATTAATTATATTACATTTTCATATATTCATGGAGCCACTATATAAATTTATGATTTAATGGAAAAAATTCTAAATTTAGAGTTATGTGGACCTGGTCGAATTCTAGCTGATAGAGTGATTTGGTGACCATGGAAACATCACCTATTCTCTCTTAGTCTCAGTACCACGTAGGAAAGGGGGATAATATTCATCAATCAATTAATCAATAAACATTTATTAGGTTTCTTCTATGAGCCAGGAATGATGCTAGACACTGGAGAGACACGGACAAAAATGAAACAGTCTCAAATTTGATATGAAGAATGTGCTTTGAGAAACTCAAAATGTTATAAAGGCAAGCACCATGATGATTCATGTAAGGAGATCTTGCTGTGGAGTCAAGGTGTAAATGTTTTAATAGAATCAATTCTTTTTTGGGGGGTGGCCTTTTGGAGGGCAGTTGGTGTTAAGCAACTTGCCCAAGGTCAGGAGGCTAGTCTAGTAAGTGTTAAGTGTCTGAGGCTGGATTTTAACTCAGGACCTCCTAACTTCAGGGCTGGTGCTCTATTCACTGTGCCACCTAGCCACCCCATATCCAATCATTTCTTACTGTGAGATATGAGCAAGTCACTTAACTTCCATGAGCTTCAGTTTGTCCATCTATAAAATGGAGGTAGTTATATTCTTCAAACACAAGGTTGAAAGAGAAGGTCCATAAACCTCCATACAAACATGAATTGCTATTGCCTCAAAATACAGGCAAAAGAAACAAACAACAAAAAATAGGACCTTTAATGAGCACTAGAATCTTTGAATCATGGAGAAATGGGACTAGGGTCAGATGCAAAAAGACACCTACCACTAAGAATTGAAACAAATCACATAAAGCTAAACTTTTTAAACCATGTAAAGCACATAAAAATAATGCATCTTCACAAAGCCAGTAACAGAGCTAAGTCTTAGGACAATAGTGAGTTAGTCTGAATCATGAATGAGTGCCTGCCCATATTATCTCAAATTACAGAACCAAAAGATCAAGATATTCTCTGAACCAAACATGGACCAAATTGATATTTCCTTCAATTTTGGGTTACTTCATAGGAGTAACAATACCACAGAATAATTGAGATGGGGAACTAATGTAAGGAAAATATTATTTTTTAACCTCAGGAAATTATAAAGGAAATTGGGTAGATAAAACATCAGGATTATAGCACCTGATTCAAACTGTCCAAATGACTTGGCTTATATCATATGGTGGAAAGTTTATAGAAGTGCCACAAAGAAGGGGAAATTATTGAAGGTCAAGTATCCAGAAAATATCAAGAGGCATTGTAAGGTATGCCCAATCACTATTTCTGGAGAAGATGGATAAACAAATGTTCTACTGAAATGATATGAAAAAATTTTCAAGTGATGGGAAAGAATTAGAAATGATGACTTTTGCTGTTGGCCCTAACCAGAGGAATACATATCTCTGAAAGTCAATGCTATGGTGGTATAGAAAGCAGAGAAGATTAATGCGCTATACATAGAATCAGCAATACCTAGGATCAAATACTATCTCAGGCACTTACTAGCTCTTTGACTCTGGATGTGTAATTTAACCTCTTCCAATCTGTTTCCTAATCTGCAAATTAGGATTTAAGTGATTTATAGCTCTAAGGGATTTTAGAGATTATAAATTCCAACCCCCTCACTTGACAGAGGAAGAAACTAAGGCCTGACTTTATCCTTTAATTACCATGATCAGTACTTATTAATTTATGAGATATCTGTACCCATAGCACTTAACATCACAGGACTTCAGTAAGGACAAAATGAAATAATATGAAATGCTTTGCAAACGATAGAGTGATATATAAGTGTCCTTTTTATTATTAATGCACTTCCTCTGAGAATAAAAATCAATAACCAAGTCTTTCTAAAATACCTGCCACATATACAGCATTTTGCCTAATTCTATGGATAAAAAATGAAATAAAGGCATGGTCACAGTACTGGTTATAAGATGGAGAAGATAAGTCAAATGTACATTAAAAAAATCAGAAACTAAACAATAAAGCAATAAATTCAGTGGAATGAAGAATCAAAGAATAAGATTATATGTGAATGGAGAGCACTAGATTAGGAATCAAAGAGCCTCTATCCAAAACCTATTTCTGCCTTTTACTAGCTAGGTAACCACTGACACGTTATTTCACTGGTCTAGGGTGACAACTTCCTCATCTTGAGTATAACTCATGAAGGGCTTGGGACAGGTGTTTACTAAATTCCCTTTAATTCTAAATTTGTGATCTTTGCATGCCCTATCTCCCTCTACTAGGATATAAACTCTTTAACAACAAATATTGTGTCTTTTTTTTAACTCCTCCAGCATCTATAATACTGCATTTCACACAGTAAGCACTCAAAAAAAAATTCATAAAATGAAGAAACAGAAGAATTAATGGATGGATGGATGGATGGATGTGTATAGAGAGAACAAGAACTCACTTTTGAGTCAGAGTCTGGGTTTGAATCCATGTGACCTTGAGCAAATAGAATGTTAGCTGTTCAAGGTCAGGGACGTTTCTATCACTGCCATACATAGTAGATCCTTAATATATGTTTGTTGTGGTGAATTGAATTAAATTTCCCTGATCTGGGACTCAGTTTAATCTGTAAAATAAGGGGCTTGAATAAAATAATTGCTAAATTTCTTTACAATAATAAATCCCATGGAATGTGTAAGGTATAAATTATACAAAAAAGACCAACAAAGTTAAAGGAATAGACTACCATGTAAGTGAATCCATTAAAGCCTCTTAAGCTTCTTATTAATAATACCACATAAAACAATGATGCTTACTATATGTGTGACTTAAGAATGACTTAAGAAAGTCATTTAACCACCTTCTGTCTCAGTTTCTTCATTTGTAAAATGAGGAAGTTAGACTACATGGTTCCTTCCAGTTCTAAATATATGATCTTATATCTTTAAGTCACTTTATATCTCCAAGGCTTGGATTCTCCATCTATAAGATGGAAATAAAATTTTCTGTTCTGCCTTTCACATAGGTTGCAATATGGCTCAAATGAGATGTTTTGGAAAAAACCATGCAAATATAAGCTATTATTACTGGTATTTATGAAAAATACATGTTTCTAAGAAACTATGTGTAAATCAAATTTTTATAAACCAAATCATATTTTCCCCTTTGATTTGCAATGTAATTTCAAGATCATTTATCTCTGTTCTCTGTTTATAATTGATCCTTCTGTCTCAGCTTTTTTTGAATCTTACTTTCCCCCTCTTCTCCATTGTGAAGAAATTTATGGTATGTAAACAATTCCTTAAAGGCAGTGGAGAAACTCATGAGTTAAAAAAGAAAAAAAAAGGAACATTAATATAAATCTTTTGTTAAGTGATAATGTTAATAATCACTCCCTAGTTTATCTGCTGCATAATTTCAAATACTTATGATTTTCCTTTTTTTCCCAAAAGTAGTGTTTCACTTTAAGCTGAAAGAATATCAAATAATTGCTCATAATCACTCCTATTTCCATAGTACTTTAAAGTTTATAAAGCAATTGTTTCAGAACAACTCTGTGAGAAAGGTAGTAAAAGAATTTTTGTCCTCATTTTATAAATAAGGAAACTGAGATTTAGAGGGGGATAATCAACTTATCCAATATCACAGAATAAATTGTATACTTGGAGATAGGAATGACACGACCCCCAGGGTCACTCCCTCTCTTCACTCTTATAATAGTGCTAGAAACTGAGCCTTTGGACTTGGGGCTGTCCCCAAAGAAATAAATCTATTCATGTGGTAGAGTATTGGTGCAGATGCATGGGAAACCAGAATGAAGATGTGGAGACCATTTTATAGCACCCAGAACCCCACACAGCTGTGGAGAACTGTCAGCATTTGACCATCACTAATTTTTATAATATTTCCTCCTTTTGACTAAATCATACTTTTATTTTGGTTTCTTGCTTATTTGTTGTTGTCATTTGTCTGTCTGTTAACTTTGCTCTTTGGAGACTCCCTATCTCGCCCAGGCTAGAACTGTGGTTGCCACTCACATCCCGAGACCCACTTCTAATCAGCATGACTCACTCATTTTCCAGCTTGGTTTGGTTTGCCTCTCGAGACAACATAATCCTTTCACTTCATGAAGCTCACCATATTGGTCCCATACTTTAGTGCAATCATCAAATCAACTTAAGTAGTACTGCAGTTCAAAACTTTCAGACACAGAACATCTTCAGTCTCTATCAGCAGAGACTACAAGCCTGTACCATCATGCCCCACTTACCTTTACTTGAAAAATAAAAAGCAAAACAGAAAATCCCACAATTTTTAAAATTACTATTATTTTTCCTCTTTGCAACTTCATACATATTTTTGTTTACATATATGCTATAGAGGAGGAAAGAGTGGGAGAAGTCTTCTTGATAAATTCTAAGTGTCATGTGAGCAGGAATCATGTTTTATTCAATTCAATACAATAAGTATTAAGTACCTACCATGTATGACAAATTATGCTAGGCATTGGGGATAAAAAGGCAAATAGGAAAGAGTTCCTGGCCTCAAGAAGCTTACAGTTAATTGGATGGGAAGCAAGGGGGTGGGGCAGGGATAAGGCTTACACAGATAAATAAATATAAAATATATATAAAGACAGAGACTCCCATTACTGTGCTCTGAAGCGCTATGTTCCTAAAATGTCAAGGGTCCCATAGCTCTTCACCCACACATAGTAAGACTATTTTCAGTCCTGGAGAAGTCTGATCCCTATGAAAACCGATAAGGTCCATTTTTTCAGACTCTGGCTTTTTACACTCACACCCTAGAATCCCAGGGAGAATCACTTAAAGCATTCACTGGGCTCATGCCTACAGCGTCCCTAAAAGTCACTCCCTGTAAACATTTTCTGAGATTGCTGTATTTGCATTTGACTTCACCTTGGCATTGTACTACCCAATTAGTCTTCTCAAGGTAAATTGATTCTGGCAAATCAGTTCAGGGGTTGTTCCTTTCACTTATCAGTGATCATTTTTACCAAGAATCGCTGTAGTTCAAAAGGCACTTTTTAAAGTGTAGCTGGCACTGATTGAAGGATACAGTGCCCCAGAGTTTAGCACAGTGTAGCCGTTTAATAAATGCTCATTGACTTGACTTCAAAGTAACTACTCCCCTAAAGTCCGTATTTCAGGATTGTCATTCAAGCACCTATGCTCGGGGATGGGACCACAAAGCAGAAGAGGCAATAATTAGTTTTATTAGATAGCTCATATCTCCAAATATGCCATAATTATTAAGGTTGTGAGAGGGTATCCCTCCTTTCCAGGAAGTTCCATAAAGGGTCAGTTACATGGCAAACATTCTGAAAAGAGGAAGGGAAAAAAAAGGGAGACAGAGCCAGATTACAGTTATTCTTTTTAATGCCCAATGAATGAATGGAAAGCCCTTTTGATATAGACTGTTCTTCCTACTTTTACTAGGGGGCTGGAGAAGCCAGGCTCCATCTCAAAGTACCAAGTTTTTCCCTTCTAAGACAAAGAACATGGATCACTCAGAAGGTTCAGGACAAATAAATTACCAAAAGGGGCTTAACCCTGCCCAGAGAGACTATCTGTAAGTGTAGCCTGAGGTATGTATTCTAGCCAAGGCTAATGGGAGAAGCGGGGGTAGTCAGGAAATCTCATGTAGGAAGAGACTTGAAATGTTTTGAAGGGTGCTAATGATTCCAAATGGTAGAGATTGGGAGAAAGAACATTAAAGGCACAGGATTCAGCCTTATTTATCCTTCTGTCCTCAACACAAATACTAAGTATTCAATAGAGGTTTGCTCAATTGAATTGGGCTAGGGGGACTTCCATTCCATTTCCTCCCTTATAAACACATACAAAAGACTTGGCAGTTCACCTGATCTCCTACTATCTGCTCTGTTCTCTGCCCCTCTCCTTTTTCTTCCTTCCTTTTATCCTACCCTATACACAAAAATACAGATGCATGAAAGGGGGTCATAGAGCTGATAAACAAGCCTGGTGTAGAATAGAGTTAAGGAGAACTGTTTCAATTTCTTTCTTTCCTTAACTTAATTTCAGTACAGAAGTATGAATAAAATGAAATTGGACTCATCATGCTACTTATCTCAGAAAAGAATATGGTTACAGGACACCCATTAATAATATGTTGACAATGCATGTTGCCAGTCAAATACAGTCATTCTGGGTCACGTGTTTGAGATTGCACAGATATTTTGAAACCTTGTTTTTTATTTAACTATAATATTTTGATGTGGAAAAGTGACATTTAACTGTCAATGGGAGTTCATAGGATTTAGAGATGAAAGAACTCTTAAAGAGCACCTACTGCAACCATTTTCTTTTACAAGTGAGGAAAATGAATCCCATGCAGATTAAGCAACATGGCTCACAGATCACATAGATGATAATAATAATAATAATAATAACAAAAACAACAACAGCAACAGAGGGGCAGCTAGGTGGTGTAGTGAATAGAGCACTGGCTCTGGATTCAGGAGGACCTGAGTTCAAATCCGACCTCTGACACTTAAAAAAACTAGCTGTGTGACCTTGGGCAAGTCACTTAACCTCAATTGCCCTACCTTTCCACTCTGAAAAGCAAAATATAAAATAAAATAAATAATAATAACAAAGCCAGATGTGAATAAAAATTGTCTGACTTCATATCCAATACTCTTTATCCCAGGACAGATGTTACACACACACACACACACATTTGCTCCCACACGCGTGCACACACACACACACACACACACACACACACACGCACGCACGCACTTACACACACAGATGATGGCTGAGTATATGACTTATTTGAGCCTTTCACAAATCATAAAATCTAATTGTGTTCTTATTGTTTTCCCTTCATTACTTTACTATAAAAAGAGAGACTTTTAAAAAGTACTTTTAATAACAATGATGATGGGAACTTTATCCATTTATGGGAAGCAGAACAAAGACTTTCCAACTTTTTGGCAAATAACTATATGTATGGATATCAAGAGTAAATATTTAAAAAATGACAAAATGCAATTCACATTCCATTTATTTTTATGGAGAGAAAGCCTTGCCATTTTACCTATAAAATCTTATTACCTTGCTAATTGATCATACACATTAAAAGGTTACTAATAGAAAGGTTCCACATTCACATAATATATAATCATCTTCCTCATCCATTTTCCATTATTCTCTGTCACCTCTGCTCATGTGCAGTTTTTAATCCCCATCTTGTTTCCTTGTGAAGTTTGTTTTGTTTCTCCCCTTCTACTTTGACTATGAAGAAGTAATTTTAAAAGGGAAGGCAAAGAAAAGGAAGAGTTAACTCTTTATAGCTCATTTCTTTGGTCATTCTTTCCAGAGAGACTAGAAAAGGTAGTGATTTGGTTAAAATGTCATTGAAGTTGTCTGTGAAAGTCTTTTCACTTATTTAATAACCTAATATACTCAACCCCACTCTAGTTTTTAACAATCTGTTTTCCTTCATTTTATTATCAGAATTCAGGATGCTAAAATTCACATGATCCATTATTCACATGAATAAAAATCATCCATTTTAATTAATAGCTAATAGCAAATTCATGATTTGTCATTTTCTTTATGCTTCATCTTGAAAGGTTAGTTATTTGTTTAAGTTATTCTTTTTTGTGATTTTACAATTTTCTTTTTTTTTCCTTTTTAAAAAAAATTATTTATTTTTAGTTTATGACGCTCGGTTCCATAAGCTTTTGGATTCCAAAGTTTCCTCCCTCTCCTTTTCTTTCCCCCTCCCTAACATGGCTTGTAATCTGATTTAGGCTCTATATATATATATATACATTCGCATTAAAAATATTTTCACATTAGTCATGTTTCAAAGAAGAATTATAACCAGTGCAATATACCAGGAAAAAGAAGAAACAAAACAAAACAAAAAAGAGAGAGCAAATAGTATGTTTCAATCTGCATTCAGAATCCATAATTCTTTATCTAGATGTGGAGAGCTTTTTCCATCATGAGACTTTTGGAGTTGTCTTCAAACCTTGCATTGCTTAGAAGAGCCAAGTTGATCAAAGTTAGTCATCACACAATGTGGCTGTAACTATATATAATGTTCTCCTAGTTCTGCTCCCCTCACTCAGCATCAGTTCATATAAGTCTTTCCAAATTTTTCTGGTCTGCCTGCTTATCATTTCTTAAATTCCATTACATTCATATGCCACAACTTCTTCAGCCATTCCCCAGTTGATGGGCATCCCTTCAATTTCCAATTCTTTACCACCACAAAAAGAGATACTACATATATTTTTGTACATGTGGGTTCTTTTTTTCCATTTTATATGATCTCTTTGGGATACAGACCTTGTAGTGGTATCACTGGGTTAAAGGATATGCATATTTTTATAACCCTTTTGGCATAATTCCAAATTGCTCTCCAATATGATTGGATCAGTTCACAACTCCACCAACAATGCATCAGTGTTCTAATTTTCCCACATCTCCAGCATTTAAAATTTTCCTGTTTTGTCATATTAGCCAATCTGACAGGTGTGATGTGGTACCTCAGAGTTGTTTTGGTTTGTATCTCTCTAATCAATAGTGATTTAGAGCATTTTTTTCATATGACTACAGATATCCTTAATTTCTTCCTCTGACAACTGCCTGGTCATATCCTTTGACCATTTATCATATAGGGAATGACTTATATTCTTATAAATTTGATTCAGTTCTCTATATATTTTAGAAATGAGGACTTTATCAGAAATACTGGTTATAAAAATTCTTTCCCAATTTTCTGCTTCCCTCTTAATCTTGGTTGCATTGACTTTTGTTGTACAAAAAACTTTTCCATTTAATGTAATCTAAATTATCCATTTTGCATTTCAAAATGTTTTCTATCTCTTGTTTGTTCATTAATTCTTCCCTTCTCCATAGATCTGACAGGTAATTTATTCCTTGCTCTCCCAATTTGCTTATAGTATCAACCTTCATATCTAAATTGTGTACCCATTTGAATTTTATTTTGGCATAATTGGTATAAGATATTTGTCTATGTCCAGTTTCTGCCATACTATTTTCCAGTTTTCCCAGCAGTTTTGGTCAAATAATGAGTTCTTATCCCAGAATTTGGAGTCTTTGGGTTTATAAGACATTACCACAGTCATTAACTACTATGTTTTGTGTGCCTAACCTATTCCTAAGTTATTCTTTATGGCATGAAAAAAGGGCATTTTAAATGAAAATATTGCCTGAATTTGATTACCTGGAGTAAAGGACTTGTGTGCTTTGTGGAATCATTTAGATAAACAACAGTCCTAGAATTTAGTTCTACTCTGCCAGTATATCTACTTTCCCAATTTAAGGGGAAGTTCAAGAAAAACATTTGAAAGCATCTGAGCTATTGAAAATGTAGTGTCCTAGAAACATGACTATAATGTAAAAGGATTGTTCTAAAGGCTGCTAACCTCCCCCCCTCTAATCTTTAACTCACATAGCTATACTATTGTAAGGGATAATTTGCAGTGAAGTTTCCCCATTCTGAAAAATCAAATCTAGAGTAGCTTCAGCATCCACTAGGCCTAAGTTTAGAAGTCACCTGACCTTCCAGGAATCTGGTACTTAGGGCAATGGAGACCTTCCCCAGTGCCACCTCAGCACAAGATATGCCAAATAAGGACAGAAGTGTTTTCTCAAATGTACATTGGGTGATCTACTGTTTCCTTGTTCCAGTACTTGAAGTAGATTGCCGTGTTTAGATTGTACACCTAACTTCCAGCCAATGGAAGAAAAGGATCAGGAGGGGGGTGGGTGAGAATTCCATGTTAGCGCTTTATAACTTTGCTATTTCCTTTTGCAAATTGCTTCTCCTCCCTGACCATTTGTCAGGTGGCTGGCCCTTTTCTCGAGACCGTATTAAACCATCCTTTTCTACCTTGACAAACTTCTGAGTATTATTTGGGTAAGGATTTCTGTTGCACACAGTTTTGGGGGAGCACACACTATCAATGTCCACGTTGCCTAAGTATTGCCAGAGTATTGCCTTGCTCATAATCTGACCTATCTATGTATGTATACATATACCTACACATATATATGAATACATACATACATATACAAATATACACACATACATGTAGACATATACATGCATACATACATACATATATTTCCCTCTAGGCTAAAAGATTGCATGCAAGGCCCTCAATAAAATGGCTCCCATCTACCTTAGTAGCTTTAGTTCACATTACTCTCATTCACACACTCTATATTCTGGCCATAATGAGCTATTAAATCTTCCCCAGTCTTGGCCTGCAAACTCCCACCTCTATGCATAAGATCACCCAGTTCAAACTCATGACTAGAATTCATTACTTCCTTGAATTCCTTCTCTTGTTTTTCAAGGTTCACCTTAGGCACTAACTCCTCCATGAAGCCTCGCCTGAACAGGTGAAATTGTATTTTCCCTCCTCAGATTTTCCTAGAACATTTTAGTTCTGTTTCTTCTTTGTCCCATTAGAGTCAAGGCCCCCTTCCTTTCCCAGATTTCCCTTAAGACAATCCCTACCTAATAACAATAATTTAAATAATTCACACTTCTATTACACTTTCATGCAGAGCATATCCCACAATCTAGGGTAAGTGGGAATCCTTTTCTTTTACAAAGAAGGATACTGAAGTTGAGGGAAATGAACTGACCCCATCTAAAGTTACACAAATAATTAGAATAGCAAACAAATATGTAGAACATTCAACATCTTCAAAGCACCGTGCATATGTCACATTTCATCTTCACAGGCACCTTTTTAGTTGGTTTTACAAAATAAAAGAAGCTAAATTGAAATCCTCGTGTGCATCCTACATCTGCCACTGCCTTTGGGATCAAACCTGAGAAATTAAGGATATCTCCTTTTCACACAAAATCTGGGGACCATTGTTCTTGAATAACCTACATGTTCCTTTTTACTTAAAGTTTAAACTCAACTATAGTATCCTCAATGAGAAGTTTCAGAATCCTGCTAAACTACCTTCTATTTATTTTGACATTTTTAATTTTATAACTCTATATCTATATATTTTATATAGCATGTATATGTAGACATGTATGGATTACATAAATATGTAGACTATATCATGTGTTGCATATATGTACAGATTATATTACATGCATGTCTGGATTTAGCATGTGATATGTGTGCATATTTTCTTCCATGATGGAATATAAGCTCCTTGAAGGCAGTGACTCTTTTTTTCCTCTGAATCTAGCACCTAGCAGAATGCCTAAAACACAGTAGGATCTTGATAAATGTATGTTAATTAATTGATTGACAGTGTTAATTCTTAAGCTTTGATAATGTACAGAGGTAATGGATTTTGAAGTGCAATCTGCTACTTTCCTCTTCATGACTTTTGTCTTTGATGTTTGAAATGGACAACAAATATTTATTAAGCTCAAGGAGTTCAGATAATATTCATTTTCCACTCTCAAATACTCTACTGGTTAATTGAGAGAATTCAGTGATAGGATTTAAAAAGAAAGGACCTTGAAGATCCCTTCATTTTGCAAATGAGCTATTGAGAAGAAAAGATATTGCCCAAAGTCATATGGTAAGTAGACAGAATTTAAACTTGTATTGTTCATGCCACATAGTAGGTATTTAATAAATTCTTGATTTAATGATTCTAGTTCTAGTCTGACAACCTTTAAGCTATACCATGTTGCCAAATGGGTACTAAACTTCTCTCCTTAGAGTAGCCCCTTCCCTAGCTCATTCCTAGTAGTTTAGAATTATTGACTTAGAGTTGGAAAACACTTTGGTGGTCATCTAGCATAACCACCTCATTTTAGTGATGAGGACACCAGAGAGAATGAATTTGCCCAAGGTTACATCAATAGCAAATTGTATAGGATTTGAATGCCAACCTTCAGACTACAAATGTTCTTTCCAGTATATCACGTTGGTTCCTTTCCCTCTATACCTATATACATGGAATCATCAGATATTTTCAAAGAAATTCACATTGGTACTGTCCATAGTGCAAACTGGATCCTTAAAGCTGACTGCAATGATTTGTTTATGAACAATCTCTGAATTGTGGCTCAGGCAATGTATGCAAAGACACTGTTAAAAGTAAATCTAACAAGCTGTGTGGTATTGAGACGAACCCCCTAATAGCTCCTTGTTCTTGGAATATATGTTGTTTTAATACTGTGGTAATTATGTGAACTTGAAGCAGTACTTGGGGTCTAGAATTGTCCTTGAGTGTGTTGTGCAATGAATAATTTAAACGAGATGTGGAGGAACTAATTGGTTAATAACCATAATTGGGATTAAAGAGTAATTTTGATTTTTAAAAGATGCTTAAAAGGATAAATATTCAGTTGTCTCATTTTAGTTAAAAAACACTTTTTTTAAAGCCCACCTCTCTAAACGGCATCACATAATGAAAAACACTGGTGGATTAAATGGGGTGAGGGGTAATATTACCCTTGATGTTAAAGTGACATGCTATCGTCAAAGAGAGCCTGCTGCTGACAGGCTGGTGGAGGCAAGCAGCCAGCTTGTGCTCTACCCGGAGGATATTGACTATTAGTATTTATGTTTTATGTTGCTTGGCAAATGTACATGGTATACACAAAAGATTAAATTGTGCTGAACAAAGAGCACAATACTGGTCCCCAGGAGGAGGCTGGCTTTTTAAAAGCCTGAGTGACATGGGGCAGACTAGCACAGGGTGGGTGAATGTAGGAAGTTTTCATCTGAATGTATGAGAGTACTGATGGGTTTTTAAGGAGGGAAGAGAAAGGGCTAGATGAATATGTGCCTGGCTGGAGTAGTGTGTTTTAAACAAGCAGAAAGCTGGGTCTATAGGTAGAAAAAAAGGTAAGGCAACAAGCAAGCTCTGGTTCTATGGAAAGAAGCGGACAACATAACAGGCATTCATAGAAGAGAGATGTAAGTTCAAGTCTCACAAGTCATAATGTTCACTAACATGAGCTAGATGAGGATTAGGGGTCAGGAAAGTTGTTTAAAGAGAGAAAACTCAGTACCAAGACTTTGTTCAGTTATTTTTTTTGTCATATCTGACTCTTTGTGACCCATTTGGGGTTTTCTTGGCAAACATACTGGCTAGAGTGGTTGCCATTTCCTTCTCCAGCTCATTTTACAGATGAAGAAACAGAAGTAAACAGGGTTAACTGACTTGCCCAGGGTCACATAGATAGTAAGTAACTGAGGAAGGATTCTAACTCATGTCTTATCTCTCAGATCAGTACTTTATGTACTATAAAACCTAGCTGCATCCACATATTTGGTGGATACTCTAAGGAGAATTTGTGGGAGGTCCCATATGATAGAACTATTCATGAACAGGAACTAAGAAGATCAACTTCTATTTTCCTTTAAGTCTTAAGTGTTGGCTGCCTCATTCTCCTCTTACCCATGCATATTCTAATTGAAGGGAAAATCCAGATAGGCACACCAGCACAATGATTTCCTGAAGATATATAGCTTCAGGGGTTAATGTCAAAGGCTATGCATTAGCAGAGAATAAACATGGAATATTAAAGAGACCTGTATTTTAAAAAAATAAAACCAAGTCTTGATGACAACTCTAACTCACTTATTAGTTGTGTGTCCATGACCAACTCACTTTAACTTCTCTAAGACAGTTTCTTTATCTGTAAAGTGGGGATAATAACATTTGCAATACCTATTTTGAAAGGTTGCTGTGAAGAAAGAATTTGGTAAACCTCTTGGGAAAACAATTGGTGTAACAATGGTCAGACTATATCAAGAGAATTACATGAAGTTCTAAACATTAATGTTAATGAAGGATGGTTATAGACCGGTTCATCTCCAGAGGAAAGAACATAGAATGGGGAAGGGCCTCTAATTCATGCCAGTGAGAACCAGTTGAAAGATCTGGGAACATTTAACCTGGGAAAGAGAAAATTGAGGTGAGGGAGTGGCATGGGAGCTGTCTTCAAGTATTCCAAAAGTTATTGTATTGAAAGGGGTATTAGACATGTTCTGTCTGGGACCAGGCGGCAGAACTACAATCAATGGATAAAAATAGCAAAAAGGAAAATTTAGGCTTAGTGACAGAAAAACAAAGAAACAACAACAAAAAAAATACTTCCTCCTACTCAAGAGCCACCCTGAAGTAGAATGGCCTGCCTCAGTGAATATTCAATGCAGAACTGTATAGCCACTTGTTGAATATGATGTGAACAGGATTGATTGGAAGGACATGGGTTGAACTAAATGGAGGTTCCTTCCTATTCTGAGATTTCATGACATATGCCTGAACTATTATTATAGATAATTAACATTGAAATAATTGAGAGCTATGCAACAGCTTTTCCTAAAATCAATAAATTAGTACCAATTATTAACCCAAAGTTCCCAGTTCATGAAGGTGGTTGATCTAACAATGGCATGTGTTCAGGTGTGGATGTGAATGTTTCTATGGAAAGCACATATCACCCCAACCATTTTCCACAACACCCTGGTGAATCATGTTGTCTTTGTTCATATCATTTCTTCCTCCATGGACTCTTTCTCATTAACCTTTACATTTCATCTAATAATTTAAGCCTCTATTTCTGAAATTATCACTTATTTATTTTGAAATTTTATTCAT
Source organism: Gymnobelideus leadbeateri (assembly GCA_011680675.1). Lineage (NCBI taxonomy): Eukaryota > Metazoa > Chordata > Mammalia > Diprotodontia > Petauridae > Gymnobelideus > Gymnobelideus leadbeateri. The sequence continues at coordinate 413,281 of WOXC01005536.1, forward strand.
TCATTCATTTGCTTACTTATTTAACTATTCATTCATTTGTTCGCTTATTTTTTACTATTTATGTAATGTTGAAGGGATAAAAGAGACTTGTTCATTTAAAATAGAAAGGGAGTCTAAGGAATGTGTGGAAATCAGGTAACTTAAGGAAAAATCTTATGGGCAAGCAGGAGATGAAGTTGGCATATGAAAGAATGCATAAAGATTAAAAGGAGCCTATTAATGTTGATCACTTGGGACTTGAAAGAGTAGAGAGGATCTGAGGCATAATTACAAAGTTGGCATAAGTTCCCTTTGGTGGTTTTGACATCTTTTTCTATGACCATCTCTCTTATTTGAGGTCCCACAGCCTTGAACACTATGAGATCATGACTATAGAACCCCTCTATCTAAGTACTACCCTAGGCTCTAAAATGATCCTCTCTCTCTTTTCATTACCAAAACTTCATGTCCCCAGTGTCCCTAGAGAGACAGTGTTGTGTGGGAAAGAGTACTAAACTTAGAAGTCAAGAGGCATGGGTTTGAGTACCAGCACCCACATTTTGCACCAACATTTTGCAGCTTGGTAGTCTCAGGCAAGTAAACTTTCTGTCATTGGGCCTTAGTTTCTTAATCAAAAGAATTGAAAAAGGAAAGGTTGTATCATGGAAATAGGACTTATTTTAAAATCAGAAGACTGAGATTCTCACCCAGATCTGCTATTATCCATATCAACTTAAGCAAATCTCCTCTAGGCCCCTGTTGGCCTCATTTCCTTTGTACAGCTGTGCTTGATGATTATATGATTAGGTAATCCCTAAACGCTCTTCCACTTCCAATAGTTCTTGATTTTATGATTTCATCAAGTTATATCTGATGAAAGTATCTGATAAGGACATCACTACCATAGTAATAATAAACTACGTGGCATTATATTTATTTTTTCTTTTAATTTGATGCTCAGAATAACCTTATGAAATGGTGAGGATAGTTATTATTATCCCATTTCACAAATGAGGAAACTGAGGATCAGAATAGTTAAGTGATTTGCCCTGAGTTACACAGTTAACAAGTGGCCTAGGCAGGAATAAGACAAAGATCTTTGCTAGCTAACTTTCCCATTTAACAATGGCAGTATAATAGAACGGAAAGTCAGTGAATGTGGAGCTGGTGAGATCTGGATATCTATAAAAGAAAAATATATGCAGTTACTACTCAAAGATAATTTGTTTTCTTTTCTAGGCTACACTCCTGAGTCTCCAGAAAGCTCCTCATCCTGGAAATTCACTTCACTCAACTTTTGTTAGAATCTCTATTTTAAAGGAAAATGCAAGGTCACCCATATCTTCATTCCTCCAGGATGCAGTCCTACTTCTGCTGATTCTCCTGACATTCTTAGCACCACAACCTTATGCAGGTACCTTCTTCCCCTTTACACTCACCCACAATTTTATTTCCAGTCTTCCTTTATTTAAGATTTATGTATCTGCTGCTTAGCTATTATCAGAAAGAAATCTCTATCAAATGTCCAGGCAGTTATAACCATTCATCACTATTCTATGTCATATTTGAGGTGTACTTTTGAAAGTTACCATTTATTTCCTCCTTCTGACCAGGTGATCTATGTAAGTATAAATGTTATCCATTAGAATGTAAACTCCTCAGGGAAGGGAAAGTTTACTTTTGCCTTTACATCTCCAGCACTTAATAGAAATGTCCAATATATAGAAAGCATTTAATAAATGGTTGTTGATTGATTAATTTATTGATTTCTCATCATCATCATTGCCTGGGACATGAAAAGCAGCAACCTCAAAGGACCCAATGCTAAACTATAGGAAGAGTATTGAGCTTGTTATATATAGCAACTATGATTAAGTGGTTCTTTTCTTTCTCCATGTCACATTTTACCTCTCCTCTAGCTTATTGAAAAAGATATGGATTCCTCTCTACCTTTTTGGATTCTGTTCTTCCTGTTCTATTCAAGCATTCCTGTTATTTCAAGGAACACTTCATTCTTCCTAATGAGCAGGAAAGAAGAGAAGCATGCCTTCAGACACTTTGTTTTCTTTTATAGGGTGGAGACAAATATAAATTTTGCATGCATATTATTATTTGACATTGGAAAAATGCATAATGCAATTCTGAAGGTCATTGGAACATTCTCTTTGACCTCCATAATTGCTAAAGCTGAGATCCTCAGATCCTTATGGTTTTTGCCCACCAAATAAGTGACTGCATCATGTTCACTGTTCACTTTGAAACCTCATTCTGATAAATCACCTATCTGAAATAATATATTGTCCTATAAAAGTATTTGCAAGCTGATTGGAAAAACAGACAAGCAAACAGAAATTTAAAAAAAACTGTAAGTATTCAAGGAATAGTCATAGAATGAATTAGTGCTAGAGGGAGCCTTGTATATCAATGAATCCACTCCATTTTAAAGAGAAGAAAACTAAAGTACAGAAAGGAAGAAAGGAGAGAGGTTTCTGGGTAACATTTTTTTTACTTGTTTCAAACTTTTGTGTGTTCAGTGTAGCACAGTAGAAAGATCATTAGGCCTTTAGTCAAAAGACTCCCTGAGTCCAGTTTCTTATTTTGCTTCTATGTGACTGTGTGACTTTGCCATTATTTGTCCAGCTATGTGACCTTGGGTACTTTGCCTCAGTTATCCAACTAGAAAATGAGGGGTTTGAGCTATTTTATTTTCTAGGTTCCATTAAGTTCCACTGTAATTTGTTTTTCCTGAAATTTTTTTATTCCTCTCACATTTTATTCTGATATTTTTGATAAATACTTCCCTAATGAAGTTAACAATCTTTAGGTATTATCCACCAAAATGTGTGCTGAAGACATTCGACTTCCAAAATTTAAATGCTCAAGGGATTTAGAGCTTGAAGTGACAATGGAAATTATATAGTCTAACTTTCTAACATTACAGATGAGGAAATTGAGGTCCAGAGAATGAGAAGGATTTACCAAAAGTCCTATAATTTGGAAAAAATATATAGTGGATATAATAATGGAACACAATTCATCTGACTTGAAATCCAGTCAGGGTGCCATGAGACTCAAGTGAGATAAAGAAAAAGTTCTTTACAAATCACTATATAAATGCCATTATTATTATTATTATTAATTATCCTATAGTCATAAGACCTCCAGAATAGTGATGCCTTTATACCCTGAGACTTCTATTACATTCTTGATGAACACAAACAATACAGAGGTGTGCTCTAAATGTTTTAACAACTGGGCTTTCCATGAGGGGAAATGTATGCAACCACACTTTTAAGTTTAATTTGTACTATTAATCCTTTCTTAAGTCTAAACAATCAACAGAACAATAAATCAAGCCTTGACTTGTAACTTTGGGTCTCTAATGTGTAAATATTCACACTGAAAATTTAACAGTTACTTTAGCAAACTATTTATTGCAGGTTCTAGCACACCCTGAATCCAGAGTTCTTTCTACTATAAGGTGTTGCCTCAACCTAAATATTTTACTCTGTTTCTTTGTTTTCTCCTCACCTCTGATCAGATTTCAAACTCTTGTCTTCTACTATCTTGTCTCTTCCTTGTACCAATATCTTTTTTTAAGAGAAGATTACTGAAACAATGTATCAGGAAGATACTAATCAAAATAGGAGTTATAGTATGATAGAAAGAGACCCATACTGACAGTAAAGACGTATTTATCCAAACTCTAATTCTTCCTGTAACTCACTAAGTACCTTTGGGCAAGTTCTTTAGGATCATAGGAACATAGATTAAGAACTGGAAGACATCATAGAGACCATGTAGTCCACCCCTCTTATTTTACCAATAGGGAACCTGAAACTCAGAGAGATGAACCAACCTGACCAGGGTCATATAGAAAATAATTGGAAAATTGAAGATTTAAGCCTGTTTTATGACTCCAATTCAGTGTTCTTTTCAGAACACATCCACACTGCTTCTCCTAATATCCATAACCCCTCTCCTTTCCTTATCTCCCCTCCCCATGCCTTAGTTTTCTTCTTAAAATGAAGGGGGTAAATTAATTGACATCTAAGCCTCCTTTCAGCACTAGCTTCCCATGAATCTAAGAATATTCCCTACATGCTTATAAGTTTTTTTTTCTCTTCGTTTTAAATTTGTGTTTGCTTGTTTTTTTTTTTACATCAGCTTATAGGTATATATATATATATATATATATATATATATATATATATATATATATATATACACATGGTATTTATATTGCATCAGATGGTTGATTTGTTCAACTATCAGAATGAAGTTTCAAAGACTGTCAATCAGGGAAATGAACCAGTTGCTATAGTAGGATTACTACAGAAGGAGTGATACCTTTAATCATTTACTTGATGGGTTGACTAAAAGAAAGTCCTGGAGTTGCTTTGAAAGCAAAATAAGAAAAAAGTGAGAAATCAGAGTGGAAGAAAAGTTAATAAAGAACTGAAACATAAACACGTTTTGTTTAATATTTTATTTTTTTTCCAATTACATGTAAAAAGTTTTTACATTCACTATTTATTTTTGAGTTCCAAATCCTCTCCCTCCCTCGTTACAATATGGTATAGGATATGCCTGTGCAACCATGCATAGCATATTTCCATCCTAGTCATGTTGTCAAAGAAAACATAAACAACACCCCCCCACCACACACACACACACACACACACACACACACACACACACACACACACACACACACACAAGAATTATAAAAGGAAAAAATATGCTTCTATCTGTATTCTTTCTCTGTAGGTAGATAGCATTTTTTTCATCAGAAGTCCTTCAGAATTGTCTAGATCATTGTATTACTGTGAAGAGCTAAGTCATTCATAGTTGGTCATTGTTAAAATATTGCTGTTACTATGTACAATGTTATCTTGGTTCTGCTCATTTCAGTTTGTATCAGTTCATGTAAGAATCATTTCTTATGGCACAATAGTATTCTATCACAATCATATACCACTCGTTCAGTCATTCCCCAATTGATGGGTATCCCCTCAATTTCTGATTCTTTCCCACCATAAAAAGAGTTCCCATAAATATTTTGTATATTTGGGTCATTTTCCCTTTTTAAAAATCTCTTTGGGATATTAATCCAGTAATGGACTGGATTAAAGTATATGCACAATTTTATAGCCCTTGGGGCATAGTTCTGAATGAATGGTTAGATCAGTTCACAACTTCACCAACAGTACATTAGTAACCCAGTTTTCCTACAACCCCTCCAACATTTGTTATTTTTTCATTTCTGTCATATTGGTCAATCCAATAGGTGTGAAGTACCACAGAGTTGTTTTAATTTACATTTCTCTATTCAATAGTAATTTGGGGGATTTTTTTTTCAGCACACATATATTTTGAAGGTTTGGATGATGAAAAGTATTGTTTTGTTTTGTTTTTTGTTTGTTTTAGTCTTCCGACTTGTCATGGTGATGATCATTATTTATAAGTTGTACTCTTTACATAGGTAATATGGATCCAAATCACATACATTATCCCTGAGTGGAATTAATTCAGATGCATCCTTTGGGAAGAAAGTCACCTCTCTCCACAGAGTGCAAAGATCAAAGTGGCAGAATATTTGGAGAAGACTAGAACTTTGACCAACAATGAAAAACTCTTGGCCTTTCAAGTTCACTGGACATTTGAACCTCTGTTGTCCCCAACAGCAAACGTCTAAAAGCTGAGGATAGTGCTATTCAACTGTTCCCAATCCTGACAAGAACAAGTGTATTCATTGTGATCTCTTAATAGCAGAGTAAATGTTGAACCAGCCTTTGTGTCCCTTAATTTCTTGACTTGCCAAAATTTTCCAGTTCATTTCATACAAGTAATTGAAGCTATTGAGCCCCGGCTTCCCCTATTTTTTTCAGCACTTTGACGCTTTGAACATGAGATCAATCTGTCTTTCTTGACTTCATTGTGGCTACCCTCACAGAAGAGATGAAGGCAATTTGGGAGCTGCAGCTGTCAACCTATTGTTTGAACTCCTGGCCCACGTGGCTCTTGCAGGAATGTATGGAAGCCAGGGCTTCTATTACAGCTATCAGTGTAGCTTCCACCTTGACATCTGGCTGAGTTCCTGCTCAATTTAAAGCAGCTGCAGTCATTCCCCTGTTCTAACGACTTTCCTTATTACCTGACAATCTATCTGAACTATCGACTCATTTCCGACCTGCCAGTTGCCTCAAAAGTTATGGAAATGGTCCTCAAGCTGCAGCTTCAGTGTTGCCTCCCCAAAAACACTATCTAAGCATCAAGTTGCTATCATTGACTGGGACAGAGGCCAAGTGACCAGGCAGTAATGTTCATATATACTGCAGTAAGAGAAAAAACGGGACTGCTGTTGTTTGACTGAAAAACATCCTGACACCTGGGAGCTAAGGTTAAGAATACTTGCCATTGAGAGCTGCTCTTGATCCTTGGCACATCTGTGGGAAGAAGCAAAAAAAAAAAAAAAGAAAATGGACCTCATGGTATTCTTCAGTGCTCTCATGAGCTATAGTTTTTCCTAGATGCCCATTGTTTCCCTGGCACCCTAGAGTTTTCATTTAGAAAAGAGTTTTAATTGTTTGAGGCAGTGGAAATTTGTAATTAAAAAACACTGGCTGCCTCTGCCATTTGATATTTTCATGACCTTGAGCAAGTCACTTAACATTTCTATGTCCTAATTTCTCATCTGTAAAATGAAGGGGGGGGGGGCTGGAATAGATAGCCTGGGAGGTCCCTTACAGTTCTAAATCTATGATACTGTGAATATTTATAGACTTAGACTTGAAATCCCATCTATAACATCCCTGGCCAATGATTATCTAGCCTCTTTTTAAAGATGTCCCATAGTGGGAAACCCATTACTCTACCTCACTCCTCACATCTAGGGCAGCACATTCCATTTTAGAGGAGCTCTATTTGATAGGATGTGTTTTTTTTTCCTTGTGTCATTGGAAACAAGTCACTAAAGCACTACAATATCAAAGTAATTAAAAATGAACATCACATGGAGGGCAATGGAAATGTTAATATAATGTGAGCAACATAAAAAAGGGAGAATCATAAGTAAACCAGAATAAAAGAATTCACCAAAGAAATATATGGAAAAAAATGGACTGGTTTTACTTGGTAAGAGTGATGGATATCTGATGGATAGTCCATGTGCTTGGTTGGTATGCCCCTGGTATCAAGAAAAAGTAAGGAAAATCCTTATTACATTGCATAAATGGTGAACTTGTAGGAGGACATGGACAAGAGAGCCATAGAAAGGACAACTATATATTGACATTGCCTGCAACAATGGAGTGAATAGCTATAATAATGAGAACATGGGCCTACTTGAGTATGAGTTAAGTCAAAACCTGCCTCCCTTTGACTTCTATTCATTGATACCCTTAGGTCTTCTGGGGCCAAGCAGAACATGTCTAGTCATTCTTTGGTAAGAAAGAACATGGTATAGTAAAAAAGAAAAAAAAAAGTACCAATTTTGGAATCAGAAAATCTCAGTTACAATCCTAGCTTGACTACTTCCTACCCTACAACTTAGGGTAGATATTCAGGTCTCAGATTCCTTTTTTGTAAAATGAGGTTTTTGATCTTGATAACATCTATGGCCTCCTCTAGCCTTAAATTGTGATGCCATGAATTCGATTAACTAAAAAAGGCCTGTTGTTCAATATTTTTCTTCTCCCCCTCCCTACTTTCTTCTTTTCTTCCTTCCTTCCTTTTCTTTCTTCCTTCTTTTTTTTTTCTTTCTTTCATACAGCATACACCTGAAACTATGATGCTAAGAGAATACAAAAAAAAGTTCTTGGACTTCAAGGAGCTTAAGATAGAGACAAAATTAATGTTCTCAAAACAGTTAAAGAATAATATATGACTAAACAGAGTGATCCTGGATCTCTGCATTTTTACCCTTGCAGGTTGCATACAGCTAGTGAGTATAGTCTCCACTTTCACATAATGCCAGAGTTTTAATGGACCTTTTTAAGTTAACCATTTCAGCGTCATCATTTTATGGATGGGAACACTGAGGCCCTGGCAGACTAAGTGAATTATCTAATGTCATACAGATGGTATGTTGCACTTTTGGGACTTGAATCCAGCTTCTGTATTGACAAAATACTTTCACTCCACTATAACTCAACAAGAAAGACAAGGTAACCTTTGCCAGTATATGTGAAATTGTCCCTGGAAAATTCTGCTGATGTATAGCAATGCAGAGCAGGGAGAAAAATGAACAGGGTCAATACAACTTGACAGAACTTGCAATGGCTTTGAGTCCCTCATGGTTGACTTCTCTGAGCACATATGGCATTGGGTATTGTGAAGGTTCCAGGTCCTGAGAGAATACAAGTATGAGATAAAACTGTATTCATTTTGCTCTTCTGGGTAACAGAGGTCTGTTTGGTTTGTTATATTGCCTTAGATTCTAAAACTTGGTATTACTATAAAAATGTTTCTGATGATCATTCCCTTCAGGTGTAGTGAATGAATGGATGCTATATACGGTTAAACCCTATCTCAATCAATTAATATTTATTAAGCACCTACTAAGTGCCAGGCATTGTGATAAGCAGTAGGGATGCAAAAAGTGGCAAAATACAATCTGTGTTCTAGAAGGAGCTTATTGTCTAATGGGTGAGACAATATTCAAAGAAATATATACAAAGCAAGCTATATACAGGATAAACAGGAAACAATTAGTACAGAAGAGACATTAAGAGGAAATGGAGATTTCCAGTAAAAGAGAGGTTTTAGTTGTAACTTAAAGGAAGTCAGAGAAGGTCCATAGTCCAAGCAAAGGAAGGAGCATATTCTAGGTATGGGGGGCAGCCAGCAAAAATGCCCAAATTTGAGAGATGAATTATCTTGTTCCTGAAGCATCTAGGAGGTCAGTGTCACTGGACTGAAGAGTAGATGATAAGGAAAAAGTAGAAGACTGTTAGAAGGCTGGAAAGGTAGGAGGGGAATAGGTTATAAAGGGCTTTGAATGCCAAATAAAACATTTTGTTTCTACTCCAGGAGGTAATAAGAGGCCACTGAGTTTATTAAGTGGAGCAGGGTGGAGAGGGGAGCTCTGTGTTTAGTGGTTGAATGGAAGAGGGATTGGAGTGGGGAGAAATTTGAGGCAGGCAGACCTATCAGCAGGCTATTGTAGTAATCCAGGTGCACAGTGATGAGGCTCTATACTACAGTGGTGGCAGTGTCAAAGGAGAGAGATGGGTGTAATCAAGAGATATTGTCAAGGCAAAATTGACAGGCCTTCACAACAGCTTGGATATGGGAGGTGAGTGAAAGAAATGGAATGCAGGATGAGTCCGAAGTTGTAAACCTGAGGGATGGGAGGATTGTTTTTTCTTCTACAGTAATAGCAAAGGAGCAGGGGTGTGTGTTTCAGGATAAAGATAATAAGTTCCATTGTGGACATATTGAGTTTAAGTTATCTACTAGACATCTAATTCAAGATGTCTAAAAAGCAGTTGGTAATGTAAAATTGAAGGTCAGTAGAGACTTTGGGACAAGATAGGTAGATTTCAAAATCATCAGCATAGTAGTGGTAATCAAATCTATAGGAGCTGTTGAGATCATCAAGTAAAGTAATTAGAGAGAGAAAAGAAGAGGACCTAGGACAGAACCCTGACAGATACCTATGGGATCTGGAAGAGGATTCAGCAAAGGAGACAGAAGAGGAGCAGTCAGATAGTAGGGTGAGAACCAGGAAAGAATTTCTGAAAAACCTAGAGAGAATCAAGGAGAAGAAAGTGATCAACAGTGTCAAAGGCTGCAGAGAGGTCAAGGAAAATGAGGATAGGCAAAAGGTCATTTGATTTGACAATTAAAATATCAATAGTAATTCTGGAGAAGCAGTGTCAGTGGAATGATAAGGTTAATAGATTAATTCTAAGGGACTAAGTAGAGAGTGGTATGAAAGAAAGTGGAGGCACCCACTGTAAATTACTTCTTTGAGGAATTTAGCCATAAATGGCAGATGATATTTAGGCTGAGAGGATGGAGAAGGATCCAAAGAGGGTTTTTCTGGGTTAGGGAGACAGGGGCATGTTTGTAGAAAATAGAGAATGAGACTGTATACACAGAGAATTGAAAATAAGTGAAAGAGTAGGGATGGGATACAGGGAAATCTGTGGGAGAGATGTGATGGAATGGGATCATTTGACAAAGTAGAGGGCATGCTAAGGAGTAAGGCTGCTTCATCCTGTAGGACAGGGATGAAGGAGAAGATAGTTGCAGAAGACATCCAACTGACAGAAAATTCAGATGATGGGAAAAGAGGGAACTCACAGGGAATGATCTCTCTCTCTCTCTCTCTCTCTCTCTCTCTCTCTCTCTCTCTCTCTCTCTCTCTCTGTCTTTCTCTCTGTCTTTCTCTCTCCCTCTCTCTTTTATGTACAATGAAGCAAGGTTCTCAACTCAGTGTACAAGGCATGGGATATATGAAAAGGAATGAAAAGGTTTGGAAGGATCATTTTGGAAAGTAGGAGAATGTTATAAAAATAAAGGGATAGCAAGATAACCTAGTAGCAGTGGGGGTCCAGGTGAAGTTGTGTAACACAAAGTTGAAGTGACACCAGTCAGAATGGTCACATGATTTTTTCCATCTGAGATATATTTGCTTGGCTAAGGCAAAAGAGTGTAGCAAATTTTCTTATTGGTAGACAAATACACAGAAGCAGAAAATGTTAAGAACTGGAAAGAACCTTTGAGACTTTCTAGTCCAAACCCCTCACTATACAGGTGATGAATCTGAAGGCCAGGGAAGTTAATTGAAGTACCTAAAATTACATGATAGTAAGTGATGGAACTTAGACTCAAACACAAGGCATGCCTTGATAAATTCTCAGAGTAAAAGAGTCAGATAAGTTCAGAATTGTAAGAAACCTCAGAATCCATCTGGTCCAACACAAATCTGAGCAAAAATCATCTTTGCAGTCTTCATTTTGCCCAGTGAAGAGTAATCCAGCTTTCTCTAGAAAACCATTGATAAAGCAAAATCCACAGCCTACTGAGGAACCTATTCTGTGTCAAGGAAGCTAAAATTGTTGGGAAATTTTTGCATGCATTGAATCTAATTCTTACACCTATTAGAAATGTCCATCCTTTATTCCATGTTCTATCTCCTGGTGGTTCAATGAACAACAAGTCTATTGCCTTTCCACAAGACAAGTATTCAAATACTTGGAGACAGATATGATGTGCCCCATCCCAAAGTCTCTAGGCAAAGCATCCCCAAATCTTTCATACAATCTTTGTGTTGTGATCCAGAGGCCTTGTGATATATACTTGGGGATGTAATAAAATGCAAAAAATCCAAGGTGCCTTCCCTCAAGGAGCACCCCTTCTAATGACAGAGAAAATATGTAAATGTGTATAGATACCTACAAAATATATATACACTGTAAATATAAGTCAGTTTCAGAGACAAGACATAAGAAACAAAGGGGCAGGTTGGAAGACTGAGCAAGTCCTTTGTCCAAACCAAGGAAGTCAAGAGACAGTGGTGAGGAGGGAAAGCACAGAAGATAATCAGTAGATAGGCAATTCAGAGATGAAGCATCTTATGAGAAAAATAGCAAGCAGGTGACTGTAACTGAATCATAAAATACATGGAGGAGGGTAAAATTTGATAAGACTGAAAACTTAGGTGCATGTTATGATGTGCTTTAAATGTCAAATGGATTTTATATTTGATTCTGGAGGTAATAAGAAGTCATCAGGGGTAGGGAGAGGAGTGACATAAATCTGTTTCTTTTTTTTTTTATATTTGAAACATTTAATCTTAAGACCTTGAATTTCAGATCCATTTCCTTCCTCCCTTGTCACCCATTCTCTCTGGGGAGATAAGTAATTCAGTATATGTTGTACATGTCTAGCTATGAAAAACATTGTCATAGTAGATATATTGTACAAGGCTGCTTATAATTCCCTCCCACTCATCCCACCCCTACACTTGGTCCATTCCCCACTTGATCCTGTCCCTCTTCCATAGTGGGTACCTCCAACCTCCCCTTCTCCCAAGGATGCCCTCCAATACATCATCCCTCCTCTCCACCCCTTCCCCCCATTCTACTGTAGGTTGAGATGTCCCACCTAGTATGTATGTCATTCTCTCCCTGAACCAAATTCAATGAGAATGTGGTTTTGCCTTTTTGCCTTCCTATTTTTCCCCTCCCCTGCAACCACTTCCCCCTGCTTCCTCTACATGAGATAGTTTACCCCACCCTGTCTCTCCCCATCTCCTCCTGCCACTTTCCTCTCTCACCTCACAACTTCACCCCTTGAGTATCCTCCCTTCCCAACAAATTCAGCCTATGCCCTCTATCCATATATAACTGTAACCATATACACACACATTCACATATGTATTCATATGACCATACACCCTTCTTCCATTATTTTCATAGTGAGAAAGATTTCCTCAGTCACAGTTATTGTTTCTCCATATAGGAATGTAAATAGTTCAACTTTGATAAGTTCCTTTTGATTTCTTTTCCCTGATTACCTTCTCAGGCATCTCCTGCTTCTTGCATCTGGATGTCAAATTTTCTATTCAACTCTGGTTTTTTTCCTCAAGAATGCTTGAAAGTCCTCTATTCCACTGAATGACCATATTTTCCCCTGAAACAAAATACTCAGTTTTGCTGGGTAGGTGACCCTTGGGTTCATTCCCAGTTCTTTTGCCCTCTGGAATATCATATTCCATGCCCTTCGATCCCTCAGTGTAGAAGCTGCCAGGTCCTGGGCTATTCTGATTGTGTTTCCACAATATTGAAATTGTTTCTTCCTGGCTGCTTGTAGTATTTTCTCCTTGATCTGGGGATTCTGGAACCTGGCTATAATATTCCTGGGAGTTTTCTTTTTGGGATCTTTTTCAGGAGGTGATCGGTGGATTCTTTCAACCTCTATTTTGCCCTCTGGATCTAAAACACCAGGGCAATTTTCCTTGAGAATTTCTTGAAGTGTGATTTCTAGGTTCTTTCTTTGATCATGGCTTTCAGGTAGTCCAATAATTTTTAAATTGTCTCTCCTGGATCTATTTTCCAGGTCAGTGGTTTTTCCCAGTAGATATTTCACATTGCCTTCTATTCTTTCATTTGTTTGGATCTGCTTAACAGCATCTTGATTTCTCATAATGTCATTAGCTTCCATTTACTCCAGTCTAACTCTGAAGGAATGAATCTCCTCAGTGAGCTTTTGAGATTCTTTTTCCATCTGGCAAATTTGACTTTTTAAGGCATTCTTCTCCTCATTGCCCTTTTGGGCCTCCTTTGCCATTTGAGTTAGTCTATTTTTAAGGTGTTGTTTTCCTCAGTCAGGCTGTTGACCCTCATTTCATACTTTTCCTGCATCCTTCTCACTTCTCTTTCCAATTTTTCCTCCACTTCTCTTATTTGATTTTTAAAGTCCTTCTTAAGGTCCTCTATGGCCTGTAACCCACTCATGTTTTCTCCTGGGGCTTTTGGAACAGGACTTCTGACCTCACAGTCCTCTGACTGTTCCATGCTTCGACCCTACTTGCCCCCAAAGTAGGAGTCTAGGGTTGCATTTTTCTGTTTATTTTGTTTCCTTTGCCTTGGCATGTTGCCACCTAATTACTTGACTTTTGGCCTTGTTGCCACAGTATAGCCTGGCGCCAGACGGGAACTTTCATCCTGAACATGTTGGGGGGTGGGGGTAACTTCCGTTTCTGGCAAGCTGGAAATCCACCCATGACCTCCACCCCAGATCACAATCCAGATCCAGGGAGGTTAAAGCAAGAGTGATTACCCTCCAAGACTGATCACTGGATCTCCCTAGAGTTTGCAGGCCAGGAGCTGGAGCTGCCTCTGAAAACTACAAAATGGCGTGTCTCCTCAGTGGCTTCTAGCCCCCAGGGGAGGAAGCCAACGCATTCCCCAAATACTGGTCCCAAAGTCCATAGGGCACTAACCTCTCACTTTGTCCTAGTCATGTCTATGTTGATAATTCTGGAATTTCCACAGCTGTTGGTGTTCTGGGGTCCCTCCAGCTGGCCACTGGCCCTGCAGACCTGGGGCTAACACCACAACTCAGGCGGACCTGTGTTCGGCTCCCCACGCACTGCATGCTCTGCTGCTGGTGCTGTGCTGGTCCTTCCTGCATGGCTGCTGGGCTGTCCTCAGCGAGAGGTTAGCTTCTCTGTGTCATTCTGTGGGTGCTGGGGCTCCAGAAGTTGTTCAGAGTCCCCTTTTACATAGTTTGGAGGTAGTCTGGGGGAAGAGTGGCTTGGATGCACTGTTTCTACTCCACCATCTGGGCTCCGCCCCCCCTCAATACAGTTTTAAACTATGTCAGAGGCCTGCCTCTGACCAGCACACTCTTAGCTCATGTTCAATTCAATTCTACAAGGAAATGAGACATGGTAAAATCACAACTAATGGATATTTGCTTGGGTCTAACATGGCAAAAATAAAAAGCAACAGTATAAAAAGTGTACAGTGGCTCTTAGCTTCTTTAGTCTCATCCTTAACCCATATGGAAATACATGTCATGGTTACATTCCTTATGTGGGCTGCAGAAACTCCCCTAGTCCAAAAGGCTTTGATTCCATGTGGCTAGGATTGACCAGGCTTTTGGAATCATCTTCCATTACTTGTCCTTACTTCTGTTTTTTGATCTTGTCTTTTAAAAATCTAACTCTTCCTTTGTTTTTCATTAAAATTTTTTTTTATATTTACATCTTCAAATCTTCATTCCTTAAATCTTATTATTTTTCCTGGAGTTACTTTCTTGTATAAAGTATGATGGATTCTACCTAGTCTTCCTCTGAACCCTTCAAAATACAATTATCTCTAAATGTAGGATGAATATAAAATTATACCTGTCTTTTCTTTCCTTATCTCTAGTGAATTCTGTCATAGAATCGCCACTTGGATTCAAGATCTCCCTCATTTCTCTTCAGCTCACTTTTTGGACAGAATGCAGGTCAGGAGAGCAGCTCTCTCCTTCACTTCCTCCACCTTTTGGGGAATGAAATTACATTAAATGAAAGCAAAAGCATAATTAGCTTCTCTGGTTCGGCAGAGAAATCTCCAACAGCCTTCCAGATAACTGAAGTATCCCTTAATATTTTATCAGGTTTCAGTGCTAAACTTGGGCTCTGTTTTTTGTCATCTTCATCTATTGTTTTTTTCTGTTCAATGAAACTAAATTGTAACTCTATACTGATATCCCCTCTGTTTTTCTGTCTGGTGATGTTTGCCCAAATGTTTTTATCCCAACAATTCTGATGACTGGATTTTCTGACACTTAAATGTGTGTGTGTGTGTGTGTGTGTGTGTGTGTGTGTGTGAGTATGTGTATCCCCCTTTTCCTTTTCAATTTGAAGCCAATTTGAAGATTTACATTACTACAAACATATTTTTGAATAATCTTTATAGTGTCATTATGAAATGACTATACGATTAATACTATTAAATTATATTAATTATTAAAAAATAGTATAATTTTTGAACATGGTAAATCAACTTCTTGTTGTATTAATATGAACATTTATTATAGAGTTTTTGTTTTGTTTTTCATTATGATAGTGGGGGGAAGTAGTAGGTAGAGTGAGAGGGAAAGAAAATAAATATTTGTTCATTAAAAATAAGTCCATGTCCAATACCTGGACAAGAGCCAATTATTCCTACATTTTAAACTACCATCCAGAAATCCAAATTCCATTCTTTTAATCAGCTATTTTTTAAATCCACTTATGTCTCTTGAAGGCCTTGCTTTCCATCATCAGCAATGTTGAAAATGTCACCTCTGCTCCTAAGATCTTCAATTTCCTGCCCAGAACAATGCATTCAAAATGACTTCTGGAAATATCGTAAGTCTTTTTTGTTAATAATGGAATAGGAACAGTAGTCATTAGGAGCAGTAAGGTATCACAGTAGGTAGAGTTCTGGGCCTGCAGCCTGGAAGACCTGAGCTCAAATGTGGCCTCAGACCCTTACTAGCTGTGTGACCCTGGGCAAGTCACTTAACCCTGTTTGCCTCAGTTACCTCATCTCTAAAATGGGCTAGAGAAAGAAATGGCAAACCACTACAGTATCTTTGCCAAGAAAATCCCAAATGGGGTTACAAAGAGTCGGGCATGACTGAAACAACTGAACAATCAACAACAGTCATTAGTTTGATGAGTCATTTGAATTTTCTATTAGGTCATATATATTTGCTTTAAGAAAAATAAAATAATATATTTGTCTATTATAAATGTCTGGTAAAAATAATTTAAATAATTTAAATGTTTATTTCATTATGATATTCATGGAAATTTAAGGTCTATCCAGGATTAATAAAAACATTGTATCAATTGTGATACTATTTTTAAAGTACTTAGCACAGTGCCTGACACATACTAGTCACTTAATAAATGCTTTTTTCCCTTCCTTTGTCCTTCCCTTCCCCCTCTAAATGTTATTTTATGTCTACCATCTTAGTAGTAGAAGGTATTTTATCAAGCACAGCAAAGCAAGGACAAGAGTAGTTCTTAAGGAGAATGGAATATATTAGTAAATAATTCAAAAGATCATTGAGAATTGAGCTGATTTATTGTTAAATTCTTTTAAAAATTTTTTTCACTTAACAATCATTTATTTTCCCTCGCTCCCACTCCTTCTTCTCCAAATTTAAGGGGGCAAAATATGTAAAAGAACATTCAAGTCAAGCAAAATAAATTTCTACATCGGACATGTTCAAATATGCATACCTAATTCTATATCTTGAATCTATCACTTCATTGTCAAAAAAGGGTAGTATTGTAAATATTCAGTCTTCTAAATTCAATTGTCAGGGCAATGATTGGCAATCTCAAATCTTTTCAGAATTGTTTTCTTCATAATGTTGTTATTAAATAAATTGTTCTAGGGGCGGCTAGGTGGCGCAGTGAATAGAGCGTCGGCCCTGGAGTCAGAAGGACCTAAGTTCGGAGCCGGCCTCTGACACTTAATCCACACACACACACACACACACAAAAACCTAGTCGTGTAACCTTGGGCAAGTTACTTAATCCCAATTGCCCTAAAGGGGCGCCTAGGTGGCACAGTGAGTAAGAGCGCCGGCCTCGGAGTTGGGATGACCGGAGATCAAATCCGGCCTCAGAAAATGAGCACCCACACATAAATAATGACTAGCCGTGTAACCTTGAGCAAGTTACTTAACCCCAATTGCTTTAAAAAAAAAAATTGTTCTGATTCTGCTTATTTCATTTTACATGAGTTCATTAGTTCCTAATTTGCTTTGAAATTCATTTTTGATTATTTATGATGTAATAATATTATACAGTTTAGTTAACTAACTAGTTAGCTAACTAGTCCCACCAATAGTGTACTAATGTGCCCATTCTCCCAAAGCCCTTACAACAGTTGCCATTCTCTCTTTTCATAATATTTATAATATAATAATAATATAATCTTATGTGTATGAGGTAGGACCTCAGAGTTGCTTAATTTTGCATTTCTCTAATTATTAATAATTGGGAGTTTTGTTTTGTTTTTTCCCCTGTGGCTATGGAGAAACTGAAATTCTTCCCTTGAGAACTGCCTATTCCTATCCTTTGACCACTTATGAATTGAGACATGGCTTTATTTGAATCAGTTTCTTTTATATTATTGAATATAATTTATCACAAAAATTTCTCTAAAGCTTTCCCCCCTCACTTGCCTATCTCTACTAATATTAACTGGATTGATTTTGTTTATGCAAAATCTTTTAAATTTTATATAATAATTATCTTCTAACAGCCTCCCTATCCTTCATTTAGTTGTAAATTATCATTTCATCCATAGAGACAAAATGTATCTTCATTGCTATTCCATTTTTATCTGATGTCACCAATTTGTCTTATCCATTTATATATGGAGCTTATCTTGGTATGAAATATCTATGCCTAGTTTCTACCAGACTATTTTCCAGTTTCCACAACACTATGTTTTTGCATAACATCTTCATCTTTCTCATCATCTCCTCCTCCTCCTCCTTCTGCTGCTTCTTCTTCAATTTATATAGTACCTACTATGTGCCAGGCACTGTACTAAGTACTTACAAATATTAACTCATTTGATCTTCATGACAATGTTGAGAGAAAGAGTCTATTTTAATCCCCATTTTATAGATAAGGAAACTCAGGCAAAGAGGGCTTTAGTGACTGTCCACCCAAGGGCACTTGGCTAGGAAGTATCTGAGGCCAGATTTGAACTCAAATCTTCTTGACTCCAAATCTCAGCACTTTATCCAGTGTACCACCTAGCCGCCCCATTCATCTTTGTGTTCTATACCAGATATTGTCTACTGAATCACTTTTCTTTTTTTAAACAATATCAGTTTACATGATTACTATTTTATAATATAGTTAAAGTTTGGTACAGCTAGCCCTTCTTCTTTACTATTTTCCTCCCATTATTTCCCTCAAGACTCTTGACCTTTAATTCCTTTAAATGAATTCCACTATTATTTTCTAGATCTATAAAATAATTCTTTGGTAATTTAATTGGTATGACACTGAATAAGTAAATTAATTTGAATTGTATTATAGTTTTATTGCATTGACATAACCTGTCCATGAGCAATTATTATTTCTCCAATTACTTATATCTTTATTAATTTATATAAGAAATGTTTCATAGATTTATTCACAAACTTTCTGGGTGTGTCTTCATAGATTAAACTACCAATTATTTTATATATTATGTTGTTATTTCAATGGAATTTCTCTTTCAATCTGTTACTACCTGATTTTGTTGGTAACTCATAGGAATATTAATGATTTATAGGGATTTGTTTTATATCCTGCAATTTTGCTGAATTTACTTAATTATTTTCACCATTTTTGGTTGTCTGCTTAAGATTCTCTAGATAGATCATTATATTATTATTATTATTATTATTATTATTTTGCTTTTTGGAGGGCAATTGGGGCTAAGTAACTTGCCCAAGGTCACACAGCTAGGTTTTTGTTTCTGTGTGCATTAAGTGTCTGAGGCCGGATCCGAACTCAGGTCCTTCTGACTCCAGGGCCGACGCTCTACTCACTGCGCCACCTAGCCGCCCCCATTATATTATTTTTAAAAAGGAATAGTTTTTTTTCCTTCTTGCCTATATATATTCTCTTGATTTGTTTTTGTTATATTATTGACCTCATTATGATTTCTAATACTGTTAAAAAGCAGTGGTGTTATTGGATATCTTTGCTCTGTCTCTGATTTTATAAGTATGGCTTCTAACTCTTTCCACTGTATACAACCTCTAATAGTCACAAGTTAGATGTCTGTCTTATGAGGCAAATTTTAAAAGCCCCAAATGCATAATAATTCTATCCTTGGAAGTTTAGTTATGAAACATAATAAGGACTCATGATTATACCACCAGTTAGAGAGTGATAACTTCCTAAAAATTGCCTAGCTGGGTTGGATCCCAAGCCCATTCTAGAAAAGGTCACTCTTTCCTATTTGAATCCTAAAGCCACTACATACCTTTTATGGCAAACATCCAAATACAAGGACAGGGTCAGTCATGTATGTTTATGAAAAATAAGAGTAGATTGATCAGATGCTGTCAATGCAGAATAAATATATGTGTGTGTGTATATGTGTGTATATGTGTGTGTGTATATATGTATATATATATGTATATATATATATATATATATATATATATATATATATATATATATATACTTTTCTGTGTGTCACATTAGCTTTCACTTCTCTCTTTTGCCAAATTTCCCTTAGAATCTTGAGTTTGAGGATCAGTATGTTTAATTCAAATACTCTCTTAAATGACTATATTCTCATATTTTTAAATTTGAATTTTATTCTATTTATTTTTTATTACTGAATTTATATTGATTTTATATTTTATTTTTCCTGTACCTATACAGGACAATAAGTAGTTAAAAATACTGATCTAGAGAGCTGGTATGATTGACTGTGCACCAAGCAAAGAAAATGCTATTAGCATGATCTGAGATAATCGGTTGGAAGAAACATAGCATGTTGACATGAAAAGAATACTGAACTCAGAAGATCTCTCTTCTACTGCTTGATCGAACATTAGTATGAATCAGGACCAGTAACTTAGTCCTCCTGGGCCTCATGTTCAAAGTCAGAGGGTTTGGACTAGATAACCAAAGTTCGATTCATCTCAGCTTCTATATCTTGGAAAATGTTCAAAGTCCTGTATAAATATAAAGTAGTTGTTATTGTTCAAACTCTTTAAATTATATATTCAACTGAATAAAGGGAGTACGAAATCAGATAAAATCATGAATGTAGTTTTGACATGACAATAGTTGAGATCCAAGAGCCACCAGGAGCTAGCCACAGTTGATTTTGAAAATACAAATTATCAGTAAGGTGGGCAGAGCCAAGATGACAGAGTAGAAACAGCACGTCCAAGGCACTCTCCCCCCAGATCACGTCCAAACTGTGTAAAAGGGGACTCTGAACAACTTCTGGAGCCCCAGCACACACAGAACGATACAGAGAAGCTAACCTCCCGCTGAGGACAGCCCAGCAGCCCTGCAGGAAGGACCAGCTCAGCACTCTGGGAGCCGGCAGGACAGCGAACAGAGAGCTGAGCCCAGATTTGCGTGAGCTGTGGTTTTAGCCCCAGGGCAGCCCATGCTAGCAGCCTACTGGAGGGACCCCAGTTGTGGCAAGTCCAGAATTATCAACACAGACATGCCTAGGACAAAGTGAGAGGTTAGTGCCCTATGGACTTTGGGACCAGTATTAGGGGAACACGTTGGCTTCCTCCCCTGGGGGCTAAAAGCGACTGAGGAGACACGCCATTTTGCAGTTTTCAGTGGCAGCTCCAACTCCTGGCCTGCGAACTGTAGGGAGATCCAGAGATCAGTTTTGGGGGGTAATCACTCTTGCTTTAACCTCCCTGGATCTGGATTGTGGAGGTCGTGGGTGGGTTTCCAGCTTGCCAGAAACGGAAGTTGTGAAGGCCGCATGTGTTCAGGAGGGAAGTCCCCTGTCTGGTCACAGAGTCCTACTGTGGCAACAAGCCCAAAAGTCAAGTAATTAAGTGGCAACATGCCAAGGCAAAGGAAACAAAATAAACAGAAAAATGAAACATTAGACTCCTATTTTGGGGGCAAAGAGGATCGAAGCATGGAACAGTCAGAGGACTGTGAGGTCAGAAATCCTGCTCCAAAAGCCCCAGGAGAAAACATGAGCGGGTTACAGGCCATAGAGGACTTTAAGAAGGGCTTTAAAAATCAAATAAGAGAAGTGGAGCGAAAATTGGAAAGAGAAATGAGAAGGATGCAGGAAAAGTATGAAATGAGGGTCAACAGCCTGACTGAGGAAAACAACACCTTTAAAAATAGACTAACTCAAATGGCAAAGGAGGCCCAAAAGGGCAATGAGGAGAAGAATGCCTTAAAAAGTCAAATTTGCCAGATGGAAAAAGAATCTCAAAAGCTCACTGAGGAGATTCATTCCTTCAGAGTTAGACTGGAGCAAATGGAAGTTAATGACTTTATGAGAAATCAAGATGCTGTTAAGCAGATCCAAACTAATGAAAGAATAGAAGGCAATGTGAAATATCTCCTGGGAAAAACCACTGACCTGGAAAATAGATCCAGGAGAGATAATTTAAAAATTATTGGACTACCTGAAAGCCATGATCAAAGAAAGAACCTAGAAATCACCCTTCAAGAAATTCTCAAGGAAAACTGCCCTGATGTTTTAGATCCAGAGGGCAAAATAGAAGTTGAAAGAATCCACCAATCACCTCCTGAAAAAGATCCCCAAAAGAAAACTCCCAGGAATATTATAGCCAGGTTCCAGAATCCCCAGATCAGGGAGAAAATACTACAAGCATCCAGGAAGAAACAATTTCAGTATTGTGGAAACATGATCAGATTAGCACAGGACCTGGCAGCTTCTACACTGAGGGATCGAAGGGCATGGAATATGATATTCCAGAGGGCAAAAGAGCTGGGACTGAACCCAAAGGTCACCTACCCAGCAAAACTGTGTATTTTGTTTCAAGGGAAAATATGGTCATTCAGTGGAATAGAGGACTTTCAAGCATTCTTGAGGAAAAAAACAGAGTTGAATAGAAAATTTGACATCCAGATGCAAGAAGCAAGAGATGCCTGAGAAGGTAATCAGGGAAAAGAAATCAAAAGGAACTTATCAAAGTTGACCTATTTACATCCCTACATGGAAAAACAATAATTGTGACTGATGAAACCTTTCTCAGTATGAAAATAACGGAAGAAGGGTGTGTGGTCATATGAATACATATGTGAATGTGTGTATATATGGTTACAGTTATACATCGATAGAGGGCATAGGTTGAATTTGTTGGGAAGGGATGAGACTTAAGGGGTGAAATTATGAGGTGAGAGAGGAAAGTGGCAAGAGGAGATGGGGAGAGACAGGGTAGTGTAGACTATCTCATGTAGAAGAAGAAAGGGAAAGTGGCTGCAGGGGAGGGGAAGAATAGGAAGGCAAAAAGGCAAAACCACATTCTCATTGAATTTGTTTCAGGGAGAGAATGTCATACATACTAAATGGGATATCTCAACCTGCAGCAGAATAGGGGGAAGGGGGATGAGAGGTGGGATGTTGGATGGGAGGGCATCCTTGGGAGGCGGGGAGGTTGAAGGTACCCACTATGGAAGAGGGACAGGATCAAGTGGGGAATGGACTGGGTGGGGGGTGGGATGAGTGGGAGGGAATTATAAGCAGCCTTGTACAATATATCTACTATGGTAATGTTTTGCATAGCTAGACATGTACAACATATACTGAATGGGTAACAAGGGAGGAAGGGAATGGATCTGAAATTCTAGGTCTTAAAATTAAATGTTTCAAATATTAAAAAAAAATAAAAGAAAACACAAATTATTACCTTTCTATTCCAAGTAGATTTATCTAGTGATATTTTACAAATAGCCTATGAGGGAAAAAAGTTTTATGTCCCATGGTGTCATTTTTATTTTTGGCTCACCGTCTGAATATAAATGTTACTTGTTACTTGATTATTTAGCTGCCTGACCATATTATTCCTCCAAGAAAAAATCTTGAGCAGCTACCAATTATCTTTTAGCATAAAGTACAAATTCCTTTGCCTACCAGTTAATGCCCTCTAAAATTTTGCTTCAGTCTACCTTTCTGAACTTTTTCACATTACTCTCCATCGTAAGATCTATATTCCAATCAAATTTACCTATTAGCTATTCCCTGATATTGGGTAGAACAATTAGAGTGCAAACGAAACAACAATTAGGCTTACACTTTTCACTGGATGCAATCAAAGGTCATCAATAAGAAGGTGCAAGCATTACAAATTACACCCGCCCTCTAATAATAGACAATCTACCTCAGTCTTTGGAGTCTAGGAAAGCTTCTTTCCTTTATACCAATGTTCACAACAAGGTTTCCTCTATGCCATATGTCTCTGAAGTGGTCATTTGGCAAGGGCTGGCCAAACAACACTTCCTTTAAGTGAATTTGGGGATGTTCCAGTTTCAATGGGGGAAGTAGGGGAAATGCAACCCAGGAGCAAGCTGAAGCCTTGAGCTTCCAGTGCCTTTTAGATAGATAGATAGATAGATAGATAGATAGATAGATAGATAGGTAGGTAGGTAGATAG
The DNA here is from genome assembly GCA_011680675.1 of Gymnobelideus leadbeateri. NCBI lineage: Eukaryota > Metazoa > Chordata > Mammalia > Diprotodontia > Petauridae > Gymnobelideus > Gymnobelideus leadbeateri. Next base: position 436,906 of record WOXC01005536.1, read on the forward strand.
ATACATAGATACATAGATAAAGATAGATATTTTAGCTATGGGAAATCAAAATTTTTACAATATAATTTGAGAGGTAGTTTACTATGTAAACTACTGATAAAATTATTTATAATATTTTTATATTGATGGTTTGTCCTCCTATCAGAGAATCCACATATGCTCATAAGTTATTTTAAAACACATACACACATATATCTTGTTTACTATATTGTACCATATAAGTTCTTATCTCATTACTGAAAAAAAATTTTTCTCAAAACAGCTCAATCACAAAATGTAGGCTTCCAATAAGTTGAATAATGCTGATAAAATTCATTTTTACTACAAGTTGGCATACCATCTCTTACCTCTGGCTGAATTTTAGGAACCATATTCCATGCTGAAAATGTACTTTCTTCTCATCTCTGCCTCAAAGAATCCTTATCATCTTTCATGGGTCAGCTTAGGCACCATTACCTTTGTGAGGCCGTCCTTAATAGTGATATCATTTCCCCTCCTCAGTTTGCCCCTTGCATTATATGTAAGTGCATGACTCTCAACAGAAGAACATAAAGGTAAGGTCTTTTATTTTTGTCTGTGTATCCCTAGGGCTTAGCATATTCCTTTTTACATGGTAAGCATTTAATAAATGCTTGTTAAATTGAATAGAATTGAATTTAGTCAGTGATTTAAAGCTTACTGATTTTACCATAAAATGACTTGAAATTCTTCAGATTAAAGTATTCACAATTCCAGTTTGTATTCTTTAAATGGGCTTTGATCTATTAGAAAGTAGTTTTCCAGGAAAACAAATAATTTCCACTGATTACCAGCACATGGAACAGAGAAATGGACAGGGACTTTAGAAATAATTTGACCTCTAACAGGTCAAAGCTGTTATTTTATAGATGATGAAATAGAAACTCATAAAAAGGATATGAATTGTCCAAGGTAAGGTAATGAGAGGCAGGAAAAAAAAGGAATGAGCAGCAGAGTAGTCAGTCATTTGAGCCTAGGTCCCCTGACTCCAAATTCAGTGATTTTTTTTTCCCATTACACTTTAATTCCTATTTCAGGAGCCCTCTGAACTATCACTTTTGGACCTCAAAACCTTTCTTTTTTTTTATTGAGAAGATCTGGGCAATAAAGAATGAATTTTCCCCATCTTCCTCCTAAAGCCTGTCTCTGTTTCTTTTAATGTGTAATTGACCCTGTCCTCCAGGTTCCTTCTAATCCCTCTCTATTCACCCAGGTCAATGAACTCACTGTCCTCCAGCCTGCATGTTCTCAAATCAGGGTGATTGTTCATATTATTCTCTCTACCTACATTCACAAGCTTTCTTTCTACCTGTTCAAATGTTATTCATTCTGGAGAACCCAGATGAAAATTCATGAATATGATTTTAGAACCCTAATCTTGAGTTAAAATCAATCACACAGGTACAAAATTAAGGAATTGTAGTGACAACAATTCATGTGGAAAGTGTGTGTGTGTGTGTGTGTGTGTGTGTGTGTGTGTGTGTGTGTGTGTGTGTACACATATGGGGACTTTACTGAACTGCAAATGAGTCAGGATGCTATGACATCCAAAAATGCTTATGTAATTTTTGTCTTAAAAGAAGCACATTATTATTTCTTACCTATGTTATCCTGGACAGGTTATTTCAATTCTTAGGGTCTTAGTTTTCTCAATTAGAAATTGATCCTCAGGATAACTTTAGCTATTTCTCAAATTGTGTGGACCAGGGCTATCAGTCCTTTAAGAAGTGAGGCAATTTGCTTCAGTGGGTGGGCAGGGAGAACCTTTAAAACTTCTGGTTTTGTAGGGAAGCAAAACAGAGTCAGTGTCTGTTGCCTGAACACCTTGTCTGATGGGCAGCAGTTAACTGTGTGAAGTAAGAACTTGGCACCCCACAGGAACACAGACCAAAGGTTCTGAAGGTAAACAGAAGCACCTGTCCTGGTTGGGGATGAGCCTGGGGTTCTCTTGAATTTTCTGGCCTCTAGACTGTGAGTTATGGTGTCCTAGAAGCCTAGGGCCATGCAGGAGCAGGCCTAGATTAAATACTTAGGGTGGGTGGGGAGCTCAGAAGAGATAGTACTTAATCTTCTGAGTGGTATGGGTCTGGGTGGGGAAAGGGGTCATCCTTTCAGTGAGAGTCTTTGTCTGACTGTGCATTACAAAATGTTAGAGCAAAAAGGAACCTTAAACCATGGAGGGTTAGAACATAAAAAGAAAATTTGTTAAAATGTAGGATGTCACTGCTGAAAGAGACCTTAGAATACAGTATGTTAGAACATCAAAAGAAGAAATGTTATACTATAGAATGTCAGAACTAGAAACAACCTTAGAACACAGAATGTTATAATGTGAAAAGAAAAAAAGTTAGAATATAAGATGTCAGAGCTGGAAGGCACCTTCAAGCATAGAAACATGGTGCTGGAAGTGATTGTAAAAGATTGTACATTAGGGCATCAAAAGAATTGTTAGGGCATAGATTTCCAAAGATGAATGTGAGACCTTATGATTTTGGTTCAATACTCTCATTGTCATTTTAATCTTTTTTTTTTTTTTTTTTTTGCTTTTTGGAGGGCAATTGGGGTTAAGTAACTTGCCTAAGGTCACACGGCTAGATTTCTGTTTGTGTGTTCCTTAAGCGTCTGAGGCCGGATCTGAACTTAGGTCCTTCTGACTCCAGGGCCGACGCTCTACTCACTGTGCCACCTTAGCCGCCCCCCTCATTGTCATTTTAGAAACAAGGAAGTAGAGGTCCTTACCCAAAAGGGCAAGTGTGCTCAAGGTTGTTGTTCAGTTGTTTCAGTTGTGTTCAACTCTTCATGACTCCATTTGTGGTTTTCTTGGCAGAGATAGTGGAGTGGGTTGCCATTTCCTTCTCCAAGTGATTTTACAGATGAAGAAACTGAGGCAAACAGGGTCAAGCGACTTGTCCAGGGTCACACAGTTGGTAAATTTTTGAGGCCAGATTGGAACTCAGGAATATTCATCTTCCTGACTTTAGGCCCAGGACTCTAATAAATAATTGAGCTGAGATTTGGATCCAGGCCCTCTGAATCCCAATTTCCCTTAGCCAAGAGTAGTCTACCTACCTCAACATTTATCTTTGTTAATTGCAGAGATGTGAGGCATGTATCCTCCTTCCAGACACCACCTGGGGTAAGGGATTTATCCTTAAACAGGTATGAAACACCATTCTACAGTCTTCTAATTCCTAACTGTGTCCTGAAATCTGAGAGAGTAAGTTCTAGGAGTGAGTTCTAAAGAGCTGCCTCTTGTCTCTGGGGATTCTGTGGCAATATTCTGTCAACCTCCTCTCTAATAAGCTGCTTCCTCTTTTTCCACTGGTTCAGATTGACAGGCAGCCTCCCTCCCAGGGGGAACCAGAAGCTCAGTAGATTTGGTTAGCCTCCTTTCTGTCCCTTGTGATTGGGAGAAGGGCTTTTAATTCCAACGCACCAATTTTCTAAACCACAAAATTTAGTACTTGAAGACTTATAAGCTGTCTCTGCATTTTTTTTCCTATTTCCCCCCATACATAAGTCTTTTCTTCCCAAGATTGTAAACACCTTAAGGTCAGAGATATTGTTGTAGAGTGTTTTGTGACCCTCGTGCATAACAGAGTTCTCAGGTCCAACAATTGAATAAGATCTTGTTGATTCATTGATATTTGGGACTTTTATGAAACTTCAGTAAGTAAATACGACTGCAGTTTCATCACAAACTGAATTAAAATTGGACTTAGGTACTATGGAAGAGTTATAGATAAGGGCAATGGTGAAAAAAATTATATATGTATATATTTAAGGCAATAAGTAGAGTACAATCATTATGTTATGCCCATTGGACTGTATAATTGATTATAGAAATGAAAGTCAGTATATATTCTTATGAAATACCCAAAGCTTGTTGTATGTATTTCCTTAAGTAATAATGCTTATTAATGCCCTTTAAATTGGGTGGCACAGATATCCTTATCCCCATTTTATATGTTTGTATATCAAGATTTTGTTAGAAGTTTCCAGTTTTCTGACACATTCTCATTGTGGCTGGACTATGATGAGATTTATTTCTACCAGTCACACAAGAAATATGTCTCATTACTTATAATTGTAAATTATGTTAGGCTCCTTGAGAGCATGGACATATGATTTGTGTGTGTGTGTGTGTGTGTGTGTGTGTGTTTCATATTGCCCATTCTATCTAGCATACACTTACACATGGTAGACAATCAACATTGATTTACTGATTGATTATGCATCTAGGATCCCTAGTGCTTTTAGGGAGAACCGTTTTCATAGATGATCAGGGATGGGGAACTTGCAACCTCCAGGCCACATTTGGTCCTTTAGGTGCTCAGGTGCAGCCGTTTAAGAACCTGGAAGTCACAGGTTCCCCACCCCTGGTTGTAGGTACTTCCCTCACTGCACAAGATGAAAATCTATTTCTGTTATCCAATCTTGTGCAACTTCTGTTCAGTTTTTCCCATAAGTTCTTGAGGAGGATCTCAGAAAACTTAAGTGACTAAGTTAAGGTCATACGACAAATATGTGTTTAAGCTAAGATTTGGGCCTGAATATCTACTGAATCCAAGTCTAACAATGTTTCCTCTTACCATAGTACCTGATTCACATATGGTAAGCTTCTTAGGGAAAGGGGCCATATCTATTTTTTTAAACCTCCCACAGCTCTTCATATAGAGTTAGCTGCTCTACCCCAACCCCTGCTTATCTCCAATCTTACATTTCCAACTGCCTCTTAGCAGTCTTGAACTGGATGGCCCACAGACAGTTTAAACTCAAAATGTCTGAAACTGAATTTATCTTTCCCCATAAACTCTCCCCATCTCCTGCCTTTCTTGTTCCCAGAGATGTCAAAACCATCCTCAGTCTCAAAACCTAGGAGTCACTCTAGGCTCCTCTCTTTCACTTACCACACCTATCCAATTATTTACCAAGGCCCATCAGTTGCACCTTTGCAAAATCTCTCAGATACTCCCCTTCTCTAGTGTGACAGCCGTGTAGAACCTCACTCACCTCCCCCCATGCCTGTATGATTGCAATAGCCTTCTAGTGGTCTGCTTGCCTCATGTCCCTTCTCCAAGCAAGCCTCCATTCAACAATGAAGTGATTTTCCTGAAATAGAGGCCTGATCATGGCACCTGCCTATTCAACAAACTCTAGTGGTTCCCTATCTCCTTCAGGATCCAAACAAAATCCATTGTCTGGCATTCAAAGTTCTTCATAATCTATGTGCCTCCTAGATTACTCACCACCACATATTCTTTGATTCAGTGACACTGACTTCCTTGCTGTTCCACGCACAAGACACTCCATCTGATCTGAGCATTTTCTCTGCCTGTCTCCCATCAGTGGTATGCTTTACCTCGTCATCTTTACCTACTAGCTTTCCTGATTTCCTGTAGGTCCCAACTGAAATCTCACCTTTTTTTTTTTTTTTTGCTTTTTGGAGGGCAATTGGGATTAAGTAACTTGCCCAAGGTCACACAGCTAGGTTTTTTTGTGTGTGTGCATTAAGTGTCTGAGGTTGGATCCGAACTCAGGTCCTTCTGACTCCAGGGCCAACGTTCTACTCACTGCGCCGCCTAGCCACCCCAAAATCTCACCTTCTACTGCTTCCCAACCCCTCTTAATTCTAGTGTCTTCTCTCTATTAATTATTTTCTGCTTATCCTGTAGGTAGCTTGTTTGGATACATTTGTTTGCGTTTCCCCTATTAGATTGTGAGCTTCTTGATGTCAGGGACGCCTCTTTTTATATCCCAAGACTTTAGCACAGTGCCTGACAGATAGTAGGCTATATATTATTATATAATATATTGTTATATATTATATAATAATATTATAGCATTATATATTATATAATATAATAATATATATTATTATATAATAAATGCTGATTTTTTGATTCATTGATATAAAAGGATTCAATAAATAAGTCTCCATGGATTGCTTACTATAAATTAAATTGCATTTTTTTAATGACCTTCTTCCTAGCTATAGCATCTGATTTTCCTCAGGTTCAATGTCTTGCCCTTCATAAACATGTGATACTCTTCATTTGTTATCCAAATCATTTTTTCTAGAAATTATGGTGGACTTATTAATCAGTAAGTCAACATAGTACCGGGAGAACTAAATTACTATCAACATGGATGGTCTTGCTATAAATTAAATAAGATTATAAGGAAATGATGACTAAATGGAATAATGACTCATAGTTTTTGTTTGTTTTTCCTTCTGGAAAGGGTAAAGAAGGGAGTGAGAAGCATTGTTTTTCTTATCTGTTAAGAGGAAATAAGAAACATGCTTTCACGGGATATTTGTTGTTGCTCAGTTGCTTCAGTCATGTCTGATTCTTTATGACCCTTTTTGGAGTTTTCTTGGCAAAAATATTGGAATGGCTTGCCATTTCCTTCTCTAGCTCATTTTATAGATGACGAAACTGAGGCAAATACAGTTAAGTGACTTGCCCAGGGTAACACAGCAAGTGAGTGTCTGAGGCCAGATTTGAACTAATGAAAATGAGTCTTTGTAACTCCAGGCCCAGCACTCTATCCACTGAACCACCTAGCTACCCTTATGGGAAGTTTAGTCATCTCTTATTTCAGCATTTATGAGGAGCGTAAGCAAAAGGACTACCACAAAGGCATTTTCTGTAATACATCTTTCAGAGTCTGAAGGGGTAGAGACATTTTATGGAGAATTCATTGAGACCCTCAAAATTAAGTATGCCTATACTTCAATACTTGGTGCCATCACTAAAACCTTAACATACATGAGTATGCTGAAAAATATATTAGAAAATATTACTCAGGATCAAGAAACAAAAGTCGACAAAGACTTGTAGAATACATGAAAATATTCATAGGGATGGGGACTTGACTTTGCTGATATAGAAAACTCCTGGGTGAGGAAACTTCTCTACCAATGCATGTTGGCACAAACATACTGAAAAAGTAAGGTTGGATGGAGAGTTTCAAGTATAATTGGGAGAAGCTAGACAGCTCTGAATAACATAACAAGGCGAAATTAATTACCTCTTAATAAACATTTGTATTGCACAAGGCAAAATGCTACTTTAAAGGTTCTCTTTTAACAGGGAGTCTCAATTGCATATGTAAAGTTCATAAAAGTTTCCTTTATAATTTCAACAATAAATTTGTACAACAATTCTCAGATTTTAATATCAAATGAAGCATAAGAAAAGGTTAATCCTCACCAAAATTGTTTGTCACCATCATGATGGCTGTCTAGTGCAGAATTCAAATGAAGGAAGCTTTTTCTATAAATGGTGAGGTTCATTAGATGCTTCTGTTTGTGACTTACAGTATGCTGATTAAAGCTTTGTTATTGTTTTTCAGTTATTTAAGTTGGGTCTGACTTTTTGTGACCCCATTCAGGGTTTTCTTGGCAAACACACAAAGTGGTTTGCCATTTTCTTTTTGAGCTTATTTTACAGATAAAGAGACTGAGGCAAAGAAGGGTAAGTGACTTGTCCAGGGTCACACAGCTAATAAGTGCCTGAGGCTGGGTTTAAATTCAGGTCTTACTGACTCCAGGCCTGGTGCTCTATCCACTGTACCACCCGGCTGCCTAAACTAGAGCTTTACAGATATCTTAAATAACAATAACTCAAAAGAGTTCAACCCAGTAATCAAAATAGGAAAGTAAAAATAGGTAGATGAAGAATGCTTATTTTCTAAGCTAAGTTGTCCAGGCAAATTATCAGCCCATAGAACTGATCTATAAGAAGAAATATTTTGAGTAGACACAATAGATAGTCCATGAACTGGACCTAGGATGGAATAGAATAAAGAGAATAGTCTGAATTGCATTTATGATTTTGTACAGTACTTGAACTTGAAGATTATTCTAGAAAACAAAAAAGAGAAAAATAGCATCACTATTTTTCCTAGTGCTATATGGCTGCAAATTATGGATCCATCCAATATCTAGCTCATCCAAGGCATGATAGAAAGATGGGAGATTGTGGAAAATAGACTACAACACATGAGCAAGGATAAATTTTGTGCAAAACATAGCACAAACATATCCATGAAGACAGGAATTACTTTAAAAAATATGGGCCAGTCATGGAACAAGAGTAAAAGATAATGGATGAATGATTAGCATGTGGCATTGGTACCCATGTAATGACAAGAGACCCAGAGAAATACCCTAAACATATTAGATGTAACCCCTGTGGAATTTAATGGGAAAATATGGAATAACATCAGAAGGCAGAGATAGGTTTTAATCTTCAGTATTGAAAGCAGTGCATGTGTTGGTGAGATCATCAATTCATTGGAAGGTTGAATTGCAAGACACTAAATTGCAATAATCTTTCCAGGGTTAATGTAAGGAAAATTCCTGTCCAAGTCTAATTTTGATACTCCCTTCCTTCCAATACTATTTAGCATTCTTTTTTCCTGCCTCTCAATTTCCCCATCCCTGATGCCCAGTTCACTTATGATGTGTGGGGTTCTAACCGTAGTTCTGCTACTTACTACCTGTCTGACCTTGGAGAGAATTAAAATAAGAAATTTTTAGGGGTGGCATGGCCTAAGGGACAGAGCATTGGACTTGCTGAGAACATAAAGACAAAAATGAAATAGCCCCTGTCCTGGAGAAGCTAAATCAGATAAAACACTCCAGGAATATTTCAGTAAAGAGCAGAAAAACTTAAGAGGGAAAAATTTGAAACCTAGATTGAACCTTGATGAATAATAAAGAATCCTAAAGGAGGAAATATCAGTGAGTATAAATAATTTCACTTCTCTGGATCTTAAGTGATTATGCAAAAAATTCAACAAGTAGACTAGATAATTTTTAAAGTACTTTCTGGCTCTACATCCTCTTTCCCTAAGATTGTAATTTCCATGAAAGCAGGAATATTGTGTATCTCCATAGTGCTCTGCATACAATAGGTATATAATAAATATATTTCAAACAAATGAAAGATATTCTATTAAATCCTCAAAAAAAAAAAAACACAATTTAAGTGTGCATTCAGAGTGCAACAGCATACACAGTTTAGGTATGAATAGGTTTCCTAATCTAATAGTTCTTTTAGTGTAGTGGTACAAAACCCAGAGGCAGAGATAACAAGAAAATACGATATAACATGATAAGTGCTTTAGAATGAGTTTATGAGACCCAAGGGAGAAAGTAAGTATCAAATAGGGGAATCAAAGAATGCTTCTTGAAGGAAGGTACACTTGCAGGGAGGAAGGCAGGCCAATTAGGATTAAGTAACTTTCCTAAGGTCACACAGCTAGTAAGTGTAAAGTGTCTGAGGCTGGATTTGAACTTAGGTTCTCCTGACTCTAGGGCTAGTGCTCTATTCACTGTGCCACCTAGCTGTACCAGGAAGGTACATTTGAGATAGACTTGAAAAGATGGTTGAGACTTAAGCATGACCTTCATACTTCACAGAATCTGAAAGATGGAAGGAACCTTAGAGGTCATCCAGTCCAATTTGTGCCTAAATAGGAAATCACTCTGCAACATCCCCAACAAACAGTCTTCCAATCTCTGTTTCAAAGTTTTAAGAGTAGGAGAGTGCACCATCAATTAACTTTCTCCATCTGACTTTGGACAGCTATCATTATTGGAAAGTGTTTCCTTACACCAAGCCAAAAACTTGTGTCTTTGTAAATTCTACCCATTGCTCCTAGTTCTGACTTCTAAAGCTAAGCAGAACAACTTTAATCTCTCTTCCATATAAAACTATTTCAGACACTTGGAGAATATTATCTCGTATGCCCTTAAGCCTCCTCTTTCAGAAGCTTAACATCCTCAATTCCTTCAACTGATCTTCCCATAGCCAGTTCTTCAGTTCTGTCATAATCCTTTTCATTCTTCTCTGGGGGTTCTCCAGTTCATTCATGTCCTCCCTAAAATATGGTGCTCAAAACTTAATACAGTGCTTAAGATCTTATCTGAATGGGTCAGAGTACAGCTCATTGGAATAGCCATTCCTTTTACTATAGACTATTATGAAATTAGCTGGTCTCTTTTGCCTCTCTTAAGAAAGGATTTTTTTTTAAACTCATTTGTTTAAATAACCAAACCCTACACTTTTTTTCACATAAACTGTTGACTGTCCAGTTCCTCTCTCATCTTGTGTTTCTAGAGTTAATTGTTGACTATGACACTTTATTGCTGTCCTTATTAATCTTTTTATTTTTAATTTGGCCCTACCTTATAACTGGCTGATATTTTATTATGTCCTGAATGACATTTGTACCATCTGCAAATTTGATAATCATACTATCATTGCCTCCATCCAAGTCAATGATAAAAGTATGATGCAGCACAGGGTCATGGATAGATCTTGGGAACATTTCAATAGAGACCTCCTTCCAAATTGAAATTGAGTCTTTGATTACTCTTCTTTATATCTGGTCACTCAACCACTTTCTAATATACTTAAATGTATTATCATTTGTCCCCCATAATTCTTTCTAGTCCCTGAGAATGACAGAATTTTATTATACAATTTACTAATATCTAGAAAAAAATTCTAACATCCCTCTGCCTGAACTAGACAGTTTACCTCCCCTGTTAGAAAAGAATATGGGTTTAGCCTAGAATGACTAGTCCTTGAGAAAGTCATCCCGGGCATTAGTAATTGCTTTTTTCCTTTCTTAGTACTTGAAAACCATCTCACATTCTAGAACTGTATCAGTAACTTAATTCAGACACTATGGCATTTGGTTTTACAGATAATATTCTCCTTACTTTTTTTTGTAAATTTTGATGTGCCCCCTTCCTGTTCCTTTCATTCTCCAAGAAATATCCAAGAATACTGATGGTGATTGATAATCACACATACTAGTTATATCAAGGAGTACTTTAGCCGTGCAAACCTGAACCCACTGAGGCCATCCAAGTACCCTGTTATTAGCTCCTCATTTACTTTGACTTTTATTTTACTTCTGAATAGGTTTCTTCCATCCTATGCTATCATAAGATTCTTATTTTCTTGCAGTTTGGTGGTACCTGTGATTTCATTGTTAAGGGGAATTCCTGGGTAAGCAAACACCATCTACCAATACAGGTCAATACCTCTGCAACGAAAAGTCTTAGAGAGCATGGCAATGTTAAGTGACTTGCCCAGGGTCACACAGTCAGTATGTATCAGAGACAAGATTTGAACTTTGGTTTTACTGGCTTTGAGGTCAGCTCTTTCTCTGCTATTCAACACTGTCTTTTGGGTTAGAGAATAGAAGCAAAATAAAATTTTAATACGTTGAACCTTCTCACTAATATCTCCTAACATTGTTCCATCATGCATAAAGCTAATAAAGTAGGAGCAAGAGTCTTACTTCTTTGGCTTTTTAATCCTCTGGGGACTATGGTACAGTACAGATTGAGCCTTTAATGATTATAGTGATGAAATATTACATTTATAAAGGCTTTAAAGTTTTCAGAGGTTTTTGTATATGTTATCTATTTAATCCTAACACTGACTCAATGAGGTAGGTAGTATTATTATTCACATTTTTCAAGTGAGAAAAATATAACTCAAAGAGAGGTTTAGTGACTTTCCTCAAGTCACCCAGCCTGTTAGTCTGAGGCAGAATTTAAGCCTAGGTGTCCTGATTCCAAATCCAGTTTTTTATCCATTATACCACAAGCTATTGTTATGGTAGAATTGCATATGTAATATAACTTTTTTTACTAGATCTCCATTAAATCAAATCCTTAATGTATTGTTTCTTTGGTACCTTTTCCCCTTTGCCATGGATCCCTAATGCTATAATTCTACTATTACTATTTGTTATGTCAGTTACAGTGTTCAAAAAAAAAACAAAATTAAATTTAAAAACTTGACACTTTTTCATAGCAACAGAACTTGATGGAACTTTAGGATAATTGGATCCTGCTCCCTCCACCTCATTTTACAAGTAAAGAAACTGAGGCTCAGACATCCTCAGTGATATACTGAAGGAAACACTACAAGTTAATAATAACACTTGAACTAGAACCAAACTTTCTGTTTCTTAATCCAATACTTTTCTACTAGATTATGCTGCTTTCCTCACTTATAATTTTTCAAAAAAACACTCTCAATGATATCTAAGTTTATGATTAATTTCCGGAGAAAAATATCAGGATTAACTTTGGCTTTCACTAGTAATCTATGGATATGCACCTTGATACAAACAAAGCCAAAGCAACTGTTCAAATTGCCATAAACAAACTTTTCAGGTATGAGTGAAGTTTCCTGCAGAGGAAAGGATATATAGTATTCCAAGGGCATTGCATGTCACTCATTCCAATGCCCTCTGTGCATAACTGTCTCAGTGAATTGCCAGCTCTGCTACAACTGGCAGTTTCTCTCCAACCTACCTCTTACTCCCACCACACGTGAAAGTTGAAAGTTGCTGTTGTTGTTCAGTTGTTTCAGTCATGTCAGACTCTTTGTGAGTCCATTTAGGGTTTTCTTGGCAAAGATACTGGAGCAGTTTGTCATTTCCTTTTCCAGGTCATTTTATAGATGAGCTGAGGAAAAAGGGATAAGTGACTTGCCCAGGGTTACACAACCAGTAAGTGTCTGAGACAGATTTGACCTCAGGAATATGTAATAGGAATCTGAAGATCTTCCCTGCCCCTTGGCCCCTTGATAGGCCTTAGTGAATCCGAGAACTTTTCCTGCTTTGAAAATACACTCTGGACTCTGGTCTGAAAAAGATTCCAAAAAGAAAACTTTGAGGAATATTATAGCAAAGTTCCAGAATTCCCATACTACAAGCAGCCAGGAAGAAACAATTTCAATATTGTGAAAAAACAATCAGAATGGCACAGGACCTGGCAGCTTCTACACTGAAGGATCGAAGGGCATGGAATATGATATTCCAGAGGGCAAAAGAGCTGGGACTGAACCCAAGGGTCACCTACCCAGCAAAACTGAGTATTTTGTTTCAGGGAAAATATGGTCATTCAGTGGAATAGAGGACTTTCAAGCATTCTTGAGGAAAAAACCAGAATTGAATAAAAAATTTGACATCCAGACACAAGAAGGAAGAGATGCCTGAGAAGGTAATCAGGGAAAAGAAATCAAAAGGAACTTATCAAAGTTGAACTATTTACATTCCTATATGGAAAAACAGTAACTGTAACTGATGAAATCTTTCTCACTATGAAAATAATGGAAGAAGGGTGTATGGTCATATGAATACATATGTGAATGTGTGTATATATGTTTACAGTTATACATGGAGAGAGGGCATAGGTTGAATTTGTTGGGAAGGAATGATACTTAAGGGGTGAAATTATGAGGTGAGAGGGGAAAGTGGCAAGAGGAGATGGGGAGAAACAGGGTAGGGTAAACTATCTCATGTAGAAGAAGCATGGGGAAGTGGCTGCAAGGGAGGGGAAGAATAGGAAGGCAAAAAGGCAAAACCACATTCTCATTGAATTTGGTTCAGGGAGAGAATGACATACATACTAAATGGGATATCTCAACCTGCAGCAGAATAGGGGGAAGGGGGATGAGAGGGAGGATGATGGATGGGAGGGCATTCTTGGGGGGAGGGGAGGTTGGAAGTACCCACTATAGAAGAGGGACAGGATCATGTAGGGAATGGACCAGGTGGGGGGTGGGATGAGTGGGAGGGAATTATAAGCAGCCTTGTACAATATATCTACTATGATAATGTTTTGCATAGCTGGACATGTACAACATATACTGAATTGCTT